>CAJQUW010013167.1:0-600000 GCA_907163375.1 Prostheceraeus crozeri
AATTGAAGGTTTCACTTTTTTTATCTCCGTTTCAGAATAGTTCCAATTTCATCCTCCTAATTTCACTGTCTTTATAATGTTAGCATTGAGGAATATCCTCTATCCAACTACGATCCAAATTAGCATTACATGGTATTGCTCATCCAAGATCCATTAGTCGTTTTCAACTAAATCACACAGCTTTGATATTTTCATTTAGATTTTGTAACAGTTTCTATTAGCCTTTAGCGAATAACCAAGGTCTCTTGCAACAATCCATGAAATTGGGAAACTAATCCATCAAGCAACTTCCACGTATTTATAACTTAACCTAGTTATGAAAATAAATAAAATTGGTCATCATAGTCACAATGGCCACAATTGTCGCATTTGAGCAAGCAGTCTCAAAACAAACACCTGTTTCAGTACCGAAATAGATGTTCGCATCCCTATTCTAATTCACATACTCTAATTCAATTTCGGAACAAGCCGTTCCGATCCCAACACACAAATAAGTGTACCGAATCATTAAGTATGATCTCAATTCGGCTATCAATCGGAACGCGGGTTCCTTTTTTTTTCCCATATCCTTCTATTATTACCCCAATCCTCTCCACATCACTTTCTGCACCTTCGGAACCAGGCGGTTCCGAAGAAACTAATCCCATCGGGACTAATTGTAAATAACGTACCGAAATAGATGTTCGCATCCCTATTCTAATTCACATACTCTAATTCAATTTCGGAACAAGCCGTTCCGATCGCAACACACAAATAAGTGTACCGAATCATTAAGTATGATCTCAATTCGCCTATCAATCGGAACGCGGTTCCTATTTACATGTTCCTATCCATGTTCGCATCCATTGGCAATTCGGAACATGTTCATATCCATGTTCGCATTCGCAATTCGGAACATGTTCCTATCCATGTTCGTATCCACTATCAGTGCGTCCGCAATACTAACTACTTACTGTTCATTTTTCTAAGATGAAATTCGTAAATATTGAAATACATCTCTGGATCGAAATGCATGTAACGTCCAATTTTGCACTCTCTAATTTATTTATATTTTATGCTTATAAAGTTATTTTTACACTAATTTAAATTCACTTCGCGTTCTCTGAAATACATTCCTTTAGATTGTGACTAAATTTTCACCATCTGAAATATGTTATGTGATTCAGGAATTGCAACTCCTGAAATACTAGAAAAGGTGTGTTTTCAATTTTTCGAATTGTACATTTTTCAGATTAGCGGATACAGTATGTGAAAGTTTATGATGATGATTGCGTTTTGATACACTGTTTCAAGGAGTGTAAATAGTTTGATCTTTCTGGCATTTTAGTCTGCTGAATTCATAACATAAAACAAATGAATGAATTTTAGCTAAAATTACCATTCAGGAGATTTTTAAAATGCACAAGTATTTTTGGTCCATTGCTCTGTCACCTTGTGGGATCGAAGTCACCTGGTGGGATGAGCTTTTTAACGATCACTAATTAGTTTCCACAATGTCTTCCTGTTACACCGTTTGGTAAGAAGACTTGAGCGCGTGACCATTCTTGTTTTCTAGACCATTTTCTCTGATGGTCTGCCAACTGAGCTGCAGCGTGCTTGTGCGTCAGAGTCAAAAGAAAGTCCTCTACACTAGAGTTCAAAAATCTATGCTTTTGTTTTAGGGCAAAAGCATGATGTCCTTTGTATTTTATTCCAGTATTTCATATCGACTCTTTTCTACAGATAAACCTATTAATTGAATCGCTGAAATCAAAGGCTGCGTAAAAGATAGAGCATTGACAATGTCAACAACATTTCGAGTTCTATACCAGTCGCCCTTCGAAATGTTCTTTTTTCCCGAGAATCCCGAAAGCCTGAGAAATATATGACATAACTACTATTCTTTGCAAAAACGTCAATAGTGATCAGAAGGTACAACTTGCAATAAATTTTATCAAGCTTCATGAGAGAGCACAATTAATATTCATGAGATTAACATTCACAAAATCTCGCTTGCTAAAAATGGTGCTGTTTTTAGATAATGACATTTTTCTTAAATGATGTTATTATCATTATTAAGCTTTTTAATTAAATAAGTTGATATCATTCTTGATCATTGTAAACTTACAGATGTGAATTATCTTGTCCAGAATCTAGGATATCTAATACAATGACTAGTTTTAAAAAATAAATGAATTACACCAAAAACAGAAAAGAAATGAAGAAATTGTTTATTTGCTAATGCACATCAATATAAAACTCGTGCACTGTAAATCAAAATTTACCTACATATTTGCTAGAATTCAGGCAATTTATATTCACAGACCAGTGCTTCAGATGAGATTCGGTAGATTCAATATTCTAATAATTTTTTATATTCTGCTGTATTGTAAGCATATATGTCAAAGGGTATGTACCTTCTGTGATGAGGTGCATAATCACCTTCTATATCAAACTCAATACTCCCATATCTCAGAATTCTTTCTCACAATCTTGTCAAATAATTCCACCCTATATCTTTCAAATGCAGCAGAGTTAGGCCTCAGCCACACTGAAAGCAAACACGATCGTACCGAGAAAACATAATATAAGGCTTCTAATAATTAATCGCTTTGCTTTGCTTGCTGTTTGTCAGTCTGCAACTGTTGTAATGATGACTTTATATTTGCTGTAAAACGCTTAGCTTGGAAACGATTGGAAAAGCTCGCAGGGTGCAGAATTTAACTTGTACTTCAACATGCAGGATTCTATTTGTTGAGCATGTAATCTCTAAGTGTGCTGCTTTCAGGTTTGATAACTTGAATCATGGACACTTTGTAACGTTATTTTTGAAAACGTCGAAAATCTTGACCAATATTCTGAAGAGTAGCAGTCAAATGTACATTCTTTGAAACAAGTGAATGGCTTGATATGCCTACAGATATTAATTGCAAAAATGTCATAATGAAAATTGTGCACACTACACATGTACACGTACTAATCATCACAATGCAAGTGCAGTCACACGAAGAGAAACATGCGTACACGTTTGCACTGCCAAGTCAGAAAATATTCTCGCGCAGTTCGTCCATAACATTAGTAGAAGTTGACATCATATGTAACGAATAGATTTGTACATTTGCGATGAACGTGAAAACGCAGTGCATCTGTAATACAAACGATATACGAGTATATATGACTGATATCAGTCAAAAGTTTAACAGTGCATTTCCGTGTGTCTGATCACCTTTCACAGCGGAGTAGACCAAATCATTCTCTGATATCAAGTGTCTTCCACACATAATTCAATAGATTAAATCCACACTAGATTTTCATATTTACTGATGTTGCATCCATGTACTGTTCTTTGGTCACTCAGTGATGTTCCTTTCGTCTGAAAACTCGAATTTCATTTTACTTTTTTGATTTGGAGAATAAATTGTCGAAATAGTGAACTGAATATCATTTGAAATGGATTTCCAAAGCGAAGTATTAGTATTTATTGATTAATTTACACTAGGTTGGTACAATTAGCACAATTTTGTTTGCTTTTCTTATGATTGTATTTTTCAATTTTCTATTCATCAAATGTTCTATTTGATTTGAATGATTATTTGAGATCGAGAGCGGAGTCGTATTTACGATTTATATAAAATTTTATTCACATACTTATGAGAGGATTGTTCGTAATGTCATAGACTTTACATTATACTCTTCTCGTGACGAAAATGATCTAGCCTCACGAGAGTTTGAATTCATATTCTGTATTATGGAAATTCCTCAACAATTACGAGCCTAAATTCACCAACGATCGGCAAACAAATACTCAAACAGTGTTTGATAGGTTACTTGTCTCCTAAACTTATTAAATTAATGAAATATCCAAAACGATGGATTCGAACCTCAACATCTCTTGACTTCAGTTGAAGTACTCAACAGCAACCAATTTACCCACGATTCTCATGTATCAGGGAAAATGAAAGGATGGCTAATTTGAAGCTGCACCAAATTCCCCTGGGTTCGAAGGCATAATTAGATCTTGCATATTAGCATTTAATTCCATTTTCTGTGTTAACTTTCCTTTCATTGCTTGTCGTATGCCAATTTGTGGAAACTGCAATCCTTGGCTAATACGAGACGTTGTAGTGTAGCATTGTGTTCGTGGTTATGTGATGCTGGACGTCAGTGATTTTCCAAAATCTGCGTTTAAGTCAAGCTGTGACATTCATCCCGCAATCTGCAACAACTAAGGTGAAAACCAAAGTCATCTGGGAGAAATCTAAACCATCTCTCTTGTCTGTCAACACTAATTTACGGTCCATCACTGTCCCAACTTCTATAAATACAACCGACTGTGAACAGCGACATGCAGGTAGAGAAGTTTGTTGCAGATATGCAGGCTTCATTGGTGTCCCGCGCAAGAGCGTCGATGTAATCAGTTCTGAAGTAGCACAAGACAACAGCGACTTCACTGTCAAACTTTTGTAGTTTCTTTTTCTACAAAGCTTTTCTTCGCTGCAATTTCACATGACAGTGGTGTCATCATGTTCGCCGTCAGAAATGCAAGCAAGCAGGATAGTGGCGACAAGAAGAAAAACCCTGAAGATATACTTGAGGTGAGGCTATGCTAAAGGGCTTAAAGTAGACTGAGAGGAGCTTTTATCGATGAAAGGATGGTAAATCATCAGAATATAGGCCAAGTCACATGATTTATGCTATTTCATAAATACACATTTTCGTCGAAAATACTGCTTTCTAAAGAAGAAACATGCTGGCACCATCTTAAAGGATCAATTTATATTATAAGAACAAATTGTCATGCTGTAAAACATTCAATTTTGAAATCATTTACATCCGTAATCCTCGTTGTTGATAGTTGCGGCCATTTGATTAAATGACCGGAGAGAAGTTTAGTTAATATCGGCTGCACTCCAACTGGAGTTGCGATCAGGCATAGTTTTTAGGCCCGATGAGCGGACTGCCTATTTCTAATCGGATTTCTATTCGCCTTATCTTAGATCTTTAAAGGCTTATGAAAATTGAAGCGCAAGTCATTTCAAATCGATATATAAGCATGAAAAGCATCCATGAAGTCAGAGGCTGTTTTATTCGATTGATCTATACTTCTACAAAATATTTATTAGTTTTCTTATTTGGTCATTGTAATTCTAATCCATTCTAAATCTCCATATTATCTCGACAAGAGTAATTTTGCTATTAATTTCAGGAGATACTGTTGTTTTGTATCTACGACTTCATCATTTAGATAATGAAGCATCTCAGCGAATAACGCTGTATAATTTGAAAGTCTTCTAGTTCTTTGACAGTGCATGTTGTGTATGTAGTTTCAATATCTATAATATATATCTTCGGCCATCAAAAACTTCATGATAGACGCATATTCACCATTCTGAAGCAACATTGACTTCAAAGAGGAAGAGCGGTTCATGGAAAACTTCATTGAATTAAAAAACAATTAACTAAACAGTAAGCTTGTAGTTCCAGTAAATTTGAGATTCTGGAACCCTCTACCGGGCCTCGTAGCATGTTCCTTACAAACTATTCAATTCGGGCAATATTTTTCTGCATGTATTTAAATGACGAACTTCGAACACTAATTAACTGAATCGCTCTGTGACAGAAATATAGGTTCAACTATAAATACCCTATGCATCTTCTTGTATACATGCATTCATGCGAATGAATGCACATTGAGAAAATGATTAATTACAGATTAAATATGAGATTATCACTACATCTTGCATATTATTGTCCATGAACTCATCTTGTGTTTTGCAATTTACGAGTTCTGGATAGTTGTATGGCAGCATTTCTTGATGCTCATCAGCATTACTTGTAAGTTGTAACTCATCGGTTCTGCTAATCATTTGTTGCAAATTTGATACAAAGTCCGATTGTGGTCTCTAAAAAAGCAAATCGAAGAGGCTTGGAGGACATGCATAAGTAGCTACAACTAAAAAAGAGGAAGACAAAGAATACAAAGATGACAAACTCTTTTAAGTTCAGACTCGAAATAATTCGCAGAAACTTTTTGAAAATAAAGGGAAATAAAGGGAGTAGAGGGTTAATTTCATTTGAGCTAAGCTGATCACAACTCCTCATTGATAGCTTGGCTGTTCTGATAAGACAAACCACGAAGAAAAAAACCGGCTCAGCATGATGTAAAATACTACTTCTTAACTCTTTCATTCTTAAATTATTTTCAAAATTAAAGTTTTTTGAAAAAAATTTAATGCAATTTCCGGGTGTTCTAGGCATTGTACAAGGTTGGGAGAGGTGCCATAAGAATTGCATTGATCTCCTCTTTCTTTTGGTTACAAATTTTTGCCGCTATGGGATAAACATTGCTGTGGAGTGTTGTTCCCAATTATGCGGGTCGAAATGCTGCCAAAAGGACACAGTGTGAATGAAAGGCTTCATTTGTGTTTTCATGATTTAGTGCGGAAGATAAGCTCTAATGAAATGTTCTTATGGAAAGCACTTAGACTTCAGCACTAGTCAGCCACACGGTGATTTGTTACTGTAATGCACGATGACCTGATTTTTGCTGCAATTCTTGTCCATCTACATGAAGGCTACATGTATTGTAAGTCATCTGCCCTCGCAGGCTACATGCAGATGTGCAATACCGGACATATATAGCAGCTATGTGATTTGGCTGAGGTCAGGATTTTTTATTAATTTGCAAGTTCCACATTCTACATTATTGGAAAAGAAAGAGTTTCATAACTCATTTGATTGTTTGAAAAGATATTTGAAAAATGTGTCATGTCGAAATCATAGAATATTATGAAAATGAAGCTTGAAAAATCGGTTGCTTTTCCTTTTCACGCATATGTCACTTTGCGATTTGGCCCAGCCATTCAAAACCGAGAAAATGTGCCTAAATTTCTACCTGTACCTGCAGATAAACATATTTTTCGGTGGTCAGAATTGTTCAAAAACAAGTCCTATGCAGCAAAGATAATAGAGCAGACATTATCACTATCAAATTCACTAGTCAATTCACTATCAAACTTGCGCATATGCCTGTATTTTCGAACCTAGACCTTTGCAAAAATCTGTGCTTCTCCGGTCACCCCATTCTCAGAATAATTCAGACCCATCCCCAGTCTACTCAGTCTATAATTGCAATTGTCACTTTTGTGCTGTATGAAAGATATACTGACATTCACACATTCATGGATGATTTGTATTTTTTCTGAATATCTGCACAATATGTGAATCCGTAAACTTGAGGAATTGGAGTCAGATTTTTGGCATAAGCCAAGACCAGCATATTCAAACAAAATTTCTGATAATACAAACAAACGATATATGTATAACAGTAATGCTCGAGCAAATTGATCGAATTCCCGCGTAATTTTTGCTTTTGGATTGTTATTCTTTAATCGCATCATCTTTGAACAAGGACCACCGAGATTGATGATTAAATTGATCAGTGCAGTTGCACATGTTGAACTTATCAGTCCTGCAATAGTGATTGTGACGGACTCTGACAATATCGATTCAATCAGGTTACAGTCAAATTATGAATTATGTAGCAGGATGTCAAGGAAAGGCGGAGGTGTGTGTACTAGAGGTGTGCAGTCGTTAAAAAAATAGACTCAACCCAACCCGAAATTTTCCATTAAAAACCCGAACCCGACCCGAAATATTTTTCTCAACCTGACCCGACAAGACCTGATCAGAAAAACATCAACGAAAAAAAAATGTTCCCATAATAGTGTTCATCAAATTTGTGTATTACGCCATACGTTAAACTTAGTTTTTAACATCCGTAGGATCTACTTTAAAATGTACATGTAGGCTTAGACGTGTTAATTTGTGAAATGCATAATGATACTAAAAAATAGTAGTTTGGACCGAAGACCAAGGATGGAAAACACATTTCAATCGCTTTATAAGGAGGACAACCTAAAGATTATGGATCATTCGGAAATTGAAACTATTCTGAATGGAATATCCCTTAAACGATCCTGCTCGTCGAAATTATTTTTGCTCTAATTGAATACTCCATCCCTCTTGTCTGCAAACTGGACATAGTGACATTGAGGTAAATAGAGATATTGCATGAAGGTTATCAATCGGAGACATCAAAGAATCTTTTTCAAAACTTCAAAGCCGTCTGAATACAAAATCTTCTACGACCCTACGACAATCAATATAAGAAAAGCATCCACTGAAACAGAAATTATTTTTGCTGGCACAAAAGTCGATAAAATTCATTTTTGCTAAATGCAGGTTTACTGAAATGTAGGTTTGGGTGATTTTTTCACAAAGCATTTGGTAATGCTTTGATCATGACTTTGAATGTTAGCATCTATTGTTATTATAAAGGGCTGACAATTCATTAACAGTAATCAGCATTTTTTGTTTTGTGCAAAGAATGTGAAAATAAGCCAAACCTGCATAGAATTATCTAAATAATATTTCTCAAAATTTCGCCAATCGGCCTTCTCAAGAGATGCAGAGGAACTCAGATGCCACTGCATCTCTTGAGAAGGCCGGTTGACGGAAACTTGTTAAATAAGTCTAAATATAGGTATATGTTATTAAGTTGTTTTCAGCAGATTCGGCTTACTTTTTCTCTCTTTACATAAAAGACAGACTGTTTGTAGAATGCCATTGAAATGCTACAAGCATTCCTTCCTCAGTAACAGTGTCTAAATTTAATCAAAAATATGTAAATCATCCTGCACAAAAATCGCCAGAAATGTCATCACCATAGATTTATAGGCCAACACATGGTAGTCCTATGTAAGACCGGAAGGCTAAATTTAGATTGTATTCATTTATGATTTTAATTTTTATGTATGTCGCAAGTAGACGCGAAGGATTTAACTTTGTTCATGACACTGAGCAGAGCTTTCGATTTGATGCACTGGATTCAACCGTTGTCGAATTTCATCAGGAAAGAATAAGTGAGTTTAAGTTGCATAGGCAGCACATTTACATGATTTGTGATGTAAAAGTTCAATCAAGCCAAGTTAATGAATTTTGTTGAAGGGATTCTCGCAATTATTGCAGCCTGTTCACATTAAAGCATTAAGCATTCTTTTATGTGAACATGCGTAATAATAGCGAAAATCTATGCAACGAAAATTTGGCAGTTGACTAAATTGAACTTTTGCATCATTACTCATTAGGGAAGAAGTCACTCGCGTTTGATCATTCTTTTTCAACTCACTCTTTTTTAGTCGAGGACAGAGTCATTGTAAAAGTATAGGAGCATGTCATAGAAAATAATGAAGTTAACACATGGAAAGCTCAATTCAGATGAAATGAATTGAAATTTAATACTCTGGGGGAAGGGTGGGGAGAGAGTCATGTTCTTTCAAAATTTGGACAAACAAAATTATTGTGTCGTTTGGTAATACAAAAAGGGAGGCAAAATGTAATGAAAATGGAAGGCGTATCCTTATTCAATGTTTGTTAAAATTATAACTATGGTATAAAAATGTATGGAAGCGTCATGGATTTGGAGGGAAGTTTTTGCTTAATTGATTGGAAGCAATTATGTGAATTTCAACTTTGCCTTGACGTCGATCTGGCGAGTGTCCATCCATCGGTTTTGAATAGGACAGAAAATTAGAATAATTGATGCTTCAACTGACCCGGTCAACATCAAATCAATTACTGCAAATGCGAAGAACCATAACAATTAAATTTGTTTGGAATCTCTCTAATTAAAGATAAAGGAATGGTATGGTTGGATGATATATTATTATGGACACTTAAGCAAGGTTATGTACATGCTGTCATTGATCATAGACAAAATCATTGTTTGTGTCTCACTTCATCTAATTTGATTAATTCTCAGATTCAATATTGACTATAACTGTCATTCTGTATTACGTCATGTATCTTTCTATTGACGTAGCTTAATTAATATGAATTAATGTGTCTGGTGGCACTGATGGCATATTTGAAATTGATCATTATTGCGATGTGCCATCTATCGTCATGTCAATGCTTTTCGAGTTTTTCAGAGATCAATAGCTAATTCATATTTTCGAAATCAAATAGAATAAATTAGGTGTTGTCGATAACACGGAACAGATATCACAGAGGCCTATTTCCATGGACTCCTATAAGGCATGATCCAAGAGTACAATTCACTTCCTTTCTTTCCATCGAGCTCTAATGATTTCCATCACTTGTGCAGAGATATTAATTTATCTTTCCTTAACTAATCCCTATGTGTGAATTTTGAACAATGACTCCCTAAAGAATCCTTCCTTCTGACGATGACCAAAGAGCTGCGGATAGTCGTAGCATAATAATGTTTATAACAAAAATTTAGGCACAATTTAGGAATACTAGCTTGTTATTCTATTTACAAGTCTTTTCGAAATGATTCTGTGTCTAATTTTTACAATTGTAGTCACAAATTGGAAATGTAAATTATTTCCCGAATTATTTTTCGAAGACATTTGCCAACGTTATGTGAATGTGAATCTACATCTTAAAATGTAAACAATGCGCGTCCACACCAGATTTTGCGGTTTATGATATTAACAATGCATCCACTCAAGATTTTGCGGCCTTTACTTGGTCGCTACATCTGCAGTCATGATGATTCTGGTGATTGTTATTTCCAATCATTAATATTTCTTTTACAAATTCAACATGAAGAACGTTTTTAATTATTACTTTGAATACGTTTTTAATTATTACTTTGAATTTGCATCCTTTAATTAAAATTATTCCGCTAGACTACAGTGCTATGATGTAACTAGCAATTGATTGCATAAACGCATTCTTGTAAAAATGACTTACACTATTATCTTTTTATTTCAGGTAAGTTGCTGCTCAACGAATATCTTCTATTTCACTTGAAATATTACCTATACGTAACTCGAAATGAAGAGGAACGTTAAAATAAGTTGTTTCCATTTCTTATTGTGAAATTATTGTGATTATTGTGATATCACGGATGTGATATGTTACTTAGAATGTTAGCAAAATATTTTGCGTTGCCTGCCGGCTGATGAAATTAATGACCAATTACCAAAAAGCGTTTGCAATGCATGACATTTTATTAATTAGACCAATCATCTCAAGGCTAAAATCAGAATAAAAAAGCCTAAAATCAAAGTAATATCATTAGCGTCTAAATGTTCTTCTATTTGAAAATATGCTCATGGTTAAGAAATGAACGACGATTTCGTCCAAAACGAACCTGAAAATTCCCAATGCCTCATCAACAGACCATTTCAGCGTATATACATGTAATCATTCAGCAGTCATTTGTGGAATTTTTAAATTTGGCTGAAGTTTGCTTGTCTAGTTAGAGTCGGACGCAATGGTAAATACATGTACGACAGTCATAGGCGCGTCTTTGTTGCCATAAATATTCATGTTTGTCGTCAACATGCTGTTTTAAAATGAGGAATCAATAAAAAATATTTTAGCGATCGGATATTGTTTACTGCCTTGTTACTAATTTGTTCACTTAGTTGTCTGGTTGCAATGCGTTCACTTAAGTCTAAGAGACCTGGTTTCAAGCCTAAGTCGTGGCAAGCCTAAGACTGAAAATTGATTCTTGCCTGTAATAGTGCCTGAATTGCTCAAATCTATGGGCAGTTTTCGTGTAAATAAGTCAAAAAAGATTATTTCGTCGTTTTTACCAGCAGCATCCTCTGAAGATGTTGAATAATGGAATAAATTGAAGCACCGAAATATACGAATGACAAGTCTTAGGGGTTGTGAAGTAATTACGTAACTGACTTTTTGAACCCCGTCTCCCCCATCATGGGATCTGTAATCGCCGCATCCTCCAGCCCAATGAATACGTAATCGCTCACATACAGAAGCAGTAACTAGCATTACTAGTATCCCGGGTGTTTCTCACCTCATGTTCGCCACTAGCACGCACAATCTTAGTGATTGGAATAAATCTCATTTTGATGACCTTAGGCCAAAGTGATCGACTGATTTTCATGACAACAAAATGAGATTGTAGTGCGAACCTTCCACCAACACTCTTTCTTTCCGGATTCTATTTTTGGTGTGCGCTAGAAGGATTGAGCTCAGGAACTAGCTCAATCCAGCCAATTTTTTCCAGCCATTATTCGACAGGGAAACAACTTTCATGCATGCTTGCCTTGTTTGTAACAAAAGTTTCTCAACATCGGTAGAAACTTTCGATACACTCATTTGGACTTTCTTTTCTACGCTAACATGAGACATTTTCTCGACGGCCTTCCTGCGGCAACGCTCCCGCACCCCTCGAAAATCGAATAAACAGCGATAAAGCCCCATCTCTCAGCAGTAAAATTGTTCAAACAGCTCAGCTCAGGCGAGATATAATGGATGAGTGGTAGGCCTACTTAGACGAAACTGCTGTTAGGGCCAAATTACCGTGATTACAAATCCTCATTCTATGAATGGAAGCTGGATAGATTTTAAGCAGATGGTGAATTACTGAATTATTTGTGCTGAAGGGTCCGAACAAATAATCCATCGACAATCAAGCCTGAGATGAAGGCCAAAGTTACCAAGGACCGTTGACTGTTTTTGCAAGTGCGATAAGACGGACCTTTGCGTCGTACCCAGTAATGAAATAGCCTGATCAGACAACATTATCGGTTGAATAATGTAGCCCTCTATAATGCTATCATCAATGATAGACGAGTTTTTCCATGTTCAAGCTTCTGTGTACTGATAAAAGATGAGGCAAACTTCAGTCATATTGTTGAGAATGAAGTGAAAGTCTGGATTGATTGCGCACGCAATGCAACGGACTTGAACCCAAATGGCCAGATAAGCCGTAAAATACTAAAATAACTTCACCTCAAGAATATCGAGCAACTAATTCTGCGAGTCAACAGAGATGGGAGCTCATCAAACAGACCAAACTTCTACGGTTGTGTGACTGGCTCCGTTCAAGTGTTTTGCAGTTTATGGAAATTGAGGGCAAGCAGAAAGTTATTGTGTATATGGTGATTATTTTTCATGGAATTGATGATCAATATATAGCTGTTTCTTCCTATTAACAACTCTTATGAGCGGTTACTTTGTTGCCCAAACGTTGAGAAAATGTATGGGGAGAAATTTTATTACATCCTGTAGTAAACCCACCCTCCCAAGTATAATGAAACAAACATCTTTGTAATGAAGTGTCTTCAACTATAGCGGTAAAAGAAAAAAATGCAGTTTCCAACAGTTTGCAGCCATAACTTCTATCAAAACATAAAGTAAGATTTAAAAACCTACAAATTGATGCTTTACACAAAAAATTTGATATAATTGACAAAAATTTTCCAACTCTTTATGCAATACACACTCCGTAGATAGCAAATCGATTAAACCTAATAAAAGGGCGACAAGGAAATTAACAAAACGAAATAAACGATTTACTAGCAAACAAATAATCTAACAAAATCGATAGAATTGGCTTAGTCATTGCGCTTGTAAAAGTCATCAACAATCATAAAAGTCATGTAAATGTTATCAGATCTGGAGACGGGAAGATTTGGATCTCCCTCTGCATTTGCACATTGTTCTGTTCAATTACTTCTTGAAGATTTTTGACTACATTTTAATTAAATACATTCAGAAATTTTCAGGAATGCATGCATTAATCCTAAATATTTTAAGTTAATATTCTGATTTTGATTCACTGCTTGAAATCATTACTTGATTTTCCGGAGAATTTTCGGCGATTGCGCAACCATATTCATAACCCTCTCCCTCCCCAATTATCGCTTCGGTGATCTCCAAAACCTCCTCCCTTTCCCTAGACGATGCGTAACTGTTGCAAGGCTCCTTTTTATGTTGTCATATGCGCTGACATAGTACGTGATCGAAGTCTGGAGGATTCGTCTTTCTGAGTAACAGCACAGTTGAGTAGCAACAAAACTGAAATTGTCGTTGAATATTCCGAGTGTGAACAACTTCACAACAATTTGAGGAACATTGCTCATAAAAGCAATTCTTATCTTGAAGAAGAAAGTAGGATGGCTAATTTATGGGATATTATAGGTGCAATATATGTCACATCACAAAGTAGGAAATTTCCAATTAACAAAAATAACAAATCGCTACTTCCATTAAGTGGACTCATGTTGAACAAATATCCATGAATTTCTTTCTTCCTATATTGTTCTGTCGAATAACAAAGTTCCACCAATGCATATAGATTGACTTATTGGACTTCCAAAGATTTCGTTGCACGGAGCATCTATAAAAGTGGTCAGATAGGAAAGCAATCTGCACGCATACAAATGAAATTATTTTCAAAAAAATGTAGACTTTCTTTGAGACGAACTTTCAGGTAGCCTATGTTGAATGCAGTCTAATTGCGTATGAAAATTACACATGCAATTGGAAATAATCAGAGAAATTACGTAAAATAGTTTAAAAATAGTTAGCTTGAATAGTTTAGAAAGTGTAGTTTATGATTAATAACTTCATAATGTTTATTTCCCATACATCTTTTCTGTCACCATCCACGAACCTTTATCAGGGATGCAAATCACATCCAATTGCATGCAAAGAAAAATGTAACTACTGTTTACACATAGAAAATAACTTTCAGTAGTCCTGACAATAACTCATTGTTGCGCTCACTTGTGCAAAGATCAAAAGTTCAAAAAGTTCACTTGACAAAATAATTTTAATTGTACTTTATAAAAATATATTCAAAATGACACGGGTTCATCAGTCAGATAACCGACTGCCTACATCTCGTTTCGAGCTCTTAAGCATCTTGGACGATTAACAGCCGGCGGACCCACGCCCAAAAGAATATAAACAGCAACTTCTCTAAAGAAAAGCTCATATCAAATTAAATTAATAATCGTCTGCTGGGGAACAGCCCGACCTTTCAGAATTTCATAAGATGTTGATTAACCTTTTCGTAACAGCTTCCATTTCTGCAACTGGTTATGACGAGCATGACGTCATGATATTCATCTAAACAATTGATCAGTTTCAGATAACATCGTAGAACATAATGACAGTAACTTGTAATGCACGTCATGAAAGGTATGTGTGAAATGACTTTGCCGTGGATCACACGTCATGCCATATAGCTTTCACTATAGCCATCGAAATTTACAAGTTACTTTAGTATCTTTAGCATAATGGAAACCAGCTCAATTTGCTGATCATTTTGATGGAAATTTATGCGCACTTTCTGAAATTGAATCCATACTTATATGCCTCCAGCTAGGCTATAATTCATTCGCAGACTTCATCGGAACATTTTTACGTGACCTGAAAAGTAAAGTTTAATATGACGATTAAGCTATTCTGAAATGATGGAATTTGCAAAGTTTCATTCAATTTAGTAATATATTGAAGAGCTTTTGCTAACTTTTAGGCCTGTCATGTATGTACAGTGCATTACAGCGAATTTTTAATATTCATTTCTTGACAACAATCTCGAGATGTTTTGAGACAAAGTTTTAATTTTAGCGGAAAATGATTTTGGTTACATTTTCTCTGTAATGCGAAATAAAATGATTATTATCATCCTAAATATTTTGACGATTTGGCAATTATATATCAGATGTTGAAAATTGTTAAGTCATCTTCATGATAGATAACACAGTTTCAAGTATTATCGCTGAGCAGTCGCCTCAGTAATCAAATAACAACTACAGGAGGGTAGATTTACATAAATTTCAGAAAATGTCAAAAGTAAGTTGTACAGACTGTGAAAATATCATATCTTCAATTTGGCTTAAGATACCTATCTCATTGATGTATGCTATAAATACTGTAGAATTGTGCCACAGGAATTGCGCATTTCAGTACTCTGATCAACTGTATATGCATGAATGCGTAAAAAGTTGTAAATTCTCTATTCATGGAAATTGGAAACAGACATCTGAATAAAATCATAAATTGCTGTGACAATAAGTGAAAATAATGATCGATTTTTTTCTAAATCAAGTCCGGCAGATCCCTGAGGATCAATGGGACGACGGCTGTCAGATAAAAGAGCGCAGAAATGTGCTGAAGTGAAATCTTGTATAAATAATTTTTCTCCTTGCCTACTTTATTGTGACTAATTTGCGATGGCTTGTGGTGTTTACAATTTATGTGCTTGTGGTCAATACCTATAAATTGTAATCACTTGATTCAGCTTGTGAATAACCAACTCCTAACAAAAACTGCCTTCCGTGTCCTGTCCATCACAGTTATTTCGCGAAAGTGTTATTCAAAATAATTGGTAGCTTCATGACAAGGAAAATAGCGTGTAGTACACGTCGTAGTAGAGAAAAGGTTAAACTATTTTCTATGGAGATCACGCAATACCTCTTTTTGTAAAAATGTCATAAGTGCTTTTTTCAATAACTACGCCCTGTAAATAGTAGCAAATACGTGAATGTAGTAGTAATTGACCAGCAAAAATCATGTAGCCCATGCGGAAAGTAGACTTCTGGGAGAGCGAAAAGAATTACGCTAAATTACATCATCATTTGCACCATTCATATGAGCAAAAGAAATCGTCAGGTTAAATATGCGGTATCGAAATCTCAAAATGCTTATACGTGCGTAGTTAGCAACACATATGCTATCTATGCATCTTATTACAGGAAAACAATTTAGTGCGGCCACTTCTAAGTATCTCATGTACAACTCGCAATGAAAAAGATCCTCCAATAACAGGCAACAATATCACCCCATTGAGATTGCGCTAATCTGTTGAAAATAGGACGAACAAAAACAACATCCTCCTCTTTTTTATGAAATTATATAGCGAACATCTTCTCTAAAATAGGAAACATCAAATCAATAGTAGCCCTCATTACGATTCCAACTGATGCACATAACCTTTCGAGAAAATGTATCAAAACATAAATCAAACAATTGAAACACATGTGAAATGATGTCTTTCTGTGCTATGTTAGTATGCAGAATTCAAAATTCAAAAGCTAAACTGAAACCTAACTGCATGTATTATTTATCCAATTACATACCTTACAATATTTGATCATTTTTTGATCCGTGTTTTCTGCCTTAGAAACTCTGCGATCACTGCTCCAATATAATCATCTGTTTGATTTGATAATAATTCTCATTTGGTTTGATTCGCAATAAGATAATGGCAAATAATGAACTCCCTAACGACAGTCTAAAACAATTATGTTTTTTCATGGCAATCATGTAACAAAAGTTAGTTGGCCAACACTCAAGCTCGATCAATGATATAGTAGACCTCGAGTGTGAAAACAACAGTGTACAAGTAGCGGCATAATAAATGTATCAAAATGAGTATTATTTACACGAATGACGTTGATAGTAGTTAAATGACTACTCAGAGTCAACCTCCTTGAATATGAAGGCAAAAGCAAATTCCTTCAAGCACCAAATATATATTTCTTGACTACTCGGGTGTTCGGTAGTCGGGTACTCACCCTTTGTCACGACAATCCAACCAAAAGAGCAAACATACACGGTTTATATACAGGAATTATGGGCCCACGAGAATGGCAAGTACTGTGGACAACCTTTCAGACCTCATATACACTGTAGCTCACCTTTCCTAATCAACTTAGACTTTAATTGTTTGATATACCTGTGTTATGAAATCCCCTTATTGAAACTGCTGACATGAGAAAGTATGTCAGAAAACCGCAGTTGCTTCATTTTCCCGTCGTAAAAGAGAGATAGGCAGTTCTATTAAAAACCAGTTTAAATCTTCAACTCAGTCTAAATCTTAGCAGAGATGCAAGTACAAACTCACTATAGTTTCTTAGAGGCCACAAGCATCGATATCTCAGTATTGTATCTTCAATTTGAATCTTGTGAAGCAACCTTATCAAGATAAAGAGGGGTGAAATTGAGTAACACTGAGAGTCAACTTCCAAAAAATGCACTTTACGCCCGGAAGATGGGAGCAAGTGAAAGTAAAAAGAGAAACACTGGGTTTCTGATGGCACATGATCCCTTTCTGCAACATTACGTCAAGCCTCAGCTATCGTTGAACATGTGTTATTTCACAAGATGTTCAAACGAAACTGATTATAATGGGAGAATACCCGAAACGTTGCCAAGAAATACGTTTTTGGTACTTAAAATAATTTACTCTTGCTTCACATTTAATGAAGTTGACGCAGAGTAGTCACTTACCATTGAAATGGGAAATTCCGTTCTGCTTACAGCAAATCTTTTTTGTAAAAGAATTGAATACTTGAGCTCCTTTTTACATTGAAACTTCTGAAAACAATTCTTGCCTTGCACAACATATGAAGCTTTCGTAACTTTTTTTTAGAATTTGAATAAGAAGACTATGTTTTCTTGCTACATAGGATTAATTTTATATTAGAAGTGTCACATTTGAAGCATTTAAAACTCATAGAAGCGCAAGAATTATTGGAAAATATTTCACGAAATAATAGTTCAGTTAACCATAATTCAGCAAAAAGAATTTGACATCTTATGCGATAAACAAATTGACTTCGTATGGCATTAATAATTTGTGAATCGTTATCATTTTTGAAGCCCCATTTTTAGTTGCATTCTGATGTATTTCTAGTGTTCATTTCAAGGAAAATATCGAAAAAGGAAAAAAGCTTCTAAAAATTTCAGCTGATTCCACGAAGGTGGTTGCAAGGAGCAGACTTCCATGAATTAGCTCCCTCGTAATCAAATACGTGGGAGCTCCGGGGCTTAATCATATCCCCCAAATTCACCTAGGTTTTATGATCGGGATTGACATCTAAAGATCATTTCGGTCATTGATGGCTCTTTTCCGGTGCATGTTTCAATACGTTTATTTTGAAAATCCTCTTAGGATAAAAAGCTTGTGTTTTTGAGTGCACTGTCTGACATGATTTTGCAATCTTTAAAGAATTGAAGGAGACGTTTAACATGATCAAGCAAGTCAGCATGGTCTGTTCAGGATGTTTTTGGATTTTGTAAGAAACATTAACCAAGAAAACTTGTAAAATTAGTTTGTCTGTCTGCTTTCTAATGCAGAAGGATTAAGAATCACTTTCTTTTTTAAACTATTTCGTACTTGCACTTTTAAAACTGCACTGTTTGACATGTGTTGATTGAGAATGGGAATTGATGGATTATGTAAATTTCATTCTTTATAATTGATAAGGACAGGACGACATTCATGTGTCATAACGGATAGAAGTGAAGTGAACAGATATTCAACCCCACTCTCCAATATAGAGAAAGGAAATTAAACCTCAATACGCGTGAAAGGCGTCCGTGCCTAGAATTCACAAGATAGGAGAGCAAAAGGATCGATCACTCTCTAAAACTTAATGAATGATTTTAGGGCGTTTCTATTGCTTTTCAGTTCTGATATTCACGTTTATTCTTCGCAGGTGATAATGAAGACTCACTACTTGAAATAGCGAAACAACATTCAAAGTGACTCTTGCGTTACGCCATAAGACTTAATTACTTGATTTGAATTTCTTGTCTGCGCATAATGATCTTATTTCACCAGTCGTTTCTTTATTTCAAATTATGTCCCTCAATAATGCAATCGTGTTATGGTGTCTTTCAAGGAATCTATTCCTAAATCTAGCGTGAGGAAATATATTTACTAAACAATATAAGCACACGATTTCAGACTTGGATGTTGGATTTCGACAGGTAGGACCCAAACTGGTTTACGACATCTGAAATTTATCGTAGTTGATATGATTTTGTGAATGAGTCGGAAACGGAAAATCTCCTTTTTGATTCATTCGACGTCCATTCGCCAGTACACGTCTCTTCTCTAGTTGGATTACAATAGCGATTGACAATATCATAACTTACAACTGAATTCAGGTTCTGATTCACTGAAATGTTTAATATGCAAAAAACATAGAAATATCGAAACATCACAAAATAAATGCAGTAATTTTGTTAAAGAATGTTGCTTTTAAAATTTTGAAAGTAACTACCAGATAATAAGAAATTCTGCATCAGGTAAATAATGAAGCAAATAAAACAAAATAAATTAGTCTTAAAAATATAATAATCTGCTATTCTGCAAGCGGAGATAAGTTTGAGCAGGCGGATGGTCATGCTTTCGATGATTGATAGTTGCAGTGAAATTCTTGCCCGTCAGCCTGTCCTTCAATCCATTTGTATCTTTATTAGTAGCTGTCAACTTTGGTGAACAGGTCATTAAATGCTTCGTAAAGGAGAATTGAGGCGACTTGGCCTGCTCCATTTCGGGCGTGTGCTCGAGGAGTAGAGCCATGCTCTATGCATGAGAAAGTATGTAGAGATGGCAATCTGCCTGTTCCATATCGATGAAGATGTCAATTGGATAGGTTCTGAGTTTGATTTTATTTTTCTGGTATTTTCAACTTGGCGGTATTGCAACTCGGTATGAAGCCTAAAACATATACCATTCAAACATTTATGATTTTTTTGAAAAGACCGTTTTTGAAGCATAAAATTTGTGAAGGAAAAACATCGCAGCACATGATTAGTGTGTTTGCGGTGATTTAGTAATCCATGAGACATGGGGCATGTCATGCAATGTATAAAGATATCAGAAATTTTTATAAGTAAATTTCTACTAAAATATAAACAAATAATTTATTTCTTACAGCACTCAGCGGTCGGAAAGATTTTGGATTCCTTTCGATTCCCATACGTTGTTGATTAATTTTTTATCTAATGTTTTTATAACTCTCGGTTCAATATGTACAGTTCCATGTGACTCAAAAAATCACTCCAGGAAGTTGCCTCTGTTAGATGACACATATCTGAGATGCTCAATTATCCTTTGCTTTTACTTTGACGTTCTAGACTTTTCAACCTGAACTTTATAAATCATTAAAATACTAGCATGATGAGATGTAGTTGAAAAATGCTTTAAACTCCACTGGATTTCGTTGGAGTAGATAATCATAGGCTACGTGTTGTGTCCAAAGTTTGCAGAACAAACAATCCATCATATATTGACATTATAACTTTTGATTGGCATGTCATATCAATAATTCTTTTCCTTCAAGCTTGTGGAAAATTGAAGCAACATTGTCCAGATGATAAGATTCACAACGCATGCATTTTGAAGTCATCAGATTATTATGAAGCTCTTATCAATATTTCCAAACGTCATTAAGTTGAAACTACAAGACATTCAATTCTCCCAATCTGAAATCTAGATTAATAGTAAGTTCAGTATTTAATAATTTATAAATCGTAGACGTGCATACCTCTCGAACTTTGAGGAATTCACTTCTCTCATTTTTTCGGCTTGATCCCGAATAGGGATCGACCCAGCGAACTCCTCGTCTCCGAGTCCTTGTCTCACGAGTCCATACTTTGAATCTTCGCGTCTGCCTTTTTGATCTCCGCCTGAATTTTTCAAACTCTCTGACGTGAGTAAGGGATTCTCCTGCAACACATCATTAATTGAAGGGAATCTTTATAATAGTATACTCAACATATGATGCTCATGTACCATTCATTTGATTAAATCATTTTTATATATGTTTCTTTAAATAATCATTTGCGTTTAATGAGCACGTAATAAATGGCGCGTGATCGCTAAACCTCTAACACACTTCATTTATCTTTTCTGACTATTCTCCGACGCCAGCATAGAGGATCACTCAATGCCAGGTTATGCCTCATCTTTTTGCGATTTCCGTTTGTTTGAGTTAGTAACTGCGTCCCACTGCAATGATGAAATAATCCGTCAAATATACTACATATCGCGGATGAGAACATCATTTTTTCTTGTGAGCCAATGTTATTGATTAGTGATAAATCATAATTACTGCTCATTGCAGTAAGAATGATAGTCGAAGCGGAGCAAACCAATTTTTAAAATCACAGCATTTCATTGTTACTTACCTCATTATTCCAAAAGCAAGAAACACTTAGTTTTGTCAAAGGTTCCAGATCTCCAGCTGTGAACGAGAACTCAGCAAAGTGATGTGGTCTATATTGATATGTGGATCGGATCCAGGTGGTTAGAATCTGAAGAGAAGTATCATCCTCTGTATTCTCAAATATTCTTATGATCAGGGATGCGGAGCTGAAGTCTTACAACAATTCCGGAGTTTTCAGTGGTTATGATTCTGGTTTCGGTCTCAGCAGCTTGTGGGACTCCAGTACTATCGGTAAATTTTAAGTAACTAAAGTAGCCATAATTAGTTCTAGTCATCAATTGTGCACATGAAACCTGTTTTCACTGTCTTTGTCATCATCCTTAATAGTTGGAATTATCTCCTCAGTTGATTTTCATCTCTTCCATTCAATGGGTCGTCATCACTTGTGCTAGAAAATTACACAATTAAGAAGGAAATAAAGTGAACGTCAAGTACATGTATCTTCGTTAATCTAGTTACTTCAGATACTTTGTATGAATCCAAAATTAAGCCTTTTTATCCGATTGAAAACAAAATGCCTTCATTGTATCGTCCTATGTACAATGTACATATTTGCATATAATACAACACTAAATTGCATTAATAATTCATGCATTCATCTATAACTTTACGTAGAAGATTTGCAGAAGAATCTAGTTGCATTTTTAGGCTTTGAGCGAGGGAGCCTCCTAAACAGTCGAGCAGAAAAACATGGCAGGAATGTGATCATCAGACTTTGTGTTATATAATCCATTGTAATATCCTTTACGTTTTTCAGTAATATTTGGATGCCCTTTTCTTATTGATACATAGCCGATGCCCATCGCACGCGCATGTGCATAATACTCGTACACTTTTCCCACATCTTGCACAATCCTCATTAAAATAGATGTAACTTTATTATCATATGTGATCATAAAATTGTATTTATTTTAATGATGATCGTGCAAGATTTATGCTAGGTGTACGCGCATTATGCAAAATTGCACATGTATGTGCATATATTCAAATAAGCATCATTGCTAACAAACGGTTTTGACTAGAATGTTTTCTAACTTCTTTCATGTGTAACTGAATCAAGGTGTTGATTATGTTTTGAAAATTTGATAAGAAGACAGAAACAACCAGTCGTAGTAGGTGAACTAATCAGGAATCATTGTAATAGACATTCCTAATCTGCATTCCATGTCCTACAACTTGCATATCGAATAGTCGATTGTGCCTGAAGGAAGCGGATATCTCAGCACTGGTATTTTGTGTTGTGAGTCTATATTCTTATTGATTTCTAGGTTTCGGTAGATTCCTATGTATTTCATTGACATGCCTTGCTTGTAAGGTTAAATGATACTTTGAATTGTTTTGAAAGTTTAGTTGTATCCATTGGTGATTCTGCTTGAGTATCAGATCTTTAAAGTAAAAGATGCTGTTGATTGCTTGTATTATACTGCTCTGACCGGGAACTTTATTACAAACCAATTAAGTCTCTCTACAGTGCCCAAACTAATTAATTCAAATGATAAACACGAAAAATGGCATCTCTGTAGCTTGCTGAATGATTGCTATAGGTGCAATGACCGTTTTATTGACTACAAAGCTACCTGCAAATTATGTGCAGAATTTTACATCGGCAAAAGTGGCCGCCCTTTTTATTTGCGTTACGCTGAGCATTGCAAGAGCATTAACGCGAGCAACAAAGTGCCCTTTATAGCCAATTGTTGTAGAAACATCAAGGTCACACCAGTTCTATTGATTATTTTGATATCCAAATTATTGAAAAATGAGCAATAATTCACAATTCAACAATAAAATATTTCAGCACAAAAGCAATATTCATTTTTGACTTGCGATAATTGATAAATGTCATGAAATTAACTGATTTTGCATTCTTCTATCTCAGTTCAAGAGTAAAATCCGCAAGTCATTAATTATTTTATCAAGTCATTAGGTAATATTCTTCTTTACAATTGGCATTATCATGAAAATATAAGTTACTCGACAATCAGGTTTTTCAGGAGTTTATCCTATTGTTTTTCCAGGAGAAAAGTAAGAAATACATACTTTCTCGGTAGACCCCTTTTAATTTTACGTGTGCACCACCTGAAGGCCATTCTTTACAGCTTGTACATTACTTAATTCATTACTTTATTAATCGTAAAATTTAAAAGGAATGATCGAGAAAGTTGGTAATTTTTCCTTTTCTCCTAGAAAAACGTTTGAACTTAATGTACACTGCCTAATCATTGTAACACCAGCAACCTATTATCATGGCTCAAGTAATAAGCCAATTCATTATTCGTATTTGAGCTTAATTGCGATTTCTGTTTAATTTTAAAATATTAAAATATTAACTAAATTAAATCTTGAGCTTTGTTAAATAATTATTGCAATCAAAAGACCTGGAGATTTCATAATGAATCATATACGCCTATTTCAAAATTAAGAGTTACTTGTGATTGATGTTTTCTGCTAAAGTTAAAAGAATCATTATATGCTATTCTATATTTCTCACTTTCTGTTTCTGTAACAGAAGAAGTGGATAGCTCCGCCCATTCCTATGATAATATATTTGTCATAGGGCATTCACATAAGACACAGAAGTTAAACTTAAACCATGACAAATAGAGAAAGCCCATGACAGGCAACAAAAAACAAACATTGATGAAGAAGAAAGTTAGAGTCAAGCAATAAGTACATTTCAAATGAAATTAGAGAAATTAAGGGATCACCATATGTCGTTGATGCGGAAATAGTTCGCTAACCGGTGCTTAAAGTCACTTAATGTGGGAGCAGAGACTTCAAAGTACGTCAACTTATTCCAATGCTTAACCACATCACTTGAAAAGAAATTGTATTTCGTTGATGTTTTTGTCCTCTTAGCAATGATCGTGTAGAGATTGGTTCGGCATGGATTGCGCACGGAAAATGAAAAATATTCCTCAAAATCAAGATTAACAAGACCATTTAACATTTTGTAGACAAATATCAATTTCTATCTTAAGCGGCGGGATGACAACTTTAAAAGTTTTAGTTCATGCAAGCGATTTTTGCAGTCTAACTGTCGCAGATCGCTGAATAATCGGCAAAATCATCGTTGAATGTCTTCAATTTCACGTTTTAGCCCTTGCTGATATGGACACCACAAAATGCATGAAAACTCAAGAATGGGACGTATGTAAACTTTGAACAATTTCAACAAAAATGTCTTGTCTCGAGTCACAAAAACCCTCTTAATGAGGCCAAGCATTCGGTTTGCACGCAAAACAACAGATGATATGCGTTTTTTGAAGCTGAAAGGGGAGTTGATTGTGATACTAAGATCTCTAATCTCTGACACTTGTTGCAGGATAGTATCATTTATCAAGTAGGACAATTGAGATGCTTCACGATGACCGAAAGAAATACTTTTGCATTTATTAATGTTGATCGGCAACTTGTTCAGAATTGACCAACGCACAACACTGTTGATGTCGTCCTGTAAAGGAAGGACCTCCTCTGTGAGACTATAAATGGCCAATATGATATCTATGAAAGATGCAATACGCAGTTAACACGATTGCGGTGCAGTTCAAGTCGAATTTGCAAATAGTCGTTTTAACTGCGATTGTTCGGATCGTCTCGAGGTCTTGCGACGGCACCGAACGGTAAATGTCGTCATATTATAACGTAGGCTTTATTTTCACAATCTTTACCAAGTTTTTGTGGGATACACAAATAAGGCACGAGCGAATAATAGTTCGGCAATTCGAACGCTATATTGTATGAGACATTCATGGCAGTGAAGTCTTAGAGAGATCCCCACGTCGCACGTAAGCAGCATCGATTCCACTGTCTGTCAATTAAGATATCACGGGCGTGAAATCTTGAAAAGTTGGTATCATTCAGACAGTTATCATATTTGCAGCTGTGTTGATTGTTTGACTTAATTCATAGGTCTTGATTTGACAAAGTTGACTGCTTTGTGAGAAATTATTGCATAACCTACATTCGAATTGTGATATTTTATACTTGTACTGAGGAAATTGATAGGTTAATTGCACAACTAAGCAACTGAACTGAGATTCCTTCAGTTAAAGCTGAGATTCTTTGCTAATGATGCAAGCTCATTAGTGTTTGAGACAACTGAATTGAGTAAATTTACTATCAGATTTAGTTAGTTGATACATGAGTTGGAGAAGGTGTAATTCGAGAAAATTGGACATAATATTTTGTCCGGAGGTATCAATTTTGTTTTCAAAATTATGAGGAGAAAAAGAAAAGATAAAAACCATCAAGACTATCTTCGAAAATTAACCTGAAAACAGTATATTGTAAATGCTTATAATATCAAAATTTCAATATGTCAACGCTGCCTGGAAAAGAGAAAAGAACGTAGTACCTGACCTTTGCCATTCGCCCTTGAAACTGTTCTGAGAGACGAAACGCGTGGAGTAACGCTTTTTTAACAAGTAAAGAGTCGTCATAAGAAAGGGTGAGATTGCTTTTTCTGCTTTTCGAGTGGAAAGGATAGCATTTTTGGTCTGGTATTTCGTAAGTTATGTCTGTAAAAACATGTCCTTCGACGCTCTGCACCTTCTGATATCGATAGAAACAGTGTCTTCATTGAATGTTGTATCTCCTCTCGTTAACATATACTATGCAGAAAGGTATTCCGCAAGGGTCACAATGGGGTCCATTGATATGGAATGTGTTCCTCAATGACCTTCTTCTGCTCATAAGTTCATGTGATGCTCACATTGTCGCTTACGCAGACGACATAACTATTTGGATTGATGTAGAGAGTGTGTCTAATGTTCAAGATAAGCTATCGATTGTTCTGCCTTTGGCTATTGATTGGCTCAGGCAAAATAAACTACGCATTAATCAAGTCAAGACTCAATGCATGGGCCTAGGAAATCATTCCGAACAGCTTCAATTCCATGTCAACGGAGAAAGTCTTCCTAGCCAGGACAGCATCAAACTTCTAGGAGTAACGATTGACAGAAGCTTTTTATACGACTTCCACATAAGGAAGACTATCCGCACTATTGCATGGAAACTTTGTAGTATAAATCGATTGCGAAAGTTTGTGGGTAGAAAGACACGCTGGAGATTAATCGAAACCTACATTCTTCCGCATTTCGAATATGCTTTACCGTTGTTGATTTTTGCTAGCCGCACATCGAAAAGAAAACTGGAAGCAATGTATGAAAGATGTTTCCGAATTACGACGATGGACCATCGTTCCCCTCTATCAGAACTTCAGGCCTCCTTGAATGCCCTTAATTTGAATGAGCGCTTTCACCAAAGTCTTTACAGGTTCATGAAGTCAGTTGAAGCAACCTTATTGAGAAGTAAAACAGTGGATGAAAGGGAAACTGCCAAAATTTGCCGAACTGACCGAGGATATGCTCCAGTCGCCTTTCTGAGCATGTTTCCACCATCACCATCGGAATCGCATCGAAGCGTGTTCATTCAACCTAGATGTCGAACAAAGAGAAGCGGTCTTTATACATTGAGATACTTTGGGCCCAGTTTTTGGAACAAGCTGCCTGTGGAAACTCGAAGTTGTTCGCATAAATCTTCTGCAGCAATACAAGCAATAAAAGGATTCCTGAGACTGCAAAGTTGACTTTTACATGCCTAATTATTCATCTCATCTGACTTTTATATCTGTTACATGTAGTTACACAATAGTATTTGTACGTAGTCACATGCATGGATCATGCCGTGAATAAATCCTTTCTCTCTCTCTAACACATTTATCAACAAAGTCAATCCGAAAATTATCGATGTCGCCTGCTACTATTATGCTTACATGCCAAATGCTCATTCAAAGCGTTGGTCATGGAGAGGTTGGTAGATGACCATGTATTAAATGGATATAATGAAACCCAGGGTTGGACCCGACCGCCGGCAGGTTTTAGAAACGCCGGCCACTGGTCCGGCCCAATTTTTGAAGACCGGCCTGCAAGTCGATTTAGTAACACTGGCCGGTCGGTCAATTTAATTAGACCCTCGTCGACCGTTGACGACATTCAGTCTAGAATAAATTGCTTAGTCAATCATTATGACACTGTGAGCATGTAAACATAACATTATTTGAGAGTATCTACACGCATGTTTTGTGATATAGATATTGCGAACTGTTCTGTGACCATCATCATTCCGGCGAATCAATCTGCCTATGCCTCCCACCAGACTACATATGTAGCTTTTGCATGTTTTCATTGGTTCATAATTGATTAAAGGTTTGAGCAAACATTAATTTCATTGATATATCAGCTTAGATTCTTATCATGTATTGTTCACTTGGACATTGGTGCTTGCAGCTACCTAGTTTTGTAACATCGGCCTACTGGTATAACGAATGCCCTATTATGCGAAATTCATACAAGATTTTAAATGAAAAAGGAAGTTTTCATTGATTCGTACGAGTAAGAACTATCCATAATTTGAGTTACTGCAAGTCCATGCAAAAGTACTAAAATGGAAATTTCGATTTTTTGAAATTTTTGTACACCGTTGTCATTAGCCCTATATAACGTCAACAGCATGACAAGCAAATGAGTAGCGAAATTATTCTGAGCAATTTTTCAGTTGGAATCTATATCTTCGCACACATCCACTTTACAATGGCAGCGACCTTTCTGCATCTCAATGTTTTGCACCAATAAGATTATGTTTCGTATTTTCAAGTTCCACTTGATGTAGGCCTAATCACATCTTTTTGAAACAACTTGTTTCAGACGGCAGTGGTGAAAAGCTAGGCTGCGCATAAACTTAATTAGTGTCTATAACCTCAACCAACAATTTTGTAACTTTCATTATGAAGCATTCTCGACTCTCAGTATCCGTTCCCTTCCACTTTTAGTAGAGCTCTGCACTGAGTAGCTTAGGATGAAAACATTGCAAAACACTGATGCAAGATTGCATGTAGCATGACGCATGCAACTAAGTCATATGGAAATTTATTTGCTGTCCATGAGTCTTTCAATCTTTTGCATGTACTATAATCAAGGATAATAACTGATTGGATGGAAAGAACACTTCAAGTTTTTGTTGACATGAGATACAAGAATAAAGTCGTTATCGGGACGCACGATATCATCGATATTCTTCACGGTCGTATATAACTTGGTTTTTCATCTGGTTCTCGATATTTGAGAACTGGAAACTCGTGCCACACATCTTGCCGTTAACTGTAAAAGTGTCCTGTTGCTATCAGAACTTGGTGAAATAGGTTATTGGACAGAGTGATGAGTGAAATAGCTAGCTACATGTATGTACTTTTATAAGCTCCTATTGGATGCGTGATAGCGATAGCAGCTAAATAACAATTTCAATGTGGAAGCTGAATGGTTTTTTGGCACGCACTCATCGATTCGTTAGTTGCAAGATTGATCAAAGGACAGCACCAGTGCTAAACAGATAAAATGGAGAAGCTAATTGTCAGCCGGAATAACTCATGGTTCTTTAGGAAAATTCAGCAAGTTGAGGATAGCGATTCATTGAAAGCGTAAAATAACAATTCCATCGAAAATTATTCGGAGACAGAAATTGATACATAGAGGTATAAAAACTTATGTGGGACACGTAATCGTACATTCATGGTTGATATTGATGTTCAAATTCTAACACCATCCGAATTTTCCCATCAATTTATGCCATTTAGATGATAAACCACATATGTAGTCAGGTGGGCGAAATCATATGAAATTGCATTCAAATTTGTTTAAATTGACATCGTCGGCTGAAAATACTCATAGCAAATGACAGCAACGTGAGTGTATCGGACATGAAATTTTATTGAAATTGGAGTTGAACAGCCAGATTTATATTGAAATGAAAATCAGAAAACAACATGTGTTGTCTGGTGAGCTGATGAGGGTTAAACAGTAAAAAAATGGATTGCCGGCAACTTATGCATGTACTTGTAGTTCAAACCCTGCTTTGTCTCAAATAAAGTTTCCGGAATCATATATGTAGCCTGTATGAATTTCGGAAGCATTGTGTATTCTTCAACTTATCTTATTCCAGATCTTGAATAATTTCACTACATGGGATAGTTTATATAACACGTGGAGCTTAGAGATGCAATGAGTAATGGATTTCAATGCAACCTAGGACCTACTGCCCGAACATTTGACTATGGATCTTAGATAATTGTTTGATAAGTTAACTGAATGCTGTAAATTTTGATTGACGTAGGTACAGCAACACTCACGCTCGGTCTTTGGACACTCACTGAAATGAAAAATGAAGGACAAGTTTGGCGAGCTCATTGTAAACTCGCGGTCATCAATATAAACTCAAATTATCTGAATTTAAACTGTAGCGGAGAGAGTTCTCAATTGACTTTGCAAATCACTAGAATTCCCTCACAATTGAAGAAGTACAGTACATGTAAATAGGCCCTATCACTTCAGTGAATCACTTTAAATGAAGTTTGCACGTCAAAGACAAAACATTTCGTAGCATCAGCACGGTCAGTGATCAATTTGTTCATCTCGGTGCTTCTATCGCTAGAAAAACTGTCATTATTTTGAAACTTAGAATTTGTTGACAGCTTAAAGCTTTCTTGTGTAGTCGGGATATAGATATATGTACTTGTACTTGAACTTACTTGTACTTATCGCCGAAAACCAGTAGGGTTGTGGCTGGCAATGGGTAAGTTTGCGACGTCCCGAATGAAGGCTCTCCACATTGGTCGGTCTTGTGCCATATCCGCAGCAGCATCTATACATCGTTCTCGTGGTCTTGTTCTTATGCCACCAAGGTTGAGATCAACAGAAGTGTGTCTCTCCCATGATAAACTAGGAGCATTCCTGGGGCATCTCCATAATATAGGGCGTTCAGAAAACAGAATTCTCCGTGGGATTCGAGAAGTCGGCATACGTGCAACATGTCCGAACCACCGCAATCTTGAGCTTCGAATGAGTTGGGCTATTATCGGTTGGTTGCCACATTCTTCGCGGATTTTCTGATTTGGCACCATGTCCCGAATGCTTATGCCTAAGATCTTCCGGAGGCAGCTCATTTGAAAAACTTCAAGTTTTTGTAGATCGGCAACTGTGTACGTCCACGTTTCGTCTCCATACAATAGGACAGGTAAGATGGCACTGTTGAAGACCCGCATCTTTGTTTTCGTTGATGTGTCCGTTCTGCCTTGTCCAAAGGACTAAATTGACTCATTCAATTTTCCAATGCGCGTCATCACTTCTGCCCTGCACGAGTTAGTGTCCGCTGAGAAGATTGAGCCCAGGTAAGTAAAGCCATCCACTTACTCTACTGATAGTCCATTCAAATGTATGTTTAGGTCCGCAGATGCCATGACTTTTGTTTTCTTAGCATTGATCGTCAGACCATGAAAGGAAGCAAACTTATCCAAGCGATTGAGGAACAGCTGTTTATCTTCCTCCTTCTCTCCAAGATAGACAATATCATCGTCGTAGTCGAGATCTGTTGCGCTTTGATTTTCACTGAAAGTGACCCCTTTTAAATCATTAACTGCCTTCCGCAGGATGAAGTCCAGGACCACGTTGAAGAGGCATGGTGAGATGACGCAACCCTGCCGAACACCGGTAGCGATGGGAAACAATTTCGATAGCTCGCCGTAAATTCTTACCTTGCTGTTACCATTGCAGCACAGAGAGGACAGAATGTTTACGATTTTCTCTGGGAATCCTAATCTCCTTTGTGCGGACCACTAAGACGGCCTATGAACTGAGTCGAAGGCTGCGAAATCAATGAAAGTAGCAGTGTAATCCTGACCATTACGAATTCTCTGTTCGAGTATCTGCCGCCGACTGAATATCTGGTCAATACAACCTCGACCTTTGCGAAACCCAGCCTGTTCTTCCTTTAATTTACTTTCATATATATACCCTCGATGCGTGACCGGATGATTGATGTTAAGACCTTCCCAGCAATTGAAATCAAACTAATCCCTCGGTAGTTGCCACAGTCCGATTTCGCTCCTTTCTTGAAGATTGGAATAATGATCGAGTCTCTCCAGTCTTGAGGCACCGATACCGAGTTCCAAATGGCCTGGATTACAGATGTTAAGCGTTGTATTAGTGGTTGTCCTCCAGCTTTTAGCGCTTCGGCCGGAATGCTATCAGTGCCAGCAGCTTTTCCGGTTTTCAGTTTACTCACAGCACCAGCAACTTCGTCGGCGTCGAGAACATGATCAGGGACAGTGCATTCAGTTGGTAGCGCGTTATCATTGGAAAGTTCATCGTCGAGTTGAGGCGGACTTGGACGATTGAGAAGACACTGGAAGTGTTCCTGCCAACGGTTAAGTTTTTCTTCTTTACTCTTCACAAAACTTCCATCACGATATTTGATTGATTCACTAACCGTTTGTGGACGAGACGATAGACTACGCAGCGCACGATAAAGCACTTTCGAGTTGCCCCTCAAGGCAGCCTGTTCCATTATATCAGCCTTATGATTCCACCATTTTTCTTCATCCTTGATTAGACTTCCCTTTATTTGTCGATTTAGTGCATTACGGCGGCGGTTATCGTTTTTTGACATTGCATCACGTCTTTGATTCACAAGTCTGAGTGTCTCATCGCTAATCCATGGCTTCTTGCGAGTACGCAACAGTATACAGACATCTTTTAGTGTTTCATGCATTGTATTTTTTATGTCGCTCCATTTCTTTTCGACGGTCTCTTCTTCTAGTACTTGAAATTTGTTTGATAACTTGATTTCGAACTGTTTTGCAACATGTGGCTGTGATAGCAATGAAGAGTCGACAGGGGAATTCACCTTTGATCTCCTAGTTGATTGTAATCGTACTTTTAGTTTAGTTATTACCAAATAGTGATCAGAGCCTATACACGCACCGCGCTTCACTCCCACATCCTGTATTGCTGTTCGGAACCTTTTATTTATCATGAAATGATCTATCTCTTTTTCTGCTCTCCCCGAATTGCAACTCCAAGTTATCTTATGCGGCAGCTTGTGTCTGAAGAAGGAATTTGACAGCACCATTCTGTTGTGGCTGGCAAAAGACAGCATCCGCAAGCTATTGTCGTTGACGGATCCAACACGAAGGGACCCAGGCAATCTGACCAACCACTGCGATTTGTGCCAGTATCAGCATTCATGTCATCAACTATTAATGTAACGTTTTTTTCGGCATCATGTTCAGAGTTTGCTGTAAATCGTCATAGAAAGAATCGTACATTTTGTATTCGTAGGGGCGTGCACACCAACTATGCTAAGATGAACCATTCCTTTAAATTCGATCGTTGCAATTCTTTCATTTATTGCTTCAAGGTGCACAACAGATGAGGCATATCTCCTGTGTATCATGAATGCCACTCCGTACTCCCTATCATTTGCGTTACCAGAATAGAAGCATTTAAATAACTTTTCTCCTCCTGTTGTATCAATCCACATCGATTCACTGCTCGGAATTCTGGCTTCTGTGATAACAGCAATGTCTATTTCGAAGCGTGATAACTCATCAGCGAGAAGATTCAGTCGTTGGGAAGTCGTTCGTAAATTCCAATTTCCAATATTCATTCTATTCTTCAATTTGATCGGGGAAAGTAGCTCATTTCTTGCCGTAGACCTTTCCAGTACATCCACTGGCGCATCGGCTCCCCCCGATAAGCTCTGTGTATCGGTCTGAATGTCACGTACTCAGTATAATGAACTGATTCTCTACACCGGTCATCTGAGAGATGTCTTCAGAATGAACGCCAAGTTAGGTATATTAGGCTGCAAGATAAATGTAGCTGTGTCACAATATCTGACAGCATGGCTAAGTCACTGCCTATTCGCTTGTAAGGAAAATGGAATGGTGGTCATTGTGTGAGACCCTTTTTGATAGTGACGTTCGAACAATCATCAAGTGTTGCTGAAGTCCACAAAGACTTCGAAGAAGGCCTCCATAAACATGTCCTATCATACGAAACTGTTTGGAGATGCATGAACAGGTTCAGAGAAGGTCTATCCTCAACATGACGAACTTCGGTCTGGACGGCCGGTCGGCCGTTGTCAGCGACTTCGCCCGATGTGGTTGAGAAAGTAGCTCAATTGCTTCAGCAGGACCGGCGAGCAGCATGCGAATAAGTAGCCAAGTCCGTTTCATTTCTCTTGACTGAGCACATCGCATCCACCGCGAAAACTTGGGTAAGACGAAGATCGCAACCAAGTGTGTACCTCACTTTCTCACCAAAGACCAATAGGTGGCATGCATAATGAATGCAGCTGCTCATCTTCGTCGCTTTCGAAGTGAGGGAGATGCTTTCCTGGATCTCATAGTTGCCTGCGACGAGACCTGGGCGCACGCTTTTGAACCAGAGCTGAAGCGGCAAAGCTGCAAATGGGTTTGAGAAGGATCACCTCGACCAGTGAAGGTCATTCGTTCTCTCACTGCTCTCAAAGTGAGGCAAATCATTTTCTTCGACAAGAAAGGGATCCTGTTCGATCATACAGTGCCACCACGCACCATGGTCAACGGTGACTACTATCTGAACATTCTGTGCACCGGACTTGACCTAGCAATTAAAAGAAGGCGCACATAGCTGATCGATGGGAAAATCATCCTCCTTCAAGACAACGTCGGCCCACATCGAAAGAGAGAAGTCCTTGAGGCAATCGACTCTTGGAGGATGGGAAATGCTCGCACATCCACCTTACTCGCCGGATCTGTCACAGTTTGCTTTTTCCTGCTTCCCCGTGTCAATGAGAGTCTGGAACGATATCATTAAGACTGGTGATAAAGCCAAGAAAGTCTGGCAAGATATAAGTCAAGGAAGATATAAAGTTCCACAATATTGAGGAGATTAATCGCGGTTTCAGAATTAATTTGCAGCATCTAGGCAACAGTGGCATATATGGTTGCCTTTGTGATCTTGTGTCACGGTGATTGTCGAATAATGAATTCACTGACCAGCATCTATGTCAAAGTTTAATTTTGTTTTATCCGCATAATAAATTTCTATGAAGTAATACAGAGTACTTTTGGGATGACCCACGTTTATATGTTTATTTATTCATTTATTTTATCTATTTGTTTTAAATTCGCTTAAGATAATGGGTAGTAATGTGTATGCAGATGAACATTGAGTAAGTACATAAACATTCTTGCAACTATATTGATAATTGGTCGTAAATATTAATGCATTTCTATATAAATTCGTGTTTGAAAAGTCATCTGTGTAATTAAGATGACGATACTAAATAATTGTCAAGCATCAATGCTCGAAAGTCTTGTATGACTTGCAAGTAGGCAAATCAGTTTATCAAATTGCTTATTGCTGCATAATATGCTCATTTTAACTCGTCAGCATATCTCATGCCGTCACCATTCTTACAAAATCCATGTATGTTGAAATGTAGAAGACGAATATTGAAGTCCAAATTAATCAATCAGTCGATTCCAATTATTCGATCGCAACAATCAATGCAATATGATCAAATAATTTCAATTTTGACAATATCTGCTTCAATTTATCCTTTAGAAAATTAGCCGTAAAACATTAATCAATTATCACCAATTACATCACTACGGTTGAGATAGAAGCGAGAAATCGGACAGTTACTAATGTTATTTGGATTTCTTTCAAGACAAGCCATGATGGAGCGGAAATTAAACGTGGTAAATTTAGAATTCTACATCTAGGAATTAAATTTTCCTTACTTTGACATGAGCTGCTAGTGAACGAATTTTAGACAATGCAGTGAAACCGGAAATTTGCAGCATTTATTGATGACTTTACCGCAGTCTCTGTAATACGTCATTTTGTCGTAAAGTTCATGATTCTGACATCAGAAAATCACATGCATTATCAGTAAAAGATGACAAGGACAGGATTATACAATAATATTAATAGAATATCCACTATAATGAAATCTGTGAAGCTATTGGACGGTTATTGAAGCGGTTAATCTGTTAAAAAATTACCTCTTCCATCCCTGATCAAAATAACAACTTTTGGTATTGTTGATTGAGCAAATTTGTCCGAACATTGAATTTTGTTATCTATGACATTTTACGAGAGATTGTTGCTATTTAGCCATTGCTCTTAGGTATATCTACGGCCAAAGAAGAAGGTGCGACTGGATAACCTGTGTAGTGGTTTATGAAGGAGACGGCTGATCATCACAGGGCATCAGAGAAGAAATAAGACAATGCTCTATGTATCATTAATAATATTATCACCTAAAACATTCAACAATTTAAGATGTAGATCCTATAAAGCAGTTTTACAATCATCACTAAAAATGTCACTATTTTAGCGATGAGTCCCGCTTATTGATTAGGTCGAGCTGATAAAATTGGTGACATATACATATTCCGACTAATATTGGCAAGTAATATTCCACAGGAATGAATTTATTGGCGGTTAGTGACATAGAACATAGAGATCGGAAGCGAAGGTTTAGAATAGGCCTACCACTTAGAAAGTTGAGGCCGACAAATAATGTTTACAGGTTGAAACATAATTTTATATAAAAAGAAAATATTATTTTAATATTGAAATGTTGATTGCTCGTGATTGAGTGCTGCAAATTAGCAATACTTGCACATGAAGAGGTATATTTGATCTAATAATAGCCTCATTGATCATTTTGCCGTTTTCAAACTTAACTAAGGATCAACTATTGATAGAATGAAGTTCGGAATATGGAGCACAAGATAATAAAAAAAGGAATTTGCTGGCAATTTTTGTATGAAATTTTCTAAGACATGTGACTTCGATATAGAGTAGTAATAATCGATAATTTCCCAATAAATGCGAATCTATTTTGTGGCTGTTCATTATTATATCAGTGTGAAGCTTCGATTCGATTCTATTCAACGATCAATTCTGACACATAACATTAATTACCCATCATTCTGAAACAATTAATTGCCATAAAAATATTCAATTTCTAATGAATTCTAAGCCTAATTTATCACACCAAATTGGACCAATTTGAGATCATAATTATAAAGGTCTAAAATGGGTCCAATTTACTGCATTTTCATTTAACTGCAGTATTGAGTGTTGCTGTTTAGGCACTTTTCGTATCACATTCAGCATTGCTTGATCAATCAATTGAAACGTGAGCACTGTTGCAGACAGAATAGGAGTGGACATGCTTGATGGCATGGCATGACCGCAAAGTTTTAAGCACGACATGGACCAACCTATATTTAAGTTGCTTGTGATAGGCCCATGTAACTCTATGATCGGATCTATGATCTCAATGACTCTATGATCTCTCATGTGTAGGGTACTTGATCCATGATTTGTAATGTGTTGCTATATAATAAGGATTTATCATGCCTCAATTTTCCAATAACCTGTGTACGCGTAATCTAAAAGAATTGACTTGCACGTGTGCATCAACCTTACAAACTCCGAGTGTAAAAAGACTAAACTCGAGTAAAAACTTCATGTCTAGTATGTCATGTATGCTAAATAACAGAAACTCATAAAAGTCGTGGTGCATTGTCACGATAATAAGTTTTGAAGGAATTGAAAATTAGGAGTGTTCTATATGTACGACTCTCGACACCGTCGTAAAAATGAATTTTGACGTGATAATTCTTGAATCGATGCCTTAGACGCTTGAAGTCTGTGCATTATGGTCGCATAATTCATGTTTTGTATGTGCACCCGCCGATCGTTTTCCCAGTTGTCATACTCACAAGAAGTAAACAGTTTAGGTATTTCAGTAATGGTGGGCCTAGATGAGTTCAAAGTGCGAATTACCCTGCATAGTGCGAGTATGGGAGTGTACGCAGATAATCTATATGTATTTAAATATTAAATTGATGATCGGCGAAAAAAGCGATGTCTGGACACTTGATATATATATATCCGTAATACCATTCAAAATGATAAATTAGGCCATAAGCGATCAGTTGGGCAATGTGAAACACAAGCGCTTATACTACGCTTACGCTCAGATTTAGCTCTAGAAGCTGTCGAATTTCATCATTGGTCAGCTAACGTGATACTGAATGTTAGAAAGACACAAAATTACATGTGTTTTGAATTCATTGCTTATGCAATGTAATTCGACAATTAATTAAGCATCGACAAAAGAAGTTGCAGGGTCCTATATCGGAGCGTGTCGCAGTACATTGTCCATTGTGCCGGTGCATCTGGACAGTCTGGAGAGATTCTGGATATTGGTCTGATTGCGATAAATCAAGGTCAATGCAGAACTTAAAGTTTCAAGCCATTATTTTAATCATTCAATTAATTTTTTCATCATAATGTTCGAGCTCACTTGCGTAAAACAGAGTCAACATTTTTCCAAGGGTTTGTAATGCATTATAATATTTCATTATCTATCTCATATAGTTCCGCATGTAGTTTGCTTGAGGCGGTCCAAACGTTAACTATATTTTATCCTACATGCAAGATAAACTGAAACTGCAAGTGCTTGATTGTGTTAGATGATTCAGCGTTATTTGGAAAGTACCTGAATTCCGAAATGCTAAAGAATATGCTTTAAAACAGCCAAAAATTCAATCAAATATATTGATCGAGGCAAAATCATTAATCGCAGTAAACAGTCAAGAGTCCCTTATACATGCACTGTAGAACACAAGCTCTGATCTGATAGCTGCATTACTGTTTAGTTTTTTATGCTCATTTCCCTGTTATTAATGGTTCCTTTCGTTCTCTGCTATTCCAACCCCCATGAGATGAGACCATGAATTCCAATAACTTCATAACTGATAAATTCTATTTATCTTTCTAAATTTGTCATAAATGAAAACCTAAGTAAGACAAAAATTTGCCTAAAGTAAGACAACCCTATGATGCATATTAGATGCACTCAGCAGTTTCTCCTAACAGCACGTCGTAAACCGTGGTCAAGGTAATCTTGAAGGCCACATTTCTGATTACAATTACAAAACTAATGTGATACAATTGCAAAACAAGCCTTTGTGGTGTAATGTTCAGTGTGTCAATGAAGCATTATCAGAACATGGTTAACGAAAAAAATACTAAACACTCTTCAAAAATGCAAGTCAATACACGAAAACCATTTACTTCCTTTGATAATTAGATGATGCAATTATTCGTAATGACAAGAAAAATGGTCTATCTTAACACAAATCTTCACATGTCACGACAGATGCCGGAATCCATTTTAGGATAGGCTAATCAGCTTCCTGAATTGAACACAATGTTGCAAATACAGAAAATCTCCCTGATTTACATTTGTATCCATCTGCACATCTACTGAGCACTGAACTTTCTAACTCAAACAATGATCGTGAACCCGATTTCCATGATTCTCTATTTCCAGACTCGGTCTAGTCCAAGCTTAGGCATATACAAGAATTAGTCTACATTACAGTGCTCTTCGTTGTCGACTTCAAACGTAAAATAAGTTGCTATAACGAGCATAATTATCAAGTGTGACCAGCCCAGAAATATTTGTAGCCAACCCAACTATCAACTTCGATGGTTTTCGGTACGGAGCGGCGAAGGATTTGGGGCGTGGCAAATATAGGTGTTAGCTGAGAGAGCAATTATAGTAACCGCATAATATTAATTATAGCAATTTGAGTAGGAAAGCATAGACCGCTTGTAGGTCTATGGATGTCGCACACAATGCTCGCACAACCAAAAAACAAACTAGTTAGTTGAGAGGTAGTAGTTATATAATAATTATGATAGAAGTTATAGTCATTAGAGTAGTCATTGCAGTAACTTCGATGAACGTCACGATAGTTGCAGATTATAGAAACTTCTAAATAACTACCAACCCTGAGAGATCAACTATCAGCTTCAAGCAACTGTCAGCGAAAGTATGATGCATTTCAACTTTTCTGAGAGCTCAGCATAGAGGTGCATGTACAATGGTGTGACTTTGTTTGAATGACAGATTTGGAAGTCCGCATATTTAGCTCAGTACATATTGATGTGCATTCAGTGTGAATAAATTATTTAAGGATAGCAATTACGGACACTGATAACATGGGAAGCTACAAGCATTATTTGAACGATTTAACGAAATAATATTGTAATTGCGTAAAATTCTCTTACTGCTTTCCGAAAAGGTCACTTGGTGGCTCACCGACTCATGTAGGGTGGCTCACCACCGCTTCTCATATCCAAAGTGGCTCGTGGACATTATTTGAATTGGTGTTGTGGAAATGGCTCACTCCGACTTTGACCTTTAAAAGGCACGTCTATGCTTGATGTTGATCTTCTTTAGAATTTGCAAAAACATTAAGTAATGACTTGTTGAGCAATATGAATTTTCATTCAATTTTATTTTCGAATGAAAATTTTCAAATTCTCATTTTCGAATGCTCAAACTATTTCCGTTCGCAATCAATATATTCTCAATATGAAGGCAAGTGACATAGCCATCAAATGCGTGAGTGCTAAGGCGCATGTGGTGTTCGTTACCTTGCTGAGAATATACCACGTACAACAGGGTTGCAATTAGCCTATAAATACATAAAGTAGGGTATGCATGAAGGAGTCCAACCGCATGAAGACATGTGACATTTATTAGCCAGATTTTCTTTCAAAAGTCTTTCTGGATTTTATTTGTATATAGCACCAATTTTGTACTAGAATGGCATTATCGAAAGCCGCTTGTGTTTGGGTGACGTAGGCCTATGTACATAGGGGCACGCAGCTTAGCCAGTTTTTATTTATGTTATTTTGGTACATGTAGTTTTGTTCAACACATGGGTTTGTTCGACACAATTTCGATGGTTTTGTTCGACAGTGGTTTGTTCGACACATGGTTTTGTTCGACATCATGATATATATATACATTATACAATGTACCCTGTATATAATAAGCTTATTATTTTCTTGCGTATGCCAAGTTCTATATCATAGCATTCATAGACATCCCTTATTAAATTGCAGTCTGTTTCATAAAACTATTTTATTTGTTCAGCATTTTACTCCATACATTCGCGTACTCTGTGGTAGTCTTACATCAAGTTCCATCCTAGCAGGGATATAGAACCATGTGTTGAACAAAACCACTGTCGAACAAAACCATTGTCGAACAAAACCATGTGTCGAACAAAACCACGGTCGAACAAATGCCTAAAATCCACGATATCTTATTGTCGAACAAAACCATGTGTTGAACAAAACTGCTACATTCGTTATTTTACATTGTGTGGCATGTAGGCGGATTGATGTAGGCTACTAGACCGTCATTTAGATTATCGACTGCAGTTATGGACCGCCATTTTTCGTTAAAATAAGTTAGCTTGGCCGATTCATATATATTTTAGAATGAAAAACAGCTTAGTTGGATACAATGTTGCTGCATACATTCACAAATACAATTATGGCACGCGCTACTACTATGTATAGTACAGCAGTCCTTGAAACTACGCTACAAAGTGCTCAATAAAGGAATTTTCAACAAACCTATTTCTACCTTTTAAACTTGGTGGCCCTCTATCCCAGCTTGGTTGCCCACCACTTGATAATACTCGTATCTACTGATTTTCAGTTTATGAAAATCTGTGCTTTCCCGGGCTCAGGATTTATGTGAATGATCGACTGAAAGAGACTGCGTTTCCAATCACAAGGGAGATCGAAAGGGCATTTCAAGCTTGAGGTCACACAGTTAATTGTTCATCATCAAACTACCTTTTATGTTAAAGCAAGGCCAATGGGAAGTCGCAAGTCAAATCAACATCCACTATCTAACTCATTATCTAACCATCAATATGTCATTCGAGTTATAAGCAGAGTACACTGTAAGTATCTCAGAAAAGTAAATACGCTTTAATTTGACTGCGTATTTCAAGTAATGGTTAATGCACAACAGCGTCGAGACCGCGAAGCAGTCGAGACGAGTAAGGCCTCAGCCACACTACGAGCTTTTCCAAGCGCTTCCGAGCAAAGCGTTTTTGCAGCAAATATAAAGTCACCATTGCACCAGTTGTAGACTGCCAAATAGGGAGAAAAGCAAACCAGAGCGATTGATAGCTTGCGGACATACGTTTGCTCGCGTTTGCTCGGGACACTCGTGTTTGCTTTGCTTTCAGTGTGACTGAGGCTTATGGCGTGCGTTAACTAACTAATGCTACAGTCCACTGTGCATTATGACACCACCGTGCACTCTTCGCACTTCAGTTGAATCTCTAGCGATGGACATGTTGGAAACAATGGATGGGTGCTTGTCCACGGTTTTGGAGACGCGAAGGAATCATGTGCTTTTGCATAACCACTGATCAACTTACTGTAAAGTTTTTCTGGACAATAGCAGTAGATAATAGCTATTTTCTTGAGAGAAGAAATATCAACTTTTCCTCCACTATGTTGTACAGCCCGAGCGCAGAGAGGGATGGACAGATAGCTGAGGAAGGAAACGTTTATTTCTTCTCGAAGGAATGTAGGTTTTCATTTTGTGACTCACTATTGCTCATTATGAAATTGATGTTTACACCGCGAAATCTATGAATGACCTAATCCAGGGACTACATTGACATCTTGGTAGTCTCTGGCTAATCATAGCTTGTTTATAGACTTCTATGATTTGCCCCGTATAGGAATTTTCATTGAAAAAGTTAGCTGCGGGAGGAAAAGTTAACTTTCTCATCCCGTGGGACAGAAAAGTTGATTTTTCCTCCCGGCAATTTACATGGACGAGATATCTTTTCACTCCCACACAAAATGAAACGCCATTGATGATAATTCAATTTCTATGCCTAGAAATAACGAGGTGCTGACTATCCGATTACATAAATCTCGAAGTGAATGCTATCTAATCGCTGTTTATCAAAATGTCTTTGTTCTACTTCTATGTCCTGAAATAAACGTTTGCATGCAACGAATATATCATATACATTATACAACCACAGTGCGATAAGAGATTTTAGCAGCCGTGTAGCGATAAATCATTTGATAAATGTAGACATAGTAATGCGTCACATGAGCGTCGTGCAATAATATTTATCTAACATGTATTACTTCTCTTATTAATGCACGGCATACGAAGTTTTGGCCGTATAATGGTCATGTAGCATTAATGAGTATTATGGCATTAATGAATTTTTCAATAGATATCCAGAAATGTTTTTGGTGTGCCAGTATATCTCTTATTGGTTAACAGCATAATTGGCTACCTTTTGGCCCATCTTCCACCGGAAGGTGAGGATCATGACATGGCCAGCTTTCTCATTTTATCTCTATACGTTCGTATTTCGCTGTTTGGATAGTATAAATGGGTATATGGTAATAGATTGCCCTCTATTGACATCGTATTCACAGATGGTAGTTTTACTTATAAATGTAGCTCGTCCACCGACCACCATTGCGGTGATTAAATGGTTGCATGTTTTTATTCGCACTTTCTCTCAAATAGATGGATAATTTGATGTGGGGTCTTTTGATATAAATTAACAACTGCCTATCGGTGCTTTCAATTTGGAAGACACCAATTTGTGTTCGTTTCTCACGTTAAGAATCAACGAGAGCTTCAATATCCATCTGCTAAGCAAACCGTAAATCAAAGAACAGAACTTTTGCCAACATTCAATGACTCGAGTCGTGAATCACGACTCGTTCCATATATAATTTCTGTAAATACCTGAGAACACCTCATGCAGTATCTGTTGTTGTGCATTGTTGAACACAATGTTGAGCATCGTCCATATAATTATGTACCGGTCATAGAGTAAGTATAGCCACTAGTTGGTTGAGTGTCGACTCAAAAAAGTATCTGTATGCAGTGAAAATTTTTTTTGAAAAGATTCAGTTTTTTACGGAGATTACGCTCCTGTGGTCCAAAAAATTATTTGAGCCGTTTTTAGAAAGCAAGATTTCTGCAAATTTATATACTAACGACATGAGGCCACATTATAAGTAGTTTGAAACAAGTTGGATATCAAAAGGAATGAATATTTGCTAAAAAGCATCTTAATTAAGTGGAAATTAAGCTGATGATCTAGGAAATTTCATGAGCTGCATTATAATGCAAGTCCCTGCAAGTCTTCAAGGAAAAGTTGAAGGCTTCTTGGCTGAGATGTCATGTTTTTAATTCAAGTTTTAGCGGCATGATTTTATTATTCACAATTGGGGTCATTTCTCCAATCTCAGTAGATCTTTGCTGATTAGTAATAGTAATGTGCACCCATTTACATCTTCTAAAGTTAATTATGATCAGCTTATATGATTATGATGCTCTGTTCCTTCAGTGGCTGGTAGATTGTGATGTGATCACGCTGAAGAAAATAGTCTTATTATAATAAAGCTGAACTTTTACTGATGGTAAACCATCGAATTGCTAATTTAGCAGACTGCATTGCCTCTCCAAGTTGTCATGACATGTAGGATTTGTGGAATACTATTCTTTATTCTGTATTGCTATCATGATCAGTCAAATTCGTGTACATTTCTGCAAAAGTGTAGAAATTTGCACATCTCACAGGTGGTACCATGGTCTCGACTCATGTTCATTGAATGAAATCGAAACTGTATACAAATTAGGGATTTAATAAATGCTGAGTTGCTACTCTACCTGATATACGTGCCTATACTTACTCTATGGTGCCGGTACTTATATGTCAAGTAATCATGGCACAACATCAATTGACTACATGCATTAGTTTTACGGGAGAATCGGTTAATGCTCGCGGCTACAATGTTGCCTATTCTCATTTATCATCGTGGAATAAAATAGATTATTACATATAACATATTTACCATGCATTCTCAAATTACATATTTGCAGTTAATCATTTTCAATACATTAACAAATTGACTCAAATAGCAAAATTACGAGCACGAACGCGGCACGAAATGGAAATGCGATCGTATTCGTGTCACGAACGTAGACCTCTAATGTGATGCACATCGCTCGCTTTCATAAATGTTTCTTTATGATGTCATTGGAGTTATTTTGCAATTGATGAGCTTTAACACAGGATTTGTTCGAATATTTTTAGTTATTATGATACCCAGTTTATGCAGTGGTGACAGGTATACGGTAGTCGACGTCATTTTCAAACATTTGTGGAGGATTGATTATTAATTTATGAAACTTCGATGCGTTAGGAAGGTTAGTAATGCCGAATTACTGAGACTTGTGTTCGTCCATTCTACCTTTTCAGCATGTTCAATCAAGTAAACGTAACAAGATAATCTCTTTACCTTATTTTCTTTCTCCTTCCTTCCTACATGTTTATGTTACCAGGACAACCGAATTCACCAACTGCTGTTCTCATGTGAAACACTTTTATTGCTACTCTGTCAAACTTCAAACCTGGGAAATCTTTGGAACAGTCCAAAAGTCGGTACATTTGAAGTGATGATAACTTCTACAGAGAATGGATTCAAGCATATAGCAGACTATATATCACAAATGTGAGAGAAACTGTTAGATTTTTCAGACAGAATAATTGATTGATCGGGCGTTCCTCGATGGTTATCTTCATTGCCACTGCCAGGTATGGGAAAATTAAAGAAATTGAGTCTTATTAAAATGAGACTGAGTTATTATTTACAGTGAATGATAACATGATTCGCATGAATATCTACGAACCGTATGTCAAATAATGTGACTGTATGTCGTATTGTAAGAAGTGAGGTAATGTGACGAAAAATGAAATCAAATATGCAGTGCATGCCACTCTCTAATGGGACAGAACACCTGTAGGAATCGAACGTTGCTAAGGAAGAGGACTGCGAATCTCTCACATCCAAATCGAAGGCGATTTATCAGAATCCATTGACTCTACTTGCATTGGGAACACGTAGGAAATAGCAAGTACAGTGTAGTCTGTGTGACTCTCCCGAAGTAATGTAGATGCGTGGTGATTTACATTTGATTTACAAACTGACTGAGACATTACTAGTGGGATTTAGATTTCCTCTCATACCATTCGATGAATGAATGAACTTATTATTTTTCTATATAATGGTTCTTTTGTGAAGTGTGTGCCAATTTAAAGAGAGAATTTACTGTGTTCGTTGTACTGCACTTGTTATATCACACACAATGCATTTCATGGAGGAATTGCATCCATTTACATTCACACCATTTCATGCTATTTATGCGATTATTATAACATGAACACATTTTAGCACACTAAGAATTGACTCTATGGAAGTGAACTTCGGGTATACCCGTACCTGGCCGTACTTCGTCACGGGTACTGTAGGGTGAGGATATTTTTGAGCATGTATGAGGCAGACTACTATACAGTGAAAATCAGAAGTCAATCGTTGTTTATTCCTTTGACAACTTTCTGTCGTCGATCTATTGTGCTGCATCAACTAATGTAGACGGTATACACTGCAAATAGACTACACTATTGATAGAAATCAGCCTCAGAATCAGCATTCACTCAAGAGCGCAGATTTTCAAAAGTTTTGACCATGACATCAATAAAAGTAGTTCAAACCTACAAGTGCTATTGCACAGTTATAACGTTGCGTTGTACTTCAGTTACTGGCATTTATTGGTAGTCCTCAAATTAACATAATTGCACAGTTCTAAACTTACTGTACGTGTGACTGACTGTTCGAGGCGAGTAATGGCTTCACATTAATGCGACTTATAACTAAAACAGGTAGAGATCATAAGCAGCAGACATCATCAATTGGGAGACGCAAACAATAACAGCATTTGACTGTCGAGTTTTTAAAAAGTGCTCCGAGAGATGTGATTTCTTGATAGATAGGATGTCTTATCTAAAATTCCGCACGTACGTGCGCAATGTCGTGACAGCAAAAATGGCTCAGACCGATATTAGTCGATTACCTTTTCTCAGTCGTATAGATTTTTCTTATATTTTCTTCACTTTATTGGAGTATCGACAATTTAGAATTCTTGCCGCCAGATGTTCAGCAAAAAGTACTTTAATCATTTAGCTTTTATCATCATGCATTTTGATTTTTTGTATTGGCCAGCAAATGACGAAAAAGAATTAAGTTAGTGATTGTAATAAGTCAACAAATTAAGTGAACTAGAAAGTAGCGATCTAATGATGATTACTTCAGATAATCGAAGTAGGCATTGGACATAACTGTTCCCATCAAAAAATTCTTTGGTCTGCATGGTACGGTAGATGTACGGTACGGGCGGTTGCGGTTAGGCTCACTCAGTACGCTACTCACGGGGGTACGGATGCGTACGTGTAGGCATCTTGTGGGTAAGGGTGGGTACGAGTACTTGCGGTTAGCTATTCACGGATGCGGGAGGATGAGGGGAACTGAGAATGCGCTCTACCCTTAGCCCGCAGGTTACTACTCTGTTATATTTGAACTTCAGCAATCGAAAATGGTCAGTGACTTTGTTGACTATGTTGTTGGATAAGTTAATAAAAAATCATATTACCTGGATATGGATGCATTTGCGGATGTATATGCAGATTTAGAGATGGATTATAGTCTGTCTTTGAACTTCAAGAGTCACATATTCAAATCCAGCAGCTATACTTCTGATAACAAGTATACATAGAATATTTGTCAATCGAGAGAATGATTTGAAGTTTGTACTGAAATGGAGACGTCCACAAGGGATTTGACAGCCCTTAGCTTAGTTTAATATTAAATAACTTAAAATGTCAACAAATTCCAGTGTTTACTAATGGCTATGCAAACCATCCGATCGATCGTGCAATGAAACTAATTTTTAGCTGGAATAAAATCACCATAATCATTAATAAGAGGGAGACGGCAATTTCGACATCATTCATTTGGTGGAGGGTGTAAAAGTTGAGCTCTCATCAGTGTCATTAATGAGTGTCAAGGACTTTTCGCAAGATGAAGCTTTGCACGAAATTCATAAGGCAATTTTTTTAAAACCAATTGAGAATAAGGACGCCGATAAGGTTGATCTCTTAAAATATGTCACACATCTTCAAAGCAAAACTGAAATTTCTGTCAAATATAAAGTGCAACACATAGCGTAAATATAAATTTTACATTTAGATTTGCAGGTGCTAGCTTCTGTTGTGTGTATTTGATGTAGTTTGTTCAATGCATGTTTATTGAGAAATGTCGCTGGAAATAGAATGGAAGTTTCATTTTCATGAGCTCATGCAGGCCAAGTAGACTCATTTTATGCTTTGATAGCTGTTTTGTCCCTGCTGCTCTTTTTATTTCCTAAGCCTGTGTGCAGGCCTCATTGGGCAATCGACAAAATAAGAGGAAGCAAAATCATGAATATCCCCAGGCTTCAATTCTTGTACAACTGCATGCTTCCACTTCTTGATCTCATCTTCATTGAGCACTTTCTTCACGCATGACAAGGCAAGTTCGACTTCTTGTGAAGTCCTTCTTTGCAAATTGATCAGATCTTTTTCGAAGGCTGCAATGCCCTTTGCTCTCTTTCAACGTTTCCGGACACTGTGATCACCTACACATTCTGTCGGACCTAGAAAAGAAGCTTTCATAAATATGTTTTACCAATGAAGCGATATTCTACCAGATAGACACTTTGGAGAACCTCTCACCCTACCAAGAAACCACCATTTTCTAAACCAAAACCAGGACATCTCAAAAAGTTGAAGATGTGGGCCAATACAAATGCTTTAGCTGAGATGCTAAAAAACCGGGATATTGATATGCCACGTAAATTTTCTCGGGACGCCGGGACACTCCGCTACTTGCATGACCTTCTAAAAACAAATAGCCCAAATGACACAACTGGAGCAATCTCACTTTTTTTACGTCCCGATATTCTGATTGTATATTCTAAAAAAACATCTAAAGACGTGCAGTAGATAGTTTAAAGACCATTGGTGTACATGGCAATAGTCGTGAAAAAATCCGCTCGATGGTCTTATTCTATCTGCGAAGAGTTAGCAAATATGCTTCATTCATGCAACGTACTGGTCTCGCATCCGACGACAACATGTGGATCCTCACGAACTTGAAAACATTCTTGACTGTTGTTTGGAAAATTTCATCTGTTTCGTAAAAGTTGTTTTCAGAAATTGGCTGTATATCTATTGCACCTCTCTGAAACTTAAAACTTCTTTATTCTTGCAGTGCACAATATTTTGATATTCAAATTTTCAAATTTTTTGATATTTCTTCTGTTTCAAGAAATTAATGAAAATATTTTTCTGCCTTATCCTACTTATGAGAGTGGTCCTTTAGCAAATTTCTGAATATTTAGATCTGACGCAACGTTATCTACGTTTCGCGCAGTCACATTTACTTTACAGCTGCAACATTTGCGATGCGATGAATCTTTTTCTTGAGTTTCAAAGCCAAAACAATGCGTAATTTGGTTTATATCGAGTGATTTTTTGTTTCATACCGCTTCCTCAATCAAGTCAATGATGATTATTTGTTTATTAAAGCCCATTCAAATCAGATCATAGTTTTACAATCTCTGCTAACGCTCATGCTCGTATCTTTGCTCGCCGTCTGATCATTCTTAATTGGATTATTGGTTTAGCGAAAAACCAGTGATGTGCGTGTACTGAGATAGTTTCCTCGTCAATAGTTCGTCGTCTTCATTCATCTATGGCCATCATCTACTGCAACTTCTAAACAAAGTTCCACATAAAGAAATTTCCTGTCATTACTCTAAGCATTCTTCTCGCAGAAGATTTTATCTCAGAATCTGTGCCAGAAGTTGTTCGATTATCTTTCAAACTTTTAAAGAGTAGATGTCTGCCTGCTCCTTTTCAAAGACTCTTGCGCAATTATTCACTCATTATTTTCATTACGTAGGCCTGCATGAAGCCTACTGCCTGTCTCAGGAATATTGCAAACCTGTTTCTTGCATTCTTATGACTTGATGGAATAATCAGTTACAGCTTGAAGCTTACACCACAGGCAACTCCAATTAGATGGATATTTCTCTTCCTATTCGATGGAAGGTTCACTGTTGTTTTCATCAAGTGATTGACTAGAATTCCTCGCCGTTTCCTGCTACTGCACTCAGAGAAACATCAGCTGATGCCTCTGTTGATATTGTAAAGCGTCATCAGATTTCACTGCAATGTTCTTATGATGTGTAGTATTCATTTTCAAGCTGATGTCTTAAGAATTGAATCTCTTACTGCGCGCGCATTTGCCATGCGTCGATACACGTCTACAGATGGACGTTTTACGTGAATAACTTCAACTGCATTATTATACTGAACGGGAGATTTGCTTGGAGGATAGTAAGTCAAGCATCTCCGAACTCAAAAGCGTTGACAGTTAGTTGTGTCTCCTCGCACATTAGTATTCTACATCTATCAATTTTTCTCCTTGTCTACGTCTATTTCCCTCTCTGCGATTTGAGGTGCAACAGCGAACGAAAGATCAGCCAGGTGCTCAGCAGCCATCCCTGGATCGATCAAGCAGTCAATTCCTCTCCCAGATACATTCCTACACTGCCTGCCTAGGTATTGTGTTTTGTGAATATCTTATAAGTGTGATCTCTAGTCGCCAACATGCGCGGAATAAAGCGGCCTTTAGGTTATCGGAAGCCTAGTCATGGAGCGAACAAAGGCACTCCGTCTCGATCAGCACTGATCCCACCTCTGCCACAACCAGTAAGTACCTAATTTCAAGACATGTTTGTGTCTGTACTAATTCTAGGTGGTAGGATAAGTCAGTTGGTGAAAAGGCCCCACTTCGACACGGAGGTGCATTAGTTCCAGGGTTCGAGCCTATCCGCCTCAAGAAGTGCTGCCGCTCTCGCAAATAGTTACTGACTCAGCCTGTTGAATCCCATGAATGTGCGAAGGCTGCCCCACGTCCAGTTTGTTAGTATAGCTTCGTGCAATGGGTTTGTCAGGGCGAGTACAAAAATGGCATTATTATATATATAAAGTAAAGCAGATTTATTGATCAATAAAAAATAGTTATTACACGCCAACTGTTTATCTTTATTCTATTAATTGTTGATTATATAAATATGAAAATCAATAATTATATATTTTGACTTCGACTTTAATGTTTGACAGGTCAAAATATCGGCCTAAAAATGTATGTAAATCAAAATTAGTGATTTTGAACAGAAATTATCGCAACTGAAGAACAAGCCATCTTGAAATTTGAGATGCATCATGTCATTTATCAGATGTCGGTGTACAGTTATTGAAAGATTATGCAGCAAGCTAAGTTGTAAGATGACTTTTGAATATGTGGGAATAATCGTATTCTTGGTCTTTTGGAGTCGTGCCTTCTTATTTAAATTTAAAAAATGTCATGCTAGCTTCTTTCCTTTTTCAACTCATCTACAAACATTAGCGCATAAGCGGTTGGAAACATCCTTAAGTCTTCATCTGAATCTGGCTTATTAAATGCATACCCAAATAATGACTTTCCATGGCATTGCACATAAATGAAACAACAATAGTTTAAAGGAGATGTCTTGATTTCGAAGTATTGAGAAAGATAGACTTGATTTCCATTTCATTGAAATTTTAGTGTTTTAATTGAAAAAACGTGCACTATATACTTTTGGATATACCAAACATACAGGCCCAACATCTGCAGAAAGAACAAATATTTCCTAGTGGAATTGGATGCTAAAATTATCAAAATTTCATGACAATTACCATTTAATAAATTGTTTTAATGATGCTAGATAATTTATCATCATCTATGCAGCAAGCCAAACTATTTGCTGTAAATTATTGACAGTTCATTTTTTATTATTTTGCTCTTCAATATTCTTCCTTATATCTTCTTTTAACAGCATACAAGTACGTATCCAAGAAAACACAGTGAACAATGGAAAATCTTCTTGTAGTTGGTGATGTTCATATAAAAATTTCAAGCACAGCCTAATATATGTTATCAAAATTCTGTGAACCATTTCTTTTGTCAATGCATCTTACAATCCAATCATAGATATATCCGTTAACCATTCAGTTCGTTGTTTAGCTTCATCTCTTCGCTTAATGTTTCAAAAACAAAATTATTAGAGAAACAGGAAAGGTTTGGAGTCTTCGTTTCATGCTTGAGGAAGTTCATTTAGGTGCAAATCCACCTTCAGTTGTTGCGAGGTGAGTAAAGTTATGATTCAATTTGTGTTTTTCATTCACAAAGTCGTATCATGCATCTATCTTATGAGAAGAGGTTTTCGGTTGATAAACTCCATTTAACTCATACCTGATGCTTTTATTATTCCTGTCTTAGCCTTCATAGAAACAATAGGAATGAATTCAGATTATGTCTTATGAGGAGGCTATTAACAGAGAAGTCTTGGCATGAAAAACCCTTTGTGATCTAGATGAATTCATAGAAAATGTTAAAACTTTTGCAGTTAATTTGACATGGAATTGGTCTATGTGGTGATATATTTGACATGTCAATCAAAAATTCTGTATGGTAAACTGTGCATTTATAGTGGAGTTTAAATTGAAGAAAATCCCTCCATGGCAAAATAGGTTGGTGGGATTACGATCGTGTGATTTGAAGACGTTCTTTGAGGTCGAGGTCAGAGATCGCGGCATTGTGGCGCAAGTTTGGCAGCTTTGAACTGGGGAGACTGGGGCCTGAAGTTTTTGAACAGGGGCGGGCCCGGTGCTGAAAATTTATTTCCATATACTTGCGAAGATGTGAAAGTTAGTAAATCAAAGAGCTATTATTTGGAAATTTTTCGATGAAGATCACATGGTGTTGAGTCCATGAATACACACTTCCCACTTGGATTCCTATACACCTACACAACGCGAATCCGCAGCAATGCTCATCGCGATTCACAAGTGACGAGAAGTAAGCAGCCCTCCATAGGCGTAAATGATGGAATTGGAATGTTTTCATCTTTAGAATATACAAAATAATTAGGAGTCTCAAAATACAGCATCGGAATCTGAATTTTGAAAGACAGATCGATGCATTTTGTCTGAGTGTGCTTTGCTACTCACTGGTTTCTGCTCACCAGTTTCTTACAATTTGTTAAAAAAGTCGAATCAGCTTTAATTCAATATTAAATATGCCCATCACTTGTTTGTCTGATAGCAAAAATTATATACTGCAAACTATTCTTGGCTTATGACGAAAATCTATCTTTAATTCATTAAGTTTAATTGGAAAATTGCGAATCAACCATGAATGTATTACACCCCTGCACATTTTACGCTTAATACGTTGCATCCCATCCCTCATGTATTAATTACAGGCCGAGTGGACTGGGCCGTGACTGAATATTCACGATGAAAGGAATCGTGGTAGGGGTTTTTTTGGACAACCCTAGGACCCGGCGCCTGGACCTCGGGTTTGAAAATTCAGATACATTTTCAAGTCTGTCCAGGCGTAAAAGTATTGCGGGTCTCGTCACATTGGATCATCAACTAATGAGACAATTCACTGTTAGTCTAGTGAAGTAGATCGAAGAATGTACAAGACATGAAATTGAGTGTGTAGTAGTGTCATCCTGACATATTAGTACGGACTTTCCGTCTCTCTTTCTCTCTCTCAAATAAAATTTTCGTGGACCGAGGAAGTCTCTCGAAACTCCGGAGTCTCCTCGAATTGTTTGTTCATGATCGGGGCCACAGTGCGCGAAGCATACGGGAAAAGGCTTCATCTTCTCATCTCTCTATCTCTCTCTCACATTCTGAATGTGGAATAGGCAGGCGACACCGAGGACACACACCTGTGTGACATACACACCCATACTACGAGCTATATTCCACCTGTGAATGTCCAGGACGCTGAAATATCTGACATTTGTCCTTATATAATGATAGATATTCTATAGGAAAGGTGAGCTTGTTTTTACTTTGGATAATAACCTACCTACATAAAGGGTTGTCGGTCTTGTGGAGCTAACTCACGTTGTTGGCCTTATGGTCCTAGTAAGGGCTACGACTTGAGCTTTAAATATTTCCAGTCTTCTATCACACTGTAATTGGCCATAAATAGATTATACAATATCAATGCCAGAATATATGAGGACATACTGTTTTGAACGGAAATTTCAAGTTATGTTTGTAACTAACTCCATTGATGGCTATGATTTGAAACGTTCAATTTGCAAACTTAAGAAGACAATTTTCATGTTGAGATATCAGTGCTATATCAACGCTTCAAGTTAGTGAAAACTCAATATCTTGAGTTGTAGGAGCGACAAGCGCCTTGAATAATGAGGAATTACCTAAGTGCACTTTCATAGCTGTTATCGCATCTAGTATCACTCTATTTGAATAAATTATTTTATTAATACGACCTTCCTCATTAAATGATTGAGATGGCATAATCGATTTATCTCCTTCCGCATTTCATCGCAATGTTTTATCAAATAGAGATTGAATTTCCCCTTGTCTTGCTGATTCCACCATGCGTTTTACGTAAGATGTGCGTTCGTCTTTGAAACATGTCATGAATGTTCATTATAAAATGTCCATGAAACTTTTCTGCCTTTTCATGTTTACAGATAAACAGTATATCTCGTCAACATGCTTAGGGGACATTTATCTTTCCGAACTATGAACAGAACATGGCCGAATAAATAAGATTTGAGAAGTCAATCTAATAATGGCATTTGGATTTTGACTTCGTGGTCTCTCTTCAAATATGATTATCAGATTCGTCCGACAATCATTTTTCTTTTCTGCCGTCAAATCTCATGAAAACTCAATGTTCATAAAGCTGTTGACTCCTAACAATTGAATCGAGGGTAATCGCTTTTTTGACCGCGCTCAGATGCCTAGCAGACAAATATCAAGTTATTCCGCGATTGCTCAGCAGCTCTGGAGTTCTCTAGGGATCATTATTAATTTTTCTGACCACTCAATTGCTTATTTGAAAGGATTGTCTTCTGGAAAACATGAATTTGCGGCGATGAGAAACTTATATCTTTGATCAGATAAGACAAAGTCGTTTTTCAGAATGCTTGTGGCAGGATTGATGGAGATGAGAAGATTAATCATTAGCTGAAAATTTCATACTATGGCGTTTATACTCAACTTCTGATAACTGCCGAATGTGGAAGACAAAAGCAATCATCACCATTACAGCCAAAATATGCATTGCGATATTTTTGAAAAATGATTAAAATTTGATTGAAATGCTTAACTCCAAAAATGGTCTTCATATCAATTTATTGTGTATTCATCTGTGGCTGTTAGAGTTAGTGTGAACTGGACTCAATTTCGAAAACTTTCAAAATATGACTGATTCATAGGTATTAGCTGTCAATTAAAAAGTATCTTTATCTTACATCCATGTGCAGTTGAATCATGATACATGTAATAAGGCTGATTGCGTAATTAATCCGATTATGATCGATGCAATCAATGCGTAGTCAATGAATTCATGTCAATCGTACTTTTCTTTTGCTGACTTCTGATAAAGATGTCGCAAGTGAAACTCTTAAGTGTCATTAATAAACGATATTATTTTGAGAAATTCCAAATGCCACCGCTTTGCTACAAGATTGGAATTTGGAATTTATGACAAACGTTAGGTTTGGGTCAATTTGGTAAGGAAACTTATAGGATCACTATAGAATTTTAAAGTTATGCTCCCATATCACGGTTTTTGTTAGATTCTTCACTTCACTTGCAGCTGAATGATGACCTATCACATAATTCGATATTGAACATTTGTTGCAGTGCAACGAAAGCGCCCGCGGCATAATATGTTGGTTGATAGCTGCTTCCCTGTTCATGTATTGTTGGCTCTTTACTGAGAGTGAGGTCTTAAATATTATCATAATTGTGGCAAAATTATCATTAAAAATTATCTTTATCGCGGTGATTTTTTAAAACAATATTATTTTACACCCATACTGCTGATTGATGATGTGGAACTCTATTTACATATATCAAAAGTAGGCAACACGCTGATCGTCAATGATGATTGTGAATTCTTCAGGCCACAGTATGAGCGGATCAAGCAATTCCTATTTTTCAATTCACTTGCATGCTTTGCGTCCAATGCTTTTCAATTTATTGTAACAAATAGATAATCAAAGTATGAAGAGTTTCATAAACTACCTTACCAATTCTATATTTTGTGACTACTCGACTCATTAGATGCATACAATTGAACATTCATTAACTTTTTTGCCATTTGAATAAAACTCAAGATATCTCAAGTTAGGTTAAAATTCATAAAAAGGCTGCTCACCTTTTAACGGTCCCGGTACTTTTTAAGCTTCTCAAGTAATCGGGTAGCACGGGATGCCCCCAGCATTCATAAAAATACTGTCGTGATTATTACCTTATACTTGATAAATCCTAATTTCAACAAATACAGAGTTATGAAATCCAATAGAGAAAAACGGTAAGATCGAGTGAGACAAAGAAAAACGTGAAATTATATTAAACTTGTAATTCATGACCTTATTATAATCAGCAATTGTTTGTTCCCCAATGGACAATATGCTATTGCTGTGCTAATACATGAATGGCATGGTTCTGATCATTGACGTTCTGATAATATTTTTGATTCCATTTTTCATACAAGATTGCGCAATGCTCCATAAGGAAAAGTGATGGAGGGTTCCGGATGAAAATGGTTCTGAAACTCGATTATGATAAAACTGTCAAAGAGAAGCCTCTGCATAACATTCAAATAACAAGAATGTGCTTGACAATATCCTACTGTCAGATATTTAGAAGGAAAATTGATAGCCATTGACAGCTCGTGGAGATAAACCTAAATAGGCCTAATGTCAAACTACCGAGAGCTATCGATTTCCTGGCTAAAATTTAACAGAAACAAAAGTTTTAGATGCTGCTGAGAGCGTTCATTTTCGTGCTACTTTAGGTGTTTCCTGGAAAAGTTCTATCAATGCAATTTTGATAATGCTGAAAATGTGTAGTTATTTATAGACCATTTGCACAGTAGAACATTTTGACTTGATGTTAAAACGTGTGATGAACTATCTCCGCGAAGTTAGAGCTTCTTTAATGGCCCGGCAAATCGCCAGACCTAAACCCAATCAAGAACTTTTAAATTTTATCGACGGACAAGATCAGTCAAGGTTATGCGGAAGCAAAATTTAACTTATTGCGTCAGCTAGTCAAACAATAGTATAGAGGTGGCTAAACTACAGTTGCTTGTCAGGCCCTGATCAGGCATGTGCCAAATCGTAATACAGTCTGCATTAAATAAAGCCAGACGGTATGAAATATCGGTTAACATGATATTTTGTGAGATATAGATTGAAACATGTTTTCTAGGCAATGCTGCTGTTATGAAGCTCTATTCTTATAACATGAAGAATAATAAAACATTGAAAAGTCTGAAGCATATATGTACAGTAGCTCTTTCTTATTTGATTTCTTGCCACTATATATATATATATATATATATATATATATATAAGAAGGAAAATAACTCCCGTAAGTCGTCAAGGAAAAACTTTGAATCTTGAAAGCCCGACCGGTTTCACTTGGTCATCCAAGCTTCTCAAGGGCTAATGTTTATTATGAATATCATAACTTAATTTAAATGATCATAAAATAAGCTACACATACATAGTAAGCGAATTACGCAAATGTCATGGATGAAAATAAGAATTCACAGACATCGTACAGGGGGAAGAGTGCAGGCAGATATCATTGATCAATTTTGATTAAGTGAAGGTCTAAAAACACTAATGCACCATTTTTCTTTGCTCTCCCTATACGATCGATCACAATTTGGGGGTAACTTCAAAACCGGGATTATATTGAAAGGAGGGTCACTTTTTGAGCATGAGGAGATGTGCTTGCTCACAAATAAAGATCGATAGTCCTTGTCCTTAACTTGTTGTCTGTGCACTCGCGTCCTTGATCTTAAAGTGTCTCCCGTTTGCCCCACATAAAGAGCGCAGCAACCTCTGCATTGCAGCACGTAGATCAAATCTTTCGAGTTGCAATCCATGTTATGTTTTATTAAAAAAGTGCTCTCTTTGTTGTTGCGTTTATAGTTGAACATTGTCCCTGTTATAATGGACCTGCAGCATTGGCATCGGGAATCTCCGCACTTTGTTACACCAATGATTGTTATACGATTGTTTTTTGATAATATGCGCAATAGAGACGGGGGTTGCCGATAGGATATTCTTGTTCTATATGATTCGAATGTATCAGTGAGCCTCAAACTTGAAAAGGATGGAGTTATCACATTATTATAGAAATCAGGATTATTGGGATTGTATGTTTGAATATAAGGTATTATCCTCGATTCATTGTCCTTATTTCCAGGTGATGCTGTAGTGGATTTTGCTTTTGTAACTGCATCATTTATTAATTTATCCGGATAGTCTAATTTCTTGAGTCTTTTCTTCATGTCTTTAAATCTGATCTCTTTAATAGTTTGATCTGAAACAATTTTGTTGATACGATTGGCTAGAGCGTAAGGAATATTCCGTGTAACGTGTCTTGGATGGCATGAATGGAAAGAGACATATGCGTGACTGTCAGTAGGTTTGGAGTAAATGTCAGTTTTAATCTTGTTATCGTCACGGTAAATCAAAACATCCAAAAAGTTCATTTTTTCTTGTCCAATTTCAATTGTAAATTTGATTTTATTATTCAGTCGATTGAGATAGGAATGGAAATCCTTTACGTCTCCAAAGTCATCATTCCAAATGATGAAGACATCATCCAAATATCTTAACCACGAAGAGCAAAAAATTTTTTATATATATATATACAAGGTGTTTCAAAAGTAGGCTAACAGTTGATTTTGCCCTAGGAAATCTATGTTGACCGTTCTATTGGCGATTTACACCTGAATCAGTCGATGGATATCCATGATCAGTCCAACATGAGCCATAGACTTCGAAGTAATTGCTACTATCATTTAGAAGTCTATGCAGTAGCATTCCATTGGCAAAGGAATTTTGAAATCTATCATGGACAAGATATAGCACCAATCTGACATTACGTACATGGATATGTTCAATTAATTTGATTTGAATCAAACACTGTTAGTTTGACTTGAAGTGAATTAAACAAGCTTGAAGCTTTTTTGAATTTGCTGCTTCTGTCATGTCAGGTCATCTAAAAGATGATCAGAGAAAATGGATTTTGAAATCCTTTTGGAAAAACAAGAATGCTGAAAAGGTGCGAATGGAATGGAGAGATGCCTTTCACAGCAATCCTCCATCAAGATTTGCTATTTATCGCATTCGAGATAAATTTGAAAAGACCGGTTCGGTAGAGAATGCACCGAAGTCAGGACGCCCTCGATCAGTTTCAATAACATCAAACGAGGAGCTAGTGGCCCAAACATTTGTTCAAAGTCCGAAGAAGTCAACAAGAAGAGCCTCATTGGAGTTGGACATTTCTCTAAGCTGTACTTGGAGACTGATGAGGAAAGTTGAGTTGAAACCATACCGACCCAGACTGTTGCAGCACCCTCTACCGGAAGATGCTGAACGACGCTTGCAGTTTGCTGTGCTCATGTTGTCGGAAATTCGGGAGAACCCAGATTTGCTTGACAAGATAGTTTGGTCTGACGAAGCCAGTTTCAAACTATCAGGTCACGTAAATAGACATAACTGTGTCTACTGGTTCCCTGAAAATCCGCACATGGTATCAACAAATGAGCTGAACCAGCCTGGCTTAACCGTCTGGGCCGGTATGTCAAGCAACGGTGTGATTGGGCCAGTATTTTTTGAAAGAACTGTGACGGCTGAGGTGTACCTTCAAATGCTCCAATCCTTTGCGATTCCTGAGATGCAGTCATTGAACAACTTCAATGAGCTGTACTTTCAGCAGGATGGTGCACCAGCGCATTTTGCAGTGAGTGTCAGAAGCTATCTGAATGACACTTTTCCAGGAAAGTGGATCGGGAGATGTGGTAGCATCCTTTGGCCTCCTCGCTCTCCCGATCTAACTCCGATGGACTTTTTCTTTTGGGGCGTTGTAAAGGAGAAAGTGTACGGACGAAAACCTCACACACTTTCTCAACTCCGCTCCTACATCACAGATGCCTGTCAAGAGATCAGTGATGACAGGAACTTATGCAGAACTGTGTGCCACAGTGTGGCCGAAAGACTACAAGAATGTGCCGATGTCCATGGTGGACATTTTGAGCATTTGCGTTCGTGAATTTTTGCAACTTTAAGTTGATTAATTTTTTGATATGTTGAATAGGCCTTGGTTATTCATTTGTTCATTTTTTTGTTAGGAAACCAAGCAAACAAAATGGTAGTTGTTTTAATGTTAATACCTTTATTAATTTCAGCCTCCTCTAGGCCATCGTCAGAAGCTTCTGACGATGGTCTAAGAGGAGGCTGGAATTAACAAAGGTGAAGGACATTTGGATGTCAGCTGTTCTTCCTTCTTCGCCTCCCTGTCTTGTGTTGACGACAGCGTCTTCGTGCACCAGGCTGAGGGGCGCGGAGGACATTCGAATGTCAGCTGTTCTTCCTTCTCCGCAGTAACACTGAAACAACTACTATCTTGTTTACATGGTTTCCTAATAATTTTTTTTTGATAGATGTTGGATAGTTATTCGACTTCTCATGATCGGTATAGATTCAAATTGGGTTGTAGTGAAATATGTAGGCATGAAAACACTGGAGATCATGAGATATTTTAATATGATTTACGCGATGTCAAAGAGTATTGAATTTTTGCCCCTTACGAATACAAGGCATATTAGCTATCTGTGGCATCGTGAAAAAGATTATTATGACATAGCTTATTAATCTATAGCATTAAGACATAGCTTTTCCAGGCCAATTTCTACTGTTAGCCTCCTTTTGAAACACCTGGTATATATATATATATATATATATATATATTTATATATATATATAATATATATATATATATATATATATATATATATATATATATATATATATATATATATTGATGATGAATTTCGCCATTGGCCGGTAGAATAAATAAATGAAAAGAAAGACAAGGCCAATAAATAAGATCTTATTATGACAATATTTCGACTGTCTCTTTTACAAGTCTGATGGTAAAAAGAATTCTATCAACACATTAACATACAAAATTTGAAAAGAAATTTATACATCTATGGATTTTGATTGAGCATTACATTCATAGCTGGTGAATTCACTTTGATGTAATATTTCTCTGCTGTCTTTCGTTCATAGCTGTTGGAAAAATTGTGTTGGAGCACTAATATTTTGAGCTTATCAGATGTTAAACAGATGGAGGTGTGCTTACTTTTGAAATGTTTATACACAATGTTTTCTTTCATAGTAAGATGTTGATGTATTCTTCTTCTTATAGTACATTGAGATTCGCCAATATATGATTCATTACAAATTTTGCATTTTATTTGATAAACCGTATTTTTCATAAAGCAGATATTCTCGTTGTTACAATAGCAGTTGTTATGACACGGGAAATTATATGTCGTTCTTAATTGTCTCGTCAACGGTTTGGGTGTTACAAAAGATGGTATGATTTTTAGTGATATGGCCCTGAGGCCGAGTCCTCCACGTACCCGGTTCCATAATATAAAGGGTTCAAAAGAAAAGATTCTTCGGGTACTTCCAAGCGATTATTATTGCGTGTGCGACGTTTAAAGGCTAATTAAGTTTAATTAAGCCTTTGGGGCGAAACGTCGCACACGCAATAATAATCGCTTGGAAGTACCCGAAGAATCTTTTCTTTTGAACCCTTTATGGTATGATTTTGGCTACAGTTATTTTTCTCAATTCATCTCGAACTTTTCTAGCTTGAATTTCGTTTATGAATGGAATTCTAAGGAAGATTTTATTTCTATCATTTCGTTGTTGTTTCATCTTAGGTTTCTCAATGTTGACATACTTATCGATGATTGAATCAGGATACCCGTTATTTCGAAATCTGTTTTTGATAAAAGTTATAGCATCCAAAAGATTGATGAAACGTGAACAATTTCGATGAGCTCTAAGATTCTCAGATTTAAGAAGGTTGACTTTTCTAGACAAGGGTACATGGCTGTCCCATGGTAGCATATGACCACTATGCAAGGGTTTTGAAAAGAATTTCGTACAAAAGTTAGATTGTTCTAATGTGACAGTTGTATCTAAGAAAGAGATTTGCGAATTATGGGGCTCTTCAAATGTAAAAGTAATATTGTCATTTATGGTATTAACACTTAAAAGAAGTTCATTTAATGGATATATATATATATATATATATATATATATATATATATACAGGGTGTCCATAAAGTTTGTACCTGGTTTAAACTCACTGTCATTTCAATAGAAAATGTTCAAAATCAAATTTGATTCATCACACGTAGTGATTAGACCCTTAAGTTTTGTTTACAACAATTTTTGATGCTATAATGCATTTCAAACACAAACTGCCAGATGTTATATTTGGATGCCATATTTAGCACAATTCGAATCATGTGAATTTCTCGTAAACAACACACACTCATTTTTTATCATGGAAAGCACATCCTTGATTGCATATTCGAGCTTGAATTGATCGTGTAAAAATACCGCACAGAAAGTTAGCAAATTTGAATAAATGCTGAGAGAAAATTTGAATTATAATTCGCGTGCGGGTTTATGATTATTCAAAATACAGGAAAATTTTCAACACCTGTCGGCATGCTAGCTCCTGATGGCCGTAAATAACATTATGATGGTTGTGGCGAAGTCTGCGATGACTGAACCCCAATTGAAAAAAGGGGAGGTAAGAAACAGTCCCACATAGAAATATAGGCCTATGACATTAAGCTACGCGGAGCTCAAAGAAACGGGTTCATTCCCAGATTGATGCTCTGGGAGACCTAGCTTCAGAGGAAAATGTAAAATTCACGAAATCTTACAAGATTACAGCTCAACATCACTTCGCAAAGCAGGGTCATTGACTGGGATTCTATGGAGCACTACTTCATAAAACAATTGAAAAAACTTGCGCTGTATGAGATTTTCTTTTCTCAACAATTATAGGCCTACGAAGATGATGAAATGGCGCGGATTGCTATGTGTAATGTTTTTCATGAGCTCATTCATTCTGACGACGAATTTTTGACTATACAGTCTGATCAAGAAACCTTCACTCTGTATGGGAACAACTGGCTCAACTGTGTGTAATTTGAGGAACAGAGTTTTTGACTGTGTCGCTGAGGTGTAGCCCTAGTGTTCCAGTGTCGCCCATTACAGAGTGGTGAGTAGCACTTCTTTATGAGATCATTGATCCTATTTTTTATGGATATGTTACTGTCAATAGCTATAAAAGTCATACTTGACATTGCTTTCAGTCTGGAACTGATGAGGTAAAAGAAGCTCAAGTCCACACCGCTCGATAAGGATGGTAGTCTACTCACCTACACTGAGTTTCGGAAGATCGAGGATTTCTAACCCACAGCTTTCACGGAAGATGGATAGGAAGGGATGGCGATTCTCCAGACTGCCAGAAACCCGGATTTTAGTCCTTTGATTTTTTTTACTTTTTGGGATGTCCTAAAGATCGCGTGCATTGGCAAAGACCATAACAACTAAACCAACTTCTTTAATTCATAGAAAAAGAGCTTTCGGCTATATCACTCTTGAAACCACATGTCTTAACTTTCAAACAGGCTTTGCACTTCGCCGTCATGAAAACAGTTACTTTGAACATCGTTGGTAATGTTTTGATTATTACTTTTCAGAAGAAAGTGCAATATCAGTTCTATATGTTGGATATGTAAATAACTGGCACTTTACTAATGACTTCATAAAACCTTCGTTAATACTTAAAAATAATTGTCCATTGAAGCCTCTAACTTCAGGTGTTCTTCAAAGTGTTTGTTAGATATATTCTAAGATAGTCAATGTTACTTAACATTAAATATTGCTGTCAGCAAAACTTAAGGGTCTCATCATTACCGGAGTTTTCCACTTAATAGATTCTACATCCCTCCACTTAATATGCCCTGGTATATCAAGTGGAAATTAGTGCCAGTTAATATACCGGAGTATATTAACTCGCGCCAAACTTCATTATGTCTTTGTAACATTCAGCCATTTTCTTGGAAATAACACTTCTGATGATTTTTGTAAATCAAGCACCTATCTTGGTGTCTCATGTGATCACAGCGGAAGAAGATTAGGCGAAGGAATAAGTCCTATTACATGTATACTAGGGTTTTCAAAATCCTGACTTTTTCTGATCACGGGATTAGCAGGCTTAATTCATTTACCAATAGTATGCGTAGGCTGAACAATACTAGGCGTAGTTTTAAACTCTTTGACGAGTATTTTGAACGATGCACTGTACAATACAACTAATGACATCAGATAGACATGTGCCTTAGTGTCCATGAATTAATAATAACTTATCTTTTCACATGCAGACAGAAGCTATAACAATAAGTAGGTCTGGTTATCGCACACAATATGCGTCGTCGCATCAAAGCCCGGTATGAGATTTTCAAATCGAAATGCAAATCCCGCGATTTTTCTGACGTCTGGTAAAAGATGTCACACAAAACAGATGCAAAACAGATGTCTGGTAAAAGTCCGATAATTTGTAATAATCATAAGATATTAGTGATTATAATAATTCATTAGATATTAGTACGCCTGTATGTATAACGCTTATCTCTTTCCTTCTCTCGACTGCCTGAACATATTTTTATTTTTTTGATATCAATGAATTGATTGAGATAGACAATACGTATATTATTCTATGCAGTTCTATATGGGAGTAAGCTCTGTCTCGAGCTTGCAAGTGTCTATTGTTAAGCTGGTCGTGGGAAGTCTATATTTAGTTCTAGCATCGCGTTAATATTCTTATTTCACGCATTGCATCTGTTACTCCATGTTCCTTGTCCGTAGCCTTGTTATTCCATCTTCATACAGTTCCTAACTTCTCAAAGAACAGATGTTACCTAATCCCGGGATTCAGAATCCCGTAAAAATGCGATACTCCCGGGATTGAATGCTCTACTGTAGGGGCCTAATCTATACTTAAGAGCTGTTACTCAGCTATTCAGATGCTTGTTACGGTATTGTTGATTTTATGCCGTACTAATGGTAACAAATTACATTGAAATTGTGAATTTCTTTTCATTACTCTTTAATTTCAAACTCATATGTACCAAATTATAAGCCCCTGTAATACATTATTGCTGCTTTAAGTGACGGATTCCATCTCATATATTAAACATGATTATTTTGTGGTGTTTCCACTTAATATACCGGGGTATATTAATCTGATACAAACTTATTCTGCAATTCAGTCATTTTCCAGTTAATATACCGGGTATATTAACTGGAAAGCTCCGGTACGTGTGACGAATCAAATTTGAGTAAATTTGAATTTAGTTTCAAAATGACAGCGGGTTAAAACCAGGTACAAACTTCACCCTGGTATTATATATATATATATATATATATATATATATATATATATATATATATATATATATATATATATATATATATATGTAAACCCGCTCTCTCTCTCTCTCTCTCTCTCTCTCTATATATATATATATACAGAGAGAGAGAGAGAGAGAGAGAGAGAGAGATGCATGCTGCATCCAACATAAAAATCTGAGGTTTATCACAAAATATCTAAATTTGTGACGGCTATGTTCACAGGTGTGCCATGATCAGTTAAATTCAATAATTCAATAATTTGGAATTCAACTTAAATTCATTGTCATAAGAAAAGCAACAATTCAGTCATTCAAATTCGCAATAGAAATTCCACCTGATGACTTATCGAAACACTGATGATTCACATGAATTTCAATTAGCGAAACTTTTATTCCTACTATGACAATGATGATAGCAACTAAAGTATGACTTTCAGTCCTCAGACCTGCTGTTTTATGTCTTAAATGAATATCGGAAAAATCTGTTTACCGGATCAGGATATTGGTTATTCAAAAAAAACACCCATCAATTTTTAGATATCCATGTAATATAATGAAAGTTTAATCATGTTTTGAACCAGAAATTCACAAGTTCACATCAAATTGTCAAGTTAAGAACAATGTGAATGAAGCAACTGCAGCAGTTTTTTCGATTTCTTCTGTCCATCAATCTCAACAATTTTTTTCCCATTACCAACAATGCTTCAATATCTCTCTCTTCAGCAGACTTCCTGATTTTGCTATGTTTAAGACGTTACCTCGCGCTTTGATTTGAAAAACAATACAGTATTTCCTGAAATTCTGTAGATATTGGCTGAAGTACTATTCAGTGGTTGCGTCTCTCAATGTTCCATTCATTGATTGCAGCCATCCTCACAGATGACAATGATGTTATCATGCATTTATATAAATTAGTAGTTGCATTTTGTGAAAATTTAACTTATAATAATAATTTTGCTTAGAACCAAAAACATAAAAACAGCAAGTTATAAATCCTTTCAATGATTCGAATATTATTGAAATTTTCGCGGTTTGTGATAAAGAATGTTCTTCTTGAAGATGCCGTGGATGATCATAGAGGAAATAATCATTAGTCTCAACTTCATGTTCATATGAAGTGCCTATTGATGCTATCTGATGCACTTTCATCGCAGCATGAATGCAAGCTCCTTTTAATATTGAACTAATACTCATTATGTATCTATGGAGGTGGAGGTGGGTGATAGGTTTGGATGGTGAGGTGGGGCACACCGTGGGTCTGGTGGATCAGGGATCAGGTTTCGTGAGAAGTTGGTGGATTAGGTGTGTCTTTGGCCACATGCACCAACAGTTATTTACGGTAGACATGCGCCTAACTAGCTCGGATTTCTATTCGAATAAATAATTTTGATAAAGAAAAAGTAAATCCTAAGACATTAAATTCCCGTTTTGAGATATTTTGCTGAAGTAAAAAAAGTAGCAAAAAATATATATTACCTTACCTGCTATTCTCTTTGCTCATAGTAGCATCCTACTATTGATGAAATATAGAAGAAAATGCCTGTGCCCATCACAAATTAACAAAGCTATTTTTCAATAACAGCATATTCATCCGCAAAAATGAAATTTGGTCATTTAGTGTGATTCATCAGTGTGATCAACTTGTTTTGAGCCTTTTAATGAATGTTGGATTATTACATTATTGAGTGTACCGAACTGGGAAGATAAACAAATGGAATTTTATAATGTTTGACGCTCCTTAATTTGCAAGACGACTGGAATCATAACTTAAAAATTGTTGTTTTTGTGATGTTGGATGACAATCTACATATTAAAATAAATAAAAAGCTCGTGCTCGAATTTAGGAAGAGTTCTCCGACTAATTTGACTCAGTTCTGTAAGTAAAACTACGTGAATGTTTGTGACTGTTATGTTTGATTAACTATAATATCACAATCAATTTTGTTTATTCTTCAATCGTAATTTTTGATTGTTCTAAAAAGTTCCTTTTCCTCATTTTCTAAAAGCCTCAAAATACGTTTTGAAGGCCACTTAATTAATTATTATCAAACCGATACTTCTTGCTGTTACAGAACACACTGTTACTGCATTTTAGCGCAAAATTGTGAGAGGGATATCACGGATGTAAATCCTATGTTAATCATAGATGTCCCCTTTGAAACATGTCTTGATTGCTTGAATTGCTCACTCTTGTTGGAAAAGACAAAGATCTGATGGCCTTATGTACACTTATGCACAACAACTAATTTCGGCAATATTCCACAAACATTTTCAAGCAAAAAAATAAAAATTCTTCGGCTACGGAATTGAGGTGATCCCAAGATATCATGGAAAGCAGCACAATGGCGGGCCTTGCAAAAGGCTACAGACACCGATAACATCCGGACGTGGAGTTGCCTGTCAGGGGCAACCCTGCCAGCAGCCACAAGAGCCCAAAGCAGCAACCTTTTGGCAGCCTGAAGTCTAATGATTTTGATTTTGTCATTCCAGAGATCCAAAGACTGGAAAAGCACTTGAGATTGCAATATCTAGGACATGAATATAATGGACAAAACCAAGGACGTGACAAAGCTGTCGAGGGATAACAGCGAAGTATTTTCGAATCAGTTCAGAAATGCCCTTTGCTTGTCAAACGATAAATTCCATTCCTCAAATTCATCAAACTGCAGCTAGCATTAGCGATCTAAAAGCATCAATCCTCTAGCTGCAATTCTGAAACTACTCGTTTCTGCTATTCCATAATCCATTTTTTAGGCTGCCATTAGTAGAATAGCGAGTCAAAGTTGGGACTACTCAGCTCATATTATAATCTGATTACAATTGTCGTGATAATTATCATAAACACAATGATATACACGTATGTATAAAGACAATTCATATGATGAGAGTTTTGACTCAGAGCTTTCAAAAAAGGAAAAAGTTAATTAAATTGTGAACTCGTGTGGGTGTGGTGACTTAAGACATGATTGCTTCATAACATTACTAATGCTGCTGGTCGTTGAATGCACACATAGCTCTCCGGGAGAGCGCATTGTCTTTGTAAGGAAAATATAATGCATCGCAATGATGGCAATTTTACGTATTTAAGTCTATAAATATGTCCCTACGAATGAGGTAGGCCTATGTGTTTTCGTACGAACCTACTGTACGAGTATGCTTGATTAAGAGGTGAACGCTTGAGATTTGCTGTGGGAATAGGCTCATAGAGGGAATTTTTCCATAGTTCATCATTGTCGCATATTCTTCTTGAAGATGCTGTGGATAATCATAGAGGAAATAATCATTAGTCTCAACTTCATGTTCATATGAAGTGCCTATTGATGCTATCTGATGCACTTTCATCGCAGCATGAATGCAAGCTCCTTTTAATATTGAACTAATACTCATTATGTATCTATGGAGGTGGAGGTGGGTGATAGGTTTGGTTGGTGAGGTGGGGCACACCGTGAGTCTGGTGGATCAGGGATCATGAATTGTTGCCCTGACTTAATACGTGTCATAAGTTTAGATAATTAATCAAATTGAATGAAATTTAGTCCTGAATAAATGAATTTTCGGAAGCAAATTATCATGACATATTGAAAATGAACTTCCGTTTTAATCATTTTCCTACCTGCCTATTACCACACACATGCTTACACAGTGATTTGGGTAAATTTGGGTACCGATGTCTAAAAATCGATTTATGAATTGACATGTCAAAAGTATTCCTTTGGTGAGCTTCTGTGATTTCGTCTTCTGGAATTCCACGTCAGACTGTTCCATCTTCCTTATACGCGAGCAGCGACTAAAATATGTTCTGCTAGACGAGAGCTTTGTTGTCATTTGAAATCACGATTAATGTTCGATGCAATTCAGTTAAACAATCCCACATATTGAAAAAATTGATTGCACATCGAATCAAGGCTAATCTACACCTTTTTAGACCGATTTCTCTCTCTGATCTAAATCGATTTGTAGTACGAAGTATTCGAATTCAAGCTTTTAAACATGAAATCATGAAAAAAAGACAAGAGGATCTTTTCAGATCCAATTGATTGCAGATGTCCGCTCTCCCAAACATATCTGTGACTCGTCACTCAGGAAGGGGAGAACAGAAAATTACAAATTTGTACAAGCCATTTGATAAGCCAATTGATAAGCCATAAACCATAATGACATGTTTTGGGCAACTAAAAAACCACGGAAAGTCAAATATCTATTATCAAAACAGTGACTTTGGCCTTTTTGCCTGAGGGAGCTCTCAGCCTTCCTAAAAAAGTCGAAAGCACCGTCGCGGTATTACTTCACACTCTAATGATAAGTCTTTGGAGTATTTCCTCAAGAGACCTTTTTTTACTTCACTTGGGCATAATCTGAGTGATATAATTGATACTTTACTCTTCAACGCTCTAGTTCATAAATGCAACGGCCACAGCAGGCATTCGGAAAAGCACATTGACCAATGTTGTTCCTGACATGATCATGCACCATTGATTCCAGGTAATTTTGTCCGTCTGTCATCATGTTTGATGCATTACTGAGTGTTGAATAACAAGTATGTTGAGAATGCATAAAATTTACTACTTACCAGCTGCCGGAATAGCTGTTATGAAATTTAGCAAAATGAAATTTGAATTTTGAAATGCTGCTTACAAAATCAACTCAAACAGCAAAATGTATATCCCCTGAAATAGAGTATATAAAAGAGCATAATGCTCGATTTCGCAAAATTTCCGAAATTTAGAGAAGTCACGCGCTCGCTCTCAACAAAATAATTTTTTTCTTTGATATGGTCACTGTATAAGGCCAAGCCATGGACTAGTTGATACTAGTTAACTGACCTTTATCAGTCGAAAGTAGTGAGTCCGTGGCAAAATCAAGCGCAAAATGTGCAACGATGAGTCATCATGCTGACTCAGCCCCCCCTCTGGAAGGAAGGAAGAAGGGAGATGGGCCAAGAATGTGCTGGGAGGAATGGGTCCGTGAGAAAAGCGTTCCCTACCCCCCTTTGGAAGGAAGGAAGGAGGAGCAGCAGGGGTAGGAATCTAGGACCGCCAGAGTTAGAAAAAGGTGGGTTTTGGACGTTTTGGGATGAGAAAGGCCGTTTTTCAGCATGAAGGAGTGCTCGGATGGAAAAACGGAGGGCATATTCGGACTATACGTGAAATTTTGGGTTGGGGAGGTTGTTTCCAGCTCAATCGGAGAGAAAAAGTTCTGACCTCCCCTCTGGACGAGACTTCCAACTTTGGTTCTAGAGATGGTAGAAAGTCGTGTGATAGCTCATTTGAAAGCTAAGAGTGAGACGAAATCAGTGAAAGAATCGGCTTGTTATCAGCGTGAAATTCTTTATCTGTATGATGAGTTTCATGTCAATCGGAGAGTTTCAAGTCAATCGGCGAGAAAAATTTTCAACTTTTTTCGAAAAAACGACAGAGTTAGAATTTTTTGCGATGGCTGCCTACTGTAGAGCCAAAACGAAGCATCGGATGGAAAAACGGAGGGCATATTCGGACTATACGTGAAATTTTGGGTTGGGGAGGTTGTTTCCAGCTCAATCGGAGAGAAAAAGTTCTGACCTCCCCTCTGGACGAGACTTCCAACTTTGGTTCTAGAGATGGTAGAAAGTCGTGTGATAGCTCATTTGAAAGCTAAGAGTGAGACGAATTCAGTGGAAGAAACGGTGTGTCTCACCGTTCGTGCGTTGAGGTGTGAGAGTGACTTTAAGATTTTTGCCCATCACCGAAAAAACGACCGAGTTAGAATTTTTGCGAAAATGGCTCTAGCGGGTGAACGAAGCCTCGGATGGGAAAACTGAGACCAAATTTGGAATCAGCGTGCAATTCTGCATCTAGAGGGTGAGTTTTGAGTAAATCGGAAAGAAAAAGTCAAAAATTTTCTTCACACTGGGTCTCAACACGGCATTTTTTCATGAAAATGTTAAATTGTGGCCTACTTTGGTGACGACTCACTCAGGAATGGAAGTGAATGAAGAGCTCGAGTTTCTTTTAGGGGCAAAACGGGACTTTGTTCTCTAGGATCCTATCTTTTCAGATGTGTGGAAGGTTTCGTTTCCAAATGAGAGCATGTTTAAAATCGAATTTTTGCGCATTTTCGAAGATTTTGGAACCTTTGAGTTTTTTCAACTCGGCTTCTGGTCATCGTAGAGAGTCGAGAGATGGCATAAATGAAAGGTGAGAGGGAGAAAACGTGACTCAAAATTTGAAGTCAATCGGAGCACTAGAACCGAAGATAGACGTGTTTAAAGTTTTGGATGATGGAGATTACGTCATCAGCTGATCGCCACAAACTATATAAGTGGAGTCTCTACTTGTGGGAATCAGTTCTCCTCCCGACTGGGTTGGGGTAGGTGAACTCCGAAGCTCCAATGATAGCATCGGACATCCCAAATTTCAGGTTTCTGTCGGAAACCGACTTAGAAAATTTCAATGCTGATATCAGCTAAGTCGTCAGACTTAAAGGTTAGCCAGGAGATGGCCAGGCCATAAAAGACTCCAAAACTTTATAGGCTTGTAACTTTGCTTCTACAAGTCCTTTTGACTTGATTCAAAAAAGATTCGATCGCTATTCATCAGACCTATATTCACAGACTACCTATAAAATTTCATAACTAGTACTAAATGCTGAAAAATTTAAATTCATTATTTTTGAATGTTTTCTGGGTTTTTTGACCCTGCTGAAGTCAATGAAGGCATGTATAAGTGTGTACAAGCCAGTCTTTGCACTGAGTGTAAAAAACTTTGACAACCTAAGTTGATGAGAATGAGCCATGAGTTCTTTTAAGAACTGTCTTCATCACGGAGACGAAATGATGATAGGAATGAATTGGAAGGGACATTCATGCGCCTCACGCAACCACAAGCTCATTTCTCTCTTCGCTAATGAACAAGCTCTTGTTAGTGTAGTCAGAAAGTGTATCATGGTTTGCAAAAGCAAAGTTTATTGCAGTCAAATAGTTTTGTCGTGACACACGTTTGTGAAAGTAAAGTTTGATCATCGAAGTTTTACTCGTGAGTGTAGTCAGAAAGTGTATCATGGTTTGTGAAAGCAAAGTTTAGTGTAGTCAAATAGTTTTGCTGTGACACACGCTTGTGAAAGTAAAGTTTGTTTATCGAAGTTTTATTCGTGAGTGTAGTCAGAAAGTTTATCATGTTGTACAAAAGTTTTACTGCAACACAGGTTGATGTATAGTTAGAAAGTTTGATCATGACGTTTTATGAAACACAAATGTCATGAAATGTAAGCGTTGGTGTAGTCAAATAGTTTTTACTACAACACACGTTTGTGAAAGTAAAGTTTGATCATTGAAGTTTTATGACTGACCGAACTGACAACAGCATTAGAAAGTTTTTATCCTTAGTTGAGATCCGGACTGCAGTGTGCAAAATGTTTTATGTGACAGTCTTTTCACAAACGGTGAAGTGTAAATTCAGAGTGAATACATCTGTTAGGTATACATCAACTTTGGATGTGAAGTAAAGCGAATCTGTGTACAGAATGAATTGAATATTAGACAGCGCATGCAAGTTTTTGACGACGTGAGTGTGTCATGAAAAAACCCAAGTCTAAGTTTAACATGTTGGATATAAAAAGTGAGATGGATAGGAATAAGTGTTGAATGTTTTATAAAACCAGGTAAAGTCTTGTCACAAACGTTGAGTATGTGAGGGATAGTTCCATGACATTTAATCGCGTGGGTCCTAAAGTCCATAATCCAAGGGTAGGGTCATCTACGGTTGGATTTAGGGATTTAGGGTTTTATATCACATGAGTTAACCGTTAGTGTAGAATACGTGAAGCACATGTTCGCTTAAAAGTCTAAACGCAAACGTTGAAATAAGTTTTGTAAGAAGTTAAACTAATGGACATGATGTTGTGAAACTTAGCGAACGTTGAAAAAAGTTTCATGAAATGTTTCTGCAGTCACACTCGTTAGCGTACCAGCTTTACTAAATGTGTTGTTTGCCTTTATCAAATTGAATTCGTGTGTAGACTGTTTTGTAAATAAAGACAGATAGTGTTAAACGTTTTTGCAGTCTGCATCGACAGCATACAAGTATACACATAACAACATGTAACGTTTCTTAAAAGAGTCGAATGCATATGAGTTAGGAAACACTCAAAACATGTGTGAGATAAAAATCAACCTGCTAGATTAAGTGAGTACCTCACAAAAGTGTTGCATATGTTTTACGGGAAACTTGTAAAGGAAAAATGTGTATCGAGAACGTTTACACTCATCATAGACAGATGAACATGAATGATATATTCTAACTTCAACTTTCTGACGTTCAAATGAAATTCGTAAACATGAAGCTCTGGACTCTGTGGTGTAAAACTACATGACGAGTGACAACAACTTTATGTTGGTAAAACTTTCATAGGTTGATGACTACAGTCGCGTTTAAAGTTGATATAAAAACCTGTAGAAACGCATAAGTCTTCGATGCAGTTCAACGTTGTGACTCGTACATTGAACTAACAAAATGAACAAGTCTGTGTAGAGGTACATAACACGACCATCAGTAGGAAACAGCAAAGCATGTAATGTCATTGAATTATCAAAGGAAAGTATTTGAGTTACAAGTCTGTGTTGACGAGAGTGGAACTATTTCATGGTTATGAAACAGTGAACATTACATTAGAACATTAGGACTGTCAATCAGTATTGTAAAGAAAGGTTAGAATCAAATGTGTCAGTTTGCTTTTCATGTGCATGACAAATTCAGAGAATCAACACGTGTCTCATTTCTAAACGAATCGTGCATTCCTTGTAAGTAGATAATAGAATCAACATTGAAACCTGCATCAAGTGATTTTCTGTGCGAATGCAGACGATGTGAAAATGACACACTGATTGTCATTTAACAATGCTTGAAATATTCAACACGCTGCCATTCAAAAGCAGCTAAAACGTTTATCATAAAACCTATCAGTGAAACAGATGTCATAACTCTTCCAACCCTCATGTGCACACAAAGGTTCACGAGTAGAGACAGCGCACTCTGTCGCCTGTTTGTCGCGCTGCCCCCTCAGCAGATAGAGTGTGCCAAGAACACAAAGATGAATGACAGCGCGGCCGATTGGTGATCGTCTGTCGCATTTAACACATTGCCTCCTCAGCAGATAGAATGTTTCAAGAACACAAAGATGAATGATAACGATCTTTCTCTCTGGCACCCGTCTGTCGCATTGCCCCCTATACACATTGAATTTTCTATCGCATCTGTCCAACGAACAAGGATGCAGGAACTTATCGTCATCTCAGACATCCCACCTGGCTGATTCCCACACAGCTCATTGCTATCGCACCGGAGATATCATCGTGGCGACTGAAAAGATTTTCACGTTGACAATTCGTTACTGTAGCTTGTGGAAAACCCTTTGTTCAGCGATATGGCGCTAGAGTATCTGGCGTTGCTGAGAACTCAGCGTCCGGAGTACTTCGAGTAATCGAAGTATTTCATCGGTCCTTCCGAGGGCCCGGTCACCAATTCGTTGGAGGCCACCATGTCAACAAAGAAAAGTTACAGACTGTGCCACACACAAACACTAGATTCAAAGATCTCTATCTTTCTTAGAAAATGAAGAAGCCCTTTTTTTAAATTCATCTGATGAGAAAGCAACTTCATGACAAGTGTTAAACTTGTCCAACACACATCTTCAAAGTCCTAACTGCCATGAAATCATCATGTTTAAAGTTTTAAACCCATATGATAAGTAGCAATGATCTATTGCAAGTACATGATGGAAGATATAAACGTGTGTAGAGAGAGGATGACTCTTAGACGTGAAGTCATGAATTTTATTTCTTCACCAGCCGTCAAATGGAAATAGTAATGGTGGTGGAAGAATCATCAGAGCAACATCTTCTATAGTAATGCAGGCAATGACAGTCATGTATGGCTGTACTGTTTCAAATAGTTGTTGTATTTAGCTGAAGTTTCTCATAGAAACGGTATTGCATCGTTTCCACGTTCGTTCATGTCAAGCAGAATGTGTCATAAAGACTTATACATACGCGTCCTCATAAACGGTCTGACTCTAGATTTCATGTTGAAAAATAAGTGTGAGTATTGCAGTTCGAAACAATGCTCCCATAGTTCAACCTTTCAGATGTATAGTCGTGACAGTGAATAAACATAGTGATGCGACTTATCTTTACACTGTAGTTTTTTCACACAACGTGGAAGTGATGTTTCATCTGAGTAAAGAAAACGTGGTGATTAACTGCGTAAATAATGGCCTCATGCCGTGTACTGATGTAGATAGAGACTTCAACAAATGTCCATCAATGCATTCACATATATTTCGACCGTCGTCTGAACTTATGTAATAGTGTCCTTTAACCATCAACAGATAATGAGAGCATAGGATAGGCGTATGAGAGGATGATGAAAAAAGCCAACTGCGATCCTTCAATCAGGAAATTCAGCGATATTCTTTCCATGTTGGGAATAAGGGAGATTCACGCGATAAATGCATCTAAGTTTGTTGAGTGGCTGAGGATGGCAGTCAATGAAAATATGTCTTCCCTTTTCTTCCTCCAACCGTAAGTTTAGAGCAATTTCATTGCATGATCTGACTTTTAAAAGGCTGTGCATCCTTTATTTCAATCATCATGTCTGGCAAGCCGATTGCACAAGTTACTCCATATAAAATCACTTATATGAGCGAAACTTTTCTCTCCGACGAGTGTAAGGATATGGTATTTCAGTTTATGAAATACTATTCATTATTCGATGAATCTAGCGTTATACCTCCACCCGAATCCCCGATGATGGATCGGGAGGAATCTCCGAGTAAAGAGGAACGTGACGAAGAAGCAATGAGTCTTAGTGAAGGGGAAGGAATGAGTGACAGTGAAGAGAAAGGAGAGACGTGGAGTGAGGACATGGTGGAAAATGAGGAGGCGACAGTGGAAGCGAATGAAGATGTTATTGTGCTATCAGATGATGAAGCAAAAGTTTTAGGCATGCATATGAATGGCTGTCATCCCAACTCGTTCATGTTTTCTTTCAGTGATGGCGTGGCACATGTTCTTTAAAAACATAAAGTCATCACATACCACACAGACAGCACACTCTTTCTATACTTTTCCTCGTGAATGCATCATGAGTTCTTATAAGAACTTCCTTCTAATGCAGCTAAAGCGGTCCCAAGCCCGCCACATATCTTCGGATATGGAATGCAGAGGGGAAGGATAAATGATGAAATGGAATGAAGGGAAGCCAAACTTGCACCAACTGCAGCCACAAGCACATTTCTATCTTCATTAAGATGACATTCAATCACTTGAATTCTAATGTGACCATCACATCCTTAGATCTCAGTACAGCCAACTCTCTAACGTGCTTGTTAAACCTATTATCTCTAACTTTGCAAACAGTGAAATGATTCTGACATTACTTCAAACTTTACAAACATCAATTTTATTTCTAAGTTTACAAACAGTGAAATGCTTGTGACTATATTTTATACTTTACCTATCTTACAAACACTGAAATGCTTGTCACTTTATTTATACTTTACCTATAAATTGCTAAAGTCAATAATCTATGGGGATAGGGTTAGCTACGGTTGGATTTAGGGATTTAAAGTTTTATATAACACAAGTGAATGTTAACCGTTAATGTATAGTACATTTATTAAGTTAGCCATTTGTGAATAACATTATTCCTAACATTACAAACAACTACTTTATTTCTAACTTTACAAACAGTGAGATGATTCCAACTTTATTTTATTGTTCACCTATCTTACAAACATTGAAATGTTTATGACATTATTTCTAACTTAACAGTGACATGGTTATAACTGTATTTCTAACTTAACAAATAGTGAAATGGTCTTGACTTTATTTTATACTTCACCTATCTTACAAACAATGAAATGATTCTGATATTATTCCTAACTTTACAAACAGTAAAATGGTTGAACTTTATTACTAAGTCAATCCACTCTGTTTGAAGCCCAACTTTATGTGAAAAGAAAACGACACAGCATGTACATGATATGTTATTGAAACCCACACAGCTTTTTTGTTACACTAACAATTCATTTCATGTGTTCTATCCTATACACTCAAAACCTGCAACGACATTTATTCTATTACATCCATCAATATGACGTGATAAAATTCACATAATCTCAAAACCTTTTAACAGCGCTTGTCTTCAAACATATGCTGAATCCCACATAGCTTGTTTGTTACACTACCAATTCATTTCAATGTGAGCTAATCTTACATCACTCATTTCATGTGACATAACTTTTCACTTTAATTATTCCTACAATATGACTGCAGTTGTCTCAACACAATCCCTACCATGTATTCCAACACTCTAATCACTGTGCAATGACTGTTGTGAATTGTATCGCACTAATGTACATGACTCAGGCTTGTAAATTCCTGTTACTCAGGTGTGAGGAGGTTATGAGAACCTAAGATGCTTCAACGGTTCATTCCAATTTACACGAGTAACATTTGATGCTTTCATGTCTAGTAACATGAATGAGTTACTTCATAACTCTAGTTTAATAGAGACTTTGATTATTCATTCTTAGCTCGCTGAAGATGAGTGTTTTAAAATCATCACACTGTGAAGAGAGATTGCAAACTAATGAAGATAGAAATTTGATTTCTGTATACGTTTGGCGTGTGATCCTTTCATCCCTTTCATCAATTTTCAACCCATCCTCTGAGTTCAACGGGCTTGGAACCGTCAGAAAGTGAAAACACTTTCCGGCCTCATTATGGGTAGCCTCATAAAGGCTGTTTGGGGCATTCACTAGCCTCATGAAGACCGTTTGTGGCGTTCTCCGACTCCTCTCTACTTTTGCTCGAAGATCTCTGTAAGTAAGAAAGATCTCTGAAGTAAAATGGTGTTAGAGTTGATTGAGAGGCAATGACATTCGAGCAACTTACTAGGAATTTTCCTCTTCACTTTTCTCACTGAAAAATCACACAGTCGACCGTCTACTTCCATACTGATATGAATGCAGGTGACCCCACCTCCCTCGTAGCACTCCTGCATGGTGTTTAAATCATCTGTAGCAGTAGGCACGTCACATACTTGGTTTCTGTAGATTGGCAGGTGTACCTCTGCCTGTCTTCTCTTCATTTCCTTGTTGATGTCTTCAGCCTGGCTAAGTCTCCTCTTCAGGTCATGATTTTCTTCTCTCATCCCTTGACAATTCCTCTCTATCACACCAAGTCTGTCAACCTCCTGGCTCTGATGATTCAACTCGGATACTACCTCCTCATAAGCTATATCCTTCCATTCCCGCCTCTCTTTCATTAATGCTTCCTCTCTCTTCTGCAGCAGTAATACTTCCTCCTCTAAGACTTTCACCGTTCCCACTTCAATTTCTAGTTTGGCTATGTCCTGCACCATCTCTTTATTTTGTCTATTCATGGCCTCATAGCGATCTTTGAGCAGCATGTAATGGGCATACTGTGATGCCTTCGCCTTCAAATCATCTCTATCTAGAGCTCTTGTTTGTTCGCGTATACCGCCTTTCTTTGGCGTAGAAGTGTTAAGTGGCTCCTCTACATGTTCCGCTGCATGCTCAGATACATGTTCAGATTCCTGTTTGCCACTAATGAAAACGGCTCTCACCTCCTGTACTTCCCCTTCCTCCTCACTGCTGCTTGTATCGCTTAGGAAGAGATCGTTCTCATCATCATCCAAGTCGACAATGTGTCTTACAGCCGCCCTCCCCTCCTGCCTTCGTCTATACAAGTCATCAAACCACTTTTTGAACTGGCAGTTACAAATAGACGCACTAGGACACTGGTCATGTCTTTTCCTAAATTCGACAAAGTCAGAGTCTGCTTCCACAGCATGATGGACACATGTCTTTATTTCAAAGGCCTTCTTATGCTCCCCAATGTGTTCCACCCGCCTCAAGTGCTTTTTGTATTCGGTCCCTCTGTATACTTTATCAGATGAACATCTTGTGGCACTGTAGTGCGAAGACTTTGATAAAACCATGTTGAAACTGCAAGATAAAAGTCAGTTATTTACTACAGTTCTCACAAGAAAGCACTGTTTATAAGAAACATGTTTGTAGTAAATGGCATAGGACAGACAATGAAGACCCTAACCTTAAGACCCTAATGTTAGAAAGTGTATCAGTGATGCCTGTAAGATCTGACTTTAAATCTCTAACTTAGAACGTTTGATAGCAAACGTCAGACGACTCACCGTTGAAAGGAGGACACAGGAGTGAAATTGGGTGGGGAGGAGCGCCTTACATACTTCTCTCTCACAGAGACAGAATATGCCAATGTCCAAATTTGGTCATGTCTCCTTCAAACGATTTCATCTCACCATATTTGGAATGTCAACAGCTGATTTTCCAGACTGATGCAGGGAGTCAAGATTACCATAAATAGGCATTCCCGCTTCGTTGTGACAGAAGGGGAATGACGCACGGCTCACGCTTTGTGATAGCGGTCTCTTTATCCTGAGTGGCAAGTTTGTATGACCCTCAAGTGAACTGAATGTATCCGAAGTGAAGACTGAAAAAGATGAAATGATTGAATAGTTCCTAGCGTGTGATAAAATACATGGAATGACAAACGTACAGATGCTCACAATGACACTTAGGGGCTTCACACCATTTGAATGTTTTCTTGTATCATCATCATGCTAACTTTCGAAGAGGCTTGATTCAATGTTTCATTCGAAGGATGCTTGTAAAGTTCAATACTGCATTCCCATGACATTTCAATTTTATGTGTTTATACAATTATATAAGCATTCACTGGACTCGCATCGTCTTATAAAGTGTTCGTTCACGCACCGCACGAAGTTACATCTCTCAATAACGTTGAACTCAATCTCGCACGCACACATTGTCACTTTAAACATGACTGGAATACAGTTCTCCAACATCAACTTTATTTCTAACGTTACAATTGCTGAAAGGAATCTAGCATTTTTTTATACTTTAGGTATCTTACAAATACTGAAAGGATTCTAACATGATTTGAAAACTTTACATATAGTGACATGAATGTGACTCTACTACTAAGTTAATCCACTGCACTGCCTGCATAGAACATGTTGCTCTGATGATTCTCCCACCCCCATTACTATTTCCATTTGACGGCTGGTGAAGAAATAAAATTCATGACTTCACGTCTAAGAGTCATCCTCTCTCTACACACGTTTATATTTTCCATCATGTACTTGCAATAGATCCTTGCTACTTATCATATGGGCTTTAAAACTTTAAACATGATGATTTCATGGCAGTTAGGACTTTGAAGATGTGTGTTGGACAAGTTTAACACTTGTCATGAAGTTGCTTTCTCATCAGATGAATTTAAAAAAAGGGCTTCTTCATTTTCTAAGAAAGATAGAGATCCTTGAATCTAGTGTTTGTGTGTGGCACAGTCTGTAACTTTTCTTTGTTGACATGGTGGCCTCCAACGAATTGGTGACCGGGCCCTCGGAAGGACCGATGAAATACTTCGATTACTCGAAGTACTCCGCACGCTGAGTTCTCAGCAACGCTAGATACTCTAGCGCCATATCCCTGAACAAAGGGTTTTCCACAAGCTCATGTGGAATGAGGTGGATGGGGCAGCGAATTGCTTCGCCTTTCTCTGCCTGCAAAGCAGCCAGGAGAAAGACTTTCCCCATCTTCACTCTGCATCCACAGCGCAGCTCAAGGGTTCGGCTCATATCAAGGAAAGCTATATCGAACGACATTGCATCAAACGACTTGTATTTGATGAATAAGTGTGAACGTCTCCCTTATATTTCTCCAACATTTTTGTAAGTGGCTGGCAAGGCCTTGAAGCCTTGAAGAAATCGGCAGTGTCCATGCTTTAGCAGCAAATGGTTACTTGCGCGTGCGACACTGTGACAGTGTACAGTAACGAATTGTCAACGTGAAAATCCTTTCAGTCGCCACGATGATATCTCCGGTGCGATAGCAATGAGCTGTGTGGCAATCAGCCAGGTGGGATGTCTGAGATGACGATAAGTTCCTGCATCCTTGTTGGTTGGACAGATGCGATAGAAAATTCAATGTGTATAGGGGGCAATGCGACAGACGGGTGCCAGAGAGAAAGAGCGTTATCATTCATCTTTGTGTTCTTGAAACATTCTATCTGCTGAGGAGGCAATGTGTTAAATGCGACAGACGATCACCAATCGGCTGCGCTGTCATTCATCTTTGTGTTCTTGGCACACTCTATCTGCTGAGGGGGCAGCGCGACAAACAGGCGACAGAGTGCGCTGTCTCTACTCGTGAACCTTTGTGTGCACATGAGGGTTGGAAGAGTTATGACATCTGTTTCACTGATAGGTTTTATGATAAACGTTTTAGCTGCTTTTGAATGGCAGCGTGTTGAATATTTCAAGCATTGTTAAATGACAATCAGTGTGTCATTTTCACATCGTCTGCATTCGCACAGAAAATCACTTGATGCAGGTTTCAATGTTGATTCTATTATCTACTTACAAGCAATGCACGATTCGTTTAGAAATGAGACACGTGTTGATTCTCTGAATTTGTCATGCACATGAAAAGCAAACTGACATATTTGATTCTAACCTTTCTTTACAATACTGATTGACAGTCCTAATGTTCTAATGTAATGTTCGCTGTTTCATAACCATGAAATAGTTCCACTCTCGTCAACACAGACTTGTAACTCAAATACTTTCCTTTGATAATTCAATGACATTACATGCTTTGCTGTTTCCTACTGATGGTCGTGTTATGTACCTCTACACAGACTTGTTCATTTTTTTAGTTCAATGTACGAGTCACAACGTTAAACTGCATCGAAGACTTATGCGTTTCTACAGGTTTTTATATCAACTTTAAACGCGACTGTAGGCATCAACCTATGAAAGTTTTACCAACATAAAGTTGTTGTCACTCGTCATGTAGTTTTACACCACAGAGTCCAGAGCTTCATGTTTACGAATTTCATTTGAACGTCAGAAAGTTGAAGTTAGAATATATCATTCATGTTCATCTGTCTATGATGAGTGTAAACGTTCTCGATACACAGTTTTCCTTTACAAGTTTCCCGTAAAACATATGCAAAACTTTTGTGAGGTACTCACTTAATCTAGCAGGTTGATTTTTATCTCACACATGTTTTGAGTGTTTCCTAACTCATATGCATTCGACTCTTTTAAGAAACGTTACATGTTGTTATGTGTATACTTGTATGCTGTCGATGCAGACTGCAAAAACGTTTAACACTATCTGTCTTTATTTACAAAACAGTCTACACACGAATTCAATTTGATAAAGGCAAACAACACATTTAGTAAAGCTGGTACGCTAACGAGTGTGACTGCAGAAACATTTCATGAAACTTTTTTCAACGTTCGCTAAGTTTCACAACATCATGTCCATTAGTTTAACTTCTTACAAAACTTATTTCAACGTTTGCGTTTAGACTTTTAAGCGAACATGTGCTTCACGTATTCTACACTAACGGTTAACTCATGTGATATAAAACCCTAAATCCCTAAATCCAACCGTAGATGACCCTACCCTTGGATTATGGACTTTAGGACCCACGCGATTAAATGTCATGGAACTATCCCTCACATACTCAACGTTTGTGACAAGACTTTACCTGGTTTTATAAAACATTCAACACTTATTCCTATCCATCTTACTTTTTATATCCAACATGTTAAACTTAGACTTGGGTTTTTTCATGACACACTCACGTCGTCAAAAACTTGCATGCGCTGTCTAATATTCAATTCATTCTGTACACAGATTCGCTTTACTTCACATCCAAAGTTGATGTATACCTAACAGATGTATTCACTCTGAATTTACACTTCACCGTTTGTGAAAAGACTGTCACATAAAACACTTTGCACACTGCAGTCCGGATCTCAACTAAGGATAAAAACTTTCTAATGCTGTTGTCAGTTCGGTCAGTCATAAAACTTCAATGATCAAACTTTACTTTCACAAACGTGTGTTGTAGTAAAAACTATTTGACTACACCAGCGCTTACATTTCATGACATTTGTGTTTCATAAAACGTCATGATCAAACTTTCTAACTATACATCAACCTGTGTTGCAGTAAAACTTTTGTACAACATGATAAACTTTCTGACTACACTCACGAATAAAACTTCGATGATCAAACTTTACTTTCACAAGCGTGTGTCACAGCAAAACTATTTGACTACACTAAACTTTGCTTTTGCAAACCATGATACACTTTCTGACTACACCCACGAGTAAAACTTCGATGATCAAACTTTACTTTCACAAACGTGTGTCACGACAAAACTATTTGACTGCAATAAACTTTGCTTTTGCAAACCATGATACACTTTCTTACTACACTAACAAGAGCTTGTTCACTAGCGAAGAGAGAAATGAGCTTGTGGTTGCGTGTGACGCATGAATGTCCCTTCCAATTCATTCCTTTCATCATTTAGCCTCGGTGATAGAGGCAAGCAGAACTCATGGTTCATTCTCGCATGTATGGCCAACTATCGGGATACAAGTGCAATGGAGATGTTTTAAAGTAACCTTCGACAGATGGCTAAATGTAACCCTTGTGGTAAGAGCACTACGTCGAGACCATAAGGCAACCACTTGCAAACATTACGCAGAGAGGTTTAACAAGGATTACAATTGCCGAATATCCCATGCGGTACTCTTCCCTGCGGATTCCATCGCCACCCAAAAGGGACGCCCGTCGATAGGAAGTATTACACCGAAAATCTCCGTGACTTGAAATTTTCCGTGAAATTTTCTTAGTCGGTTTCCGACGGAAACCTGAAATTTGGAATGTCTGATGCTATCATCGGAGCTCCAGAGTTCACCTACTTCAACCCAGTCGGGAGGAGAAATGATTCCCACAAGTAGAGACTCCACTTACATAGTTTGTGGCAATCAGCTCACGAAAAAACATTTTCATGAAAAAATCCCGTGTTGAGACCCAGTGTGAAGAAAATTTTCGACTTTTTCTCTCCGATTTACTCAAAACTCACCCTCTAGATGCAGAATTGCACGCTGATTCCAAATTTGGTCTCAGTTTTCCCATCCGAGGTTTCGTTCACCCGCTAGAGCCATTTTCGTAAAAGATTCTAACTCGGTCGTTTTTTCGGTGATGGGCAAAAATCTTAAAGTCACTCTCACACCTCAACGCACGAACGGTGAGACACACCGTTTCTTCCACTGAATTCGTCTCACTCTTAGCTTTCAAATGAGCTATCACACGACTTTCTACCATCTCTAGAACCAAAGTTGGAAGTCTCGTCCAGAGGGGAGGTCAGAACTTTTTCTCTCCGATTGAGCTGGAAACAACCTCCCCAACCCAAAATTTCACGTATAGTCCGAATCTGCCCTCCGTTTTTGCATCCGAGCACTCCTTCATGCTGAAAAACGGCCTTTCTCATCCCAAAACGTCCAAAACCCACCTTTTTCTAACTCTGGCGGTTTTCAGAGATTCCTACCATTTTCAAGTCATTTTCCTCTCTAAACCCATAAAAACCTGGACATAGGATGCTTTCCATTGCATTTTGCTCACTCTTAGCTTTCAAACGAGCTATTGCACGACTTTCTACGATCTCTATAACCAAAGTTGGAAGTCTCGTCCAGAGGGGGGGTCATAACTTTTTCTCTCCGATTGAGCTGGAAACAACTTTCCTAACCCAAAATTTCGCACAGACTCCGAATCTGCCCTCCGTTTTTTCATCCGAGCACTCCTTCATGCCGAAAAACGGCCTTTCTCATCCCAAAACGTCCAAAACCCACCTTTTCTAACTCTGGCGGTCCTAGATTCCTACCCCTGCTGCTCCTCCTTCCTTCCTTCCAGAGGGGGGTAGGGAACGCTTTCCTCACGGACCCATTCCTCCCAGCACATCCTTTGCCACTTACTTCCGCTCTCCAGAGGGGGGGCTGAGACAGCATGATGACTAAGCAGCGATGACTCATCGCTGCACCGCACTGCACTTCCTTTTGGGATAGGATTACTACTATCGAGCGCTTCATTTTTGGAGCATGTAATTGTGTCGTCATATTTGGAGCACATAATCATATATAACTGTGCAAAGTGTCACGAGTCAATGAAGATAACATTGCTTTATATTTCACAAGCATTCCATTGTACGTGACCATGTGAACTCAAGCTTGTAACCATGTTCGGGTCTCTACTTATCATTTTGAATCTTCCTTTTCTACGATGTATTATATCTGCAAAAATACATGTATAGCATATTATGTATTATCTAATGTCAGATGCAGGCTTGCAAAGTTAGATGCGTCTTGAATTTGGAGCCGCGGTTTGCTGAATTAGCAAAATCCAAAGGTAGTCAGCTATCTCATCAAACTTAGAATTTCCGAATTATTTTGAGCGATTTTCGAAGACAAGAGTCGTCTATCAATGGAAGTATTGCAAATTGCATGTAGAGCAGTAAGAGCTTTGCATGCAGCTGTTTTTATTGACATTGATACTAAAATTAACTATTGCAGTATGTTGTTTTCATTTGAACGCCACTTGCAAGTTGCAATGCATGCTGTGCTGCTAATCCACCAAAGTCGAATTTATTGCACTTACTGCATAGGTCTGCATTTTGATTTCAGTGTGCTAATGTACCTTGCAAGCATGTACGATGCATGGAAATGTTTTCAAAATATACTTTGATAGGCTCAATGGTTTCAGTTGCTGCAAGCGTCTCAGTCGCATAAGTAGGGCCTGTCAAATATTTGTGGCCCACCAAAAATTTGAGCTGAGAACCCGTAAAATAGACTGAAACTATTAAGAGATCGTAGTTGGAATCGGTCTAGAAATGGGGGCAAACATGCAATGTTCTCTTTGATATTTCGACAGTAGAACTCAACTTATTCGATGTGTTGGCAAAGATAGTGGGTTTTGACTTTGGTAGTTAAGTCTGCAGAATTTAGGAATCGCTGAATACTGTACATGTAGCTATGAAGTAAAGAATGATTGCCATTCAATATTCATTTTATCTAATTTATATATAATATTTGCTTTATCCTTGAATATTCATTTTATCTACTTTACATTTTATATTTATTTCATCTCTAAATGTTCATTTTATCTAATTTATATTTAATATTTATTTTATCTGTTTACTTTACACATGTGAAAGATGGATGTAAAAGGCAATTTATAGATTTATGTGTTGTTGATATTTGACCAAACGGTGAAACCGTTTATATGAATTCAAGTGATGAGAACCAAATAAAAATTTTTTGCATCCGCTGATTTGTCATTCATCTGTTTATTTGCGGTTTCTTTTCTAAATTATGTCATCAGTTATTTTCAAAGAAAGCTTTGTACGCCTTTAATTGAACGTTAGCAAGCTTAAGGATTCTCTTCTACGTTTTGATATTCATTTTCACTTTATTCTCTAATATAAATGCTTTGGAATATGCGCATTTCATACTGTAAAGCAGAGATGGGCGCGGATAGCAAAATCGCTATCCGGATATCCGTGCGAAAAACTATCCGGATAATTGAAAAAATTGGATTTGCTTTTTTTACTTTAGTGTAGCATATCTACCATGATTTCTATGTTTATTTCTTCAATGTTTGTCATTATTTTTCATCACAACGACATCGAAATTCAAAAAATTGATCTGAAGCAATGAATTTATTTCCAACTAGGTATAGGCTCTCTACTGAGTACTAACACTGAGCTTATTTGGAAAAGAGAATCAGTACCGGTACAGCTAAAACAATCCCGAGTAAAAAGTAGCTCTCCTTCTTTCCAGGAAGATTATATTTTTACAAAAATCATACAAAATTTCTATAAGATTATGTCTATAGCTCTTCTGTCATTACCATGTAAAAAGATGGTAGCACAAGCGTTACCTTTATAAGATGCTCAGAAATCTGTCATTACCGTGTAAAAAGATGATAGCGCATGCGCTTTCTGGTAATAGATTCATTCGTTTTTCTGTGTACGTGTTCCCAGCCGTGCTGAAAATACGCTCCGATGGAGCACTGGTAGCCTGGACAGCCAAAATATGTCTGGCAATCGCTGCCAGCTTTGGGAAAATAGCACAGTGACCCCTCCACCATTCCAGAATACTTGTACGCATCTCCGCAACAGGAAGCTTGAGAAACTGCTCCACCTCATCAGTATCATTCATGGGACTTTCCTCCTCAATCATTGACGTGGACATGATGTCCAGAATTTTGTCTCTCGAAGATCTTGTATCTCGAAGATTTATATTTCCTGTTGTCTCGATACTTCCATTGATGGTGATAGCAGAATTGTCCTATGAAGTGAAAAGAATAGATATATGTATGCATGTACATCTGTAATCATCGTAGGCAATGTTTCATCAATGTTTGAACATCGTACAGGCATAAACATATCTCCACATAAGGTTACTTGAAATATAATGAAGCATACTTTTCTTCTTTTGATTTAATTTCCGCACTCAAAGCGTTAACTTGCGGCATTATACGTGAATGTGTACAATACATTAGACATACACCTCTGTAGCAGATCTTTTGTCTCCTGGTAAAGCTGCACCCTTGAGAAAATACGATTGTACCTAACTTAGTATATACGAGTATACTTATTGCACTTCAATCATTGTACATGTACATGTACAGTACATGTACCGTATCGTACTTCAAAACTCACCACTTTTTCCATTTCATCACGCAATCTGGCATATACGTCATTGCGAACATTCTCCTTAAGGAAACACAGTCGCTTGAATCTCGGATCCACTGCGCTCGCCAAAGTGTGAATTGATAATTCTCCGAGATATTCATCATCATCAAGACAAAATCGCATAGTCAATTCATTGATGAGTGTCTTTCCAAAGTGACGCTTCCCACGGATTGGTCGCGAGTCATCAGATTTGCTTGTCTCTACCAGAAGTTTCATTATCTAAAAAGCAAAGAAAATGGATACTTAATAATAAGCCTACTACTTACTGTGGTGATGAAAGGAAATCTTGCGAATGTACCGAAATGGAAAGGTATCATCCCTTGCCATATCTTCACAGGATAAACTTGATCTGTCTGTACTTGTATGTACGTACATGTATCGGTCTTTTTCAATTCTGCTTGCAAGAACATGCACTATACTCTATTTGTATTGTTTACCTGTTGTCAAATCAAATTCATAATTACAAATGACATAACACTGTAATGCGTTGATTTTTTTGGTCAAACATCGACATTTACTTATACCCGTTACAAAAAACTATGGCAGTTAAAAAGTTAAAAAAAACAGTATACGTACACATTGAACGTATGGAATTATTTAAAAATCACAAAGAAACCCTTTATTATGCTTAATAGGTAGGCTTATTATAGCAAGTCACGAGCACGTCGGGTGAAGTGACTAGACATAAAATTGAATTAAGCTTAAGTGAACAAAATATCATTCATGTAAATGCTTACGGCGTGTAACATACCTCCTAAACGAGATTGACCCATATTTACATGTATGTTCAAAATTTCGTGCGTAGGCATATAGGCTACCGGTATCAACATGTATTCTTTTATCACAATGACTTCCGTTCATTCATGATGAAATAAAATGGATATTCTTACTTGTGTCAGCATAGGATAGACCTCATTGATAATGGGGAAGCTCTCGGTCTGCCATACTTTGACCATGTCGGCAAGAGGATCCAAGTACTTGACAGCCCATTCCAGGGCAGTGAGCTCTTCGGGTTCCAATGCTTCCAGATTGGCATTGTTGAGGGAAACCATGTCGATAGCAGACTTCAAATCTCGGTAGCTTTTGAGCATCGTAAGTGTGGAGCTCCATCGAGTTGGTTCATCGATTTGGGGTTCCTTGCTCATGCTATCCTTCCCCAGTTTACCTTGCTCAATGAGGAAATCAATGGATTTCCTCAACTCAGTTCTCAGAGCAACAGACTCTCGAAGCTTGGTCATCAGACCTCGAATAATCTGAATTGCATGTTCCATATTTGATGCTTTGACAGCATCTTTGATCGCCAGGTCCATTAAATGAGCAATACATCCAATATCATATTCAATTTTCTTTGATAATCGCATCCCTTTCCTCATGTTACTTGCGTTATCGGTATTACTGAAGTATGCAGTAGTAATATCATACTTTGTGAAGGTCTCATCAACGTTTTGTGCAATGTTTTCTCCAGAGTGATCAGTTGTCAAGTGTTCCGTATGTAAGACCAAGTTCACCAATTTCCACTGGACATCGACAAAATGAATGCTGTAGGTGACGAAGCCTTGCATATGCTTATTAGTCCAATGGTCTAATGTAATTGAAATCTTTGAGCCTGTGCTTTGTGCTTCTTTAATGACCGATATAATCTTTGCTTGTCCAACAGCATATGAGTTCTTGATGTGACTCATGATTGTACTATGAAGTGGAGCCTGATAGTTGGGCTCACAGAACTCAAGCACTGTCTTCATTCCATCACTTTCAAATGCGTTGCATGGCAAGAGATCTGAGCAGACAGCACGACAGAGCAACTTTGTCAATTCTTTCGCCCTTTCGGTAGAGCAGGGACGCTGGTTACGTGTCTGTAAATATCATTGTGTTTAAATATAAATAGCTAATAGGTTTCAGGATGGATTATGTGATTTCACATTTACACTAGGGATAAGTAATTCGATTGTGATACATGTAATTCATTGATACATCAGTTCTAATATTATGTACTAAACTATTTCAATAAATGCAAAGCTGCTTGTTTTTCCTGCTGACGAACCCGTGAATAACTAATATTTTTTCTAAAATGAGTTGTAAGACTTTTTCGGTTTTTTCGATGTGTCTGTACAAAAACATCAGACAAAAGTAAAAATCCTCTACATTTATGTTGTATTAATGTACGACATAGTGCAAGTACAAAAGAGTGGATGTAGTTCTAAACCTTAACCTGTAAACCGTAATCTGCATGTTATAGAAGGGGAAACGTATATACGACAGGTCAGAAATACATGCAGGCCTATACTGCTGTACAAATGTCCATGTCGAATAGAAGTACTGTCGAAAAAAATTAATGTCTATAGCGAACAACGACCATACACCATCCACATGCTTGCACATTTGTAAATTCACAGTGATGCTGATACACCTTCATGCATAAATTTGCAATGCAAGTCGCATATTGCTAGAGGAAGCGCTTTCACGCCCATGATGCGCGCACTTTAGGCATACTGTTCCTTTCTACTAGGTAAATAGTCTTGTGCTGTACATTTAGGCATATTTAGCCTGCAATACAATAAATAGACTTTGATTGGAGGCATAACCCCTTGCAATGCAATTTCCACTTAATTACAGTGTAGCCCTACATATATTCTATTATCCAGTAAGCCTATAATCCAGCCCGGTTCTAAAACTGATCATGGAACCGATGAATATCAATATCAACATACTGTATACAGCAGACATACTGTATACTATTATATGTACGTCGTGTCATAGACTACTTAGTAAATTAAGATGCTTATATAAATAATAAATGCACTACGCAAAACTACAAAAACCCAATGTAGGCTACGTGTAAAGACACCATACCATATACAAAATTTGAATGCTTACCTCATAGTATTCGGTAATGCAAGATTGTTTCTGTTTCGCTATCTTCCTAGAGTCATCATCAACATCGATGTCCACATCCAAACTTTTGTTAGATAGAAAATTCGAATGAATCCCTTGCCTATCCGTAAGCACAGCTCGTCCACTGCTGTCTCTTTTTGTTCCTCCTGCACGATTTGCAGCCGCTTCAGCAGTTGTACTGGTAGTTGTACTGGCTTCGATAATTTGTGCTTGCCGCAGAGGTGATTTGAGAGAGTCGAGGTGGACCCACGATAGGTCAAGCGGCTGGAGCACAGATTGCATTTTGCAACCTCAGCCGACGCTTTCGTATAGTGATTCCATACCCAACTCTTCTTCATGCCGGCATTCCAAGACATATCGCGGAGAAATCTCAGAGGCACTTGTAAATGCACACAAAACCAGTCTCCTCAAAAAGCATGCGTTGATAGAAATTCGTCCGGTTTGTCATCGACTTGCGACAACAACCGCACATTGGCTAAGCGACTGTTGCTTTGATTCTTATTGTACTGATAGAGAGGGATCACGCATCTTAGTATCTACGAGGGCGCGTCGTCTAAGTATTAGTAGTCACCTTCGTGTTAAGCTCTGCTCGCGGTGTCCCCGTGTCCATGAGGAGTATCTGAGTGCGTCGAGTGAAGACAGAAGGTCGAAATAACCTAATTCTAAGTATTAGTCACCTTCGTGTTAAGCTCTGCTCGCGGTGTCCCCGTGTCCATGAGGAGTATCTGAGTGCGTCGAGTGAAAACAGAAGGTCGAATAAGCTTTGCTGCAATTCAGTGTAGACGTAAAAATTTCGCACGGATATCCGGATAGTTGTCCGTACGGATATCCGGATAGTTCAACTATCCGGATATCCGCCGACATCTCTGCTGTAAAGCAAGCATTGAGTAATTTGACTTTGAGAAAACAAATACTTTATGAGGAAGTGTCATTTAGCTTCATTTTCTACTACATCACACTTACGCTGCGGTTAAATGTTGTTTTACGTTTAAAAAGGTTTATCTTCTGTACCATTGCTACATTCTTCAATTCAGTATTAACGGATTGGTGCATATCCATTCAGAAATTAGCAAGTACTGAGCCGAATTTTGAAGAGTTGCGAAGTGGCGATAGTCACAAATCATTCATTCAATTTTCACATGAAACCATTTCTACTCATGATGTGTTTAATGCAATTTTTGAGTTGATGCTGATAAAGAGCAATTTATATAATCTATGCTGTGCAGCAAAGCTTGAATAATAGGGCACTCAACAGTAAATGATTTTTCATGTAATTGGGAGTGAGTTATAGGAAACTTCAAATGGTTTGATTGCTTTACAATAGCGTCAAATCTATTCAATTTGGATGCTGTCATTTTTCATATAACAATTTCTAATATGAATGTGAAACGATTAAAATATGATTCACTCATTATTTTACATTTTGATAAAATTTTGCTTTAAAAACATTAATGTAGATCTGTATTAGTCTTTATATATATATATAAATTTTCAAAATATCAGAAATAATTTGAAATGATTGTCAATTCTTCAGAGAAATTATTGCACTCAAGGAAAGATATCATGAAGTATTAAAGTGAACCTTAACTACTGGACAATAAAACATCAATGCAGTGAGTGCATAATAACTTAGAGCATAGGGAAACACATTAGACGGTTACTTCTGGCCCTCCCTATCCGCTTTTGGTCATTACTGAGTGTCAAAGAATGATAAAAACAAAAAGCGTCGCGAAAAATACATTGTGATGATACAGATCCATGAAATCGATGAAATCAACAGAAAGCTGACAGGGAAGACTCTATGTACATTGTATTTTGTTCGCATACAAAAACGAAAACTCCATCTGGCATATCATGCAATATGTAAAACTGTACACAAAGCCATACTTGATGGGCATGATTTGTAGCGAGTCATTAATCAAAATGGAACCTTGATGAGGATATTGTCAGTGTTATTACACATAAAATTAGTCTTACAGTGATCAAAACATCATTCATTCAATCTTGATCTGCTGTTTTTTCGAATGCACGCTTTTGATTTTATGGGGTCAAAGCCACGGCCTCGGCTCGAAATGTTAGTTTAAGCCCTTAATGAGAACTCCAAAGCAGTCTTGAATTCATGCTTCATTCGCTTTGCTTGTCCAACATCTTAACGCTGAATTTCTTCTTGCAATTTTTCATTTCATTGAATGATTGAATTATTATTAAACAAGCATTTAACTTAAATGGGTTAATGACTGTATATTAAAATGTCATTAATCCAACCGATATGGCCGAAATGGAGTGTCATTTATTTATGTAGCTGTGCATTACATTAATGTTTCGTTAAACAGTTATTTGCGTTAATTGAGGTACACTTTATGACACGTACATAGGACAAATTTCAATATCTGAAGAAACACGTGAATGGGTGGAGCTAGTACGTTTTGGAGCATTACCTCAACTTCATGATACTACTTTAATTGACTTTTATTGCGCACAATGTTCTCGGTTGCGGTAGTGATATTTTGTTTGATTACATTTATTTGTATTATCACTTGTCGTTGTTTATGCGTGGTGCGTCCAATAAGTTTCCGGACAAATGTAGAATAGCTGCAAATCTTTCTATTCTGACATGATGGATCATTAATTTGGCATATGCAGGTTGGGATGGTATGAAAAATTTCAAAAAGTTTACATTTTTATTAGTCTGCTGGCCCATTTAAAAAAAACATGCGAAATTTAGGTTATTTTGATGAATGTAAAACAAAATAATATTTTTTTCTATTTTGTGTATGACAAATTCGTTGATGGTTGTGTTGTTTAAACATTTATCGACAGAAGAAATCTGATGTGATCAGATAAAAATAATAGGTCTTCAGAAGTTCCCTTTTCAATTCAATTTCCCTCATGCTGAGCCCATTTCAAAGCATCTTTTTTTTCAAGAGCGAAATTTACCGAGGATTTCGCAAACGGCTTCTTCCAGATTAGAACTGCGTTCAAATGATTGTCCACAAAAATGCTTCTTCAGAGTTCTGTAAGACTAGAAATCTGATGAACATGCTTTATGAGGATGGACAACCATTCAACCAGCATCATTGATAGCATGTTACGCGATGCCTGATGTGTGAGAAGGAACGTTATCATAGAGAAAACAATGGGGTAATGAACGGGGATTCCGGGTAGTTGCTCGAGCTTTTTGAATGGGAAATTGATCGATCAAAAGTTGTGGGGAGTCTCTACCCTGAATACATGAATGGGAACTGTTTGCAGTGAGCGCATGTAACGGCAGACCGTCCTTCCAAAAAATCATCAAGCACAATCTCTGTTTCATTGAAAGAAGAAACAGTCATCGGCATCGTCAATGATTAGATCTCGATTCGGATGATTCCTGTTTGGAAGATGGATTGTATAGAGAAAAAGGAGCTTCATCGGCAGTAAGAAAATTCTTGCAGTTAATACGAAGCAAAAAATCGATCAATACGAAAAGAAAATACGACAGTAAGAGAAGATTTGCAGTTTTTCTTCATTTGTCCGGAAACTTATTGGACGCACCACGTATTACTGTTATATTCTTAGTACATAGAGCAGCAGAGAACTTTTGAAGACATTGTGAGGATATAGTTTCATAAACATTTTGATTCAACTACATAACAAATAGGCCTATAGTTGAATGAGTTTCAATTGCTTGATGTATTTTTTAAATCTTATTTAAATCCATCAAATAATCAGGGTCAATGATTCTTGCCAGTCTGAAGAATTTGCAACCATTCGAATCTATTTATCCTCTAAATTACACTGCATAATGAATTTGATATTTTCCAGAAAGCTTCAAATGTAATGTGGTTTCAGAAGCTTTGCAACTCAGAAAGTTCTTTTAAACTTCTAAAATCAAACTTATTTATTTATTTTGCTGACTGAAGCGCAAGCACACACATATTGCACTATTTAAATAGTTTTTCTTATCTTTTTATTCCTGATAATATGTCGAATGAATCATCCAATTTATGCATTATACTTCTTATCTAAAGCTTTAATTGCTTTTTGAAAAATCTTGAAATCTAAAATGAAACATGGTGACGAAAATATTCATTTGATATAAAGTCAATTTTGCAAATATTTTCTATCGCCACATCAGTATGCGAAATATTCAAATATATCCTTAACCCTTACTTCATTGTTCTCTATCGGTGGAAATGCTCGATTCAGACTCATTGATGTAGGTCTGAATCTGAATGAGATAAAAAGAAAATATGGCCAGCTGTTGCCACTAGAGAATATTCAAACTGACGTTTATTAGTTTCAAACGATTTCCATATTTCCATCGTCAAGTATTGACGTAGCGTAGGATAATAAACCTACTAATGCCTGTGTCTGCAAAGATTTTTTGATGATGTCATTTTGTGTATTCTAGACAGATTCAAACTTTCCCTAATTAGTCAGATAGTAATCAAATATTGATGAAGAACTGCAATTGAAATTCTACCACAAACCTTGTACTGAAGGATTTACTGAAGGAATAATGTGAAACGAATAAGAAGGAGAACGATATGCTTTGAAGCTTCTTAGACATCAGTTAATAGAATGATGCCTATTGTGAATTTCCTTCGTCTATATTACATGTAGACCTACGTAGAAACCTATGCAGTCAGGAGGTCAGATTAATATTTGCGCGTGTATTCATAGTTCATGACATACATTTGGCAGTAAAAAAGTTCGTTTTTCGTGTTTGTGTTGAAATAAAACTGCAAATAGGAAATGACAGGCAGCATGTCATACGACATGCCATCTTTTGCTTTCAAAGTAACCCTACAAATAACTAGCGTGACAGGGAGCATTAGGGCCTACTGCTTCGACTTCTGTCAAAAAATGTAACTAAAACATTTATGAAAATACACTTAATCTACAAAAAAAATTTAAAAATCATCTACGGGCCCTGATTAACAATTATTCTTATCATCATATTCACTGTTGCATCATTATCATTTATCAACTTCAGATTATGATACTATGAATTTTCAAACTATGACTACATTGATGTGCATGATGATGTGCATGACAAACTGGAGGAATTATGTAATGTAGAACAATGTAGATCCTTCCCCTCTAATATTGGGTCTCATGTCGATTCCTCGAAAAAGCTGTCAGTCATTCTAAAATTGGATAAATGGCTTTTTTCGTTCCGTTTCTGCCGCATAGAGTTCGTCTAAAATAGGAAAAAGCAATAAAGTCGCTCCCTAAGTGGCTCATCTGAGTATGCCATATGCGATGCATAAGTGTCTATAAGCAATGAAGTGATCGACATTACAGTCAGTTGGAAACCTATAGTAATGTGGTCACTATTTTGATCATTATTTTGATTCATGTGTCTGCAACTCTTGTCGAAATTAATAGTCAATCAATGTGATGATTAATTTCAATTGAAGTAATTTTGCTCATATCACATTTACTGCATCAATGATCCTCATAGACATATTTATCAATGATATTATGTTACATGTGTGAACGCACTCGAGGCGAAACACTATAAAACTATTAATTTACTACCTTTAAAACCACATGATCCGCGATCTCCGTCTCAAATCGCCTACTCAACGACGCAATTCTCTTCAAATCTGAATTTGCTCCCTGCATTTTTCATGCCTTTCTATCTACTTTAATACATGAGGTTGACGTATTCACCTGAGCCATAAATGTGAAGACACATCAGTGTTCTTGAAGCCGACGACAGTCAATCAATATACTCTCAGCTAGACTGAATGAAACGTGGACATTGCTATTGTTGTTACATTTTCGTTTCATCACTATTTTGTACTCTGATAGACTTCACTGTCTAGGATCACAGCTTCTCTTCGTCTGATTCTTCAGCAGCAAAGATTAGTTGACCTCATTCTTGTGCAACGATGTCTAATAGAATAAATTTGCAATAATGGAACTTTAATGATATAGTACATGAAGGATAGAATGAAGAGTAGAATGATGCACATCCGCCAAAATAAAAACATCATTTATGTCACTGTATGTTTCTCGTCCAACTTATATATCCGCATTTTCTTCTTCGTGACTCTGATCTTCCTTATGACTTTGCCTTTCATCATTGGAGATACTACTAGTGCTTAGAAGAAAAACAGTTCAGGACACGATATAAACAGGACTAAAACGAATAGGTTTATTTGCTCTGTGTTTAAGGACACTTAAGTGAGTAAAAACTTACTAAATTGTCGTCTGCACTCAGACATGTACAAATTTGCTTTACTTGCATATATAGTGAAGAGAGTGCAAGACTGGAACTTCAAAACTATTCGCCAACAAAGGCAGCTCTTCATTCTAATGCGGGTTGGATTAACGGGCTAACCTTTTTTAACTGGTTCACTCCTGCGATCTCTGTATAAATGACTTTTCTATCGAATCCCAGGCTACGTTTTTGTCAAATTCGCTAATACTTCGTGAAAAGTTAGTCAAGATGAATTTGACAATTTGAAAAGTAAATTGGAATGATGGAAATCTTAATTTTGAATCGAACTTAATGAAGTATACATTGACTAATGTGTAGTGTGCATTGGTGCATGGCTCAGTACTTCCTTCAAAATATGCTTGAGAGAGAGAGAGAATACTATATTCACGGCAAATTCATGCATGTGACTACTTGTTGCTATCAGAAATAACAGTGTAACAAATAATCAGATCAATTATGATGTTTCAAGGCACATGCACATGTATATTGCGGCTCCGATTTACAGACATTCTCCGCGGAGTCATGAAGTAGTAAAGGAATCATATCTATCTGTCGAGGGCATAAATTGGAATATATGCTAGGGCAAGCAACGTAGAAATGAACGCGAAGTTGAAATTGGCGGCCATCATTTGAAAAATTTCCAATTTACGCCCGACAAAACTTATTGGAATATTATGGTGTGAAGCTATGAGCAGTGAAAACAAAATTTCCTTGTCACCAGGCATTTCCGTCCCCGCCGACATCATATCGGCAACTGGTTATCTCTCTTAGGTTACAGATAAAATATTTCGTTCAGCTTTAGGGGACGACGTTCCTGTTTGAACCCAAACGATGATCCTTGCAGATTAGAATTCAGTATTATCTACCATAAAAGCCTATCACTTGTTTTATATCCATAAAGTATGCCTTAAATTCAATTGTGCTATTAAATCATACTAACACCGCATCCAATAGTTTTGCAAATAATTAATGTGCATGCGAGCATTTTGAGTCAATATAGGTTAACTCAATATTGATTCTCAGAAACCAATAATGCACTGATTGCATTACTGAGTCATGTAAATATGTTCATGTGATATAAAGTGGCAAGCAACAAGATGGTTGTTTTAGCCATAGTCTTTCCTTGAACCCCGAAGCACGGACCATGAGCGTCATAGTACGTACATGCAGCACTTGTTCTAAGATTAGTTGCAATTGTAAGCTAGTTACTTAGATGGCTCTACGTTTCTTAAAAGTCTTTTTTTTATCGTGGCATATGAGAACTTGTACAAGTATTGCCTTCGCCGAGGCTTCCTATTCTTAAAATATACTTCTGGTATATGCAGAGAGAAGCTTTTAATCTTTTCTGCAATTTATTGATGAATGCTCGAAAACTAAGCTTTTGCATCGGGGAATGATTGGCGCAGAGTTGTGTAATTGTTCAAGCTATGGCTATGAAAAATGTCCCTCTTCCGCGTCCAGATTCAGGCAAATTGATCCTGTTTCCACTTCGAGTTAGGGCTGTTTCACACATGCGACTTTTTGCAGCGCGATTGTCGCTAAAATTTGGAATTGTCTTTTCACATTGGACTTTGATTTCTGCGACTGTCAATCATTGGACAAACCATTTCGATCTCTCGATTTCATGAGTCATAGAAAGTGGATGTGTCTTGGCCTATTGGAGAAGGGCATGAACCAAAATTCCTCTGAAGGCAGGTTTCAGTTGTGTTTGTTCTTGTTTTCATCGAAATCAGTAGGATATTTGCTATTAGAATATCTAAAATTCATTACATAGTTCGCTATAATAATCAAAATCAGCATGAGATAGTCCTACTTAAGCTATTTTGTCTCGCCATCTACTCTGTGTAATGGACATGCAAGCTCATTTGAAAGACATAGAAATCTCATCAACCTATTCAATCAGTTCATCGATAATAGTGACCGATTGCTTCATCTATTCATAGCATGAGTCAACAAATTTTCAGGAAGCCACCACTTTCGTCATATCAAAAAGAACAGTAGCAACTTTCACAATCTATTGCATCTATTGTCAATATCCGCTGCTTTTGCAAGTGTTCCAGTTTAGTCAATCAATAAAGAAAAGTGCATGGGCAGGGGCCCTCTGGGAGTCTTGCATGCTATGAAAATAATTCTCTTTATGGCGGAAGGCATGCGAGTCATCAACTTCTTCATATTCTGGGAATTATTTTGGTGTGTGAACCACCAAAATCCGAGCACTAACGACTGAGAACGAAGTCTAAATGTAAATTGGTGACATGGACTGACTTCAGTCATAGTCGATTGCACGCACATGAAAGGCACTTTTGTTTGACGCATACGAAGGTCAATAACCTCAACACTTTTGATCTTCAAATGTATTGTATGTGATAGAATCGGTTCTACTGAACGAAACTGAGCAATTCGGAACGCGTTTTAATCACCGTAACATAGTGCACTCAGAAATGTTCTCAGATTGACGGTATGTTCTAGATCGTTAATCGGTCAAAACTCAAAATCGTCTCAAAATCGCGCGCTTTCCTGGAGAATTCTTGCGACTATTTAGCCGCTTTTAAAACGCGCGACATGTGTGGAAAGCTCCATAGGCTGTAATGTTAGGCCTCAGCCACACTGAAAGCAAAGCAAACGCGAGCGTCCCGAGCGTCTCGAGCAAACGTATGTCCGTAAGCCATCAATCGCTCTGATTTGCTTTGCTCGCAGTGTGGCAGTCTACAACTGCCATAGAAATTGACAACAATAAAACCTCTAGAACGGAGGTTAAGGTTCATGCAATGCACAATAGCGGCACATAAATCGCACGTATTTTCACTTAGATGCACCTGCCAACGTCTGTATCATTGGGTTAGAATCAGTCACATGAGTAAATCGAAGCTTTTAATTGGTTCTTCATACCCCAACTTAGTTCCCCCGGATGTGCCGCGACCTTGAGTCAATTTCCATTCTAGCGAACTTCAGATAAACAGTTTATTTCTATGACAACTGCTGTAATGATGACTTTATATTTGCTGCAAAACGCTTTGCTCGGAAACGCTTGGAAAAGCTCGCAGTGTAGCTGAGGCCTTACCCTGGCATCCGCGCGACTGTGCTATTGTCTTCGATGGACATAGCTTTCTATTGGTCATTGTTCCAAGGAAAGTGAATTGCGAAGGCAAGAATTTCTCTCCATGGTGATGCCATGAGCGCCATCAACTTTTTCATACTCTGGGGATCAGTTTGCTGTGTGGATCACCGAAATCTGACCACTGACGGCTAAGAACGAGGTCATAATGTGAATTAGTGACATTGACTGACTTCAGTCATTGTCGTTAGCGCGAGCATTGGTTGATTACTGCAGTATTGATTGATTTACGCGAAGTTCAAGAACATCAACACTTTAGAAATCAAAGATACATGTATTATTCCAGATAGAATCGGTTCTACTTCACGAAAATTAGCAATTCGGAATGCGTTTTAATCGCCACATCATGCTGAACTCAGAAATGTTCTCAGTTTGAGATGATGCTAAAGATCATTGGTTGGTCAAAATAGTATCGTAGTAAAGTAGCGTTTCAGCAATTATCTGACAAAAATTTCATTCTCTCGGATTGACATGTCACCTGATTATCGGTGATTATCATAGATATGTCAACGTGCATGCAACGAGGCATTACAGACGGTCATCATTGAAAACTGAATCGAGTGTTCTGACCAAGTTTTACACCCGAACATGAATTTTGTTTGGCGAAACACCTGTCAAGCTGGTTTTTAATGACTTCTGAACTCAATATGACAATCAAGCTCTTTCCCTTTCGACCACATTCCGCTAGACAAGGATGCCATCTGCGCCCGGTGACTCCATTGAATCTTGCAGCTTAGTTACAGTAAAGATCAGTAGCCTATCTATACCTGTGAACTAAGATGCTCATTGGCGCTCTTGTTAGTTGAGCCATTTTTAACACAAAGAAATTTCTAGGACTTCGAGGTCTCGATGCTGTTTGACAGTCATCACGGCCTAGGCCTCTTCACCAGATTTCAACCTGTGTGATAGGTATGTCTTTGATTGACTCGGATGAAAAGTTATGAAAGTCGAACTCAGAGATGAGAATATTATTGATGATTATATTATTCCATCGAAATTTGTCTTCAAATCTCTCAGGAAGAGTTCTTTACCAAGGTCTAAAAATCCCTTGGACCGTTGTAACAATGTGACTGAATATGGTGGAGATTATGTAGCTAAATTAATGTCACGCTCAGCTTTTGCCGTCATGATACTATTTTCTAACAAAATTTGATAGATTGCCGTGAAAATCTAACAAAAAATGTGATCAGTTGAGATTATTTCTAATTAAAGTTACATTATACACGCTAATTATGCTATCTCGTTGCACTTAAAATGGTAGATATTTTCAGAACGTGCTCAAGAAAGGTACACTTAGATCTTTTCATCACATCTTTGATTAATAACAAGCTTAAGCCATACATGTCTCATAACTGTCATCGAGGATAGCAAAGTCGTCAATTAAATTGGTCTACTGAAGTATTCTGAATAATTTTTAGTCACACTTTGTACAAGCGTCAATTTTGATTGGTTTATTTTAATTAGGCATTTATACATTGTTCACCCAGGAAATTCTTTGAATACAATGAATGAAGAAATGAAGGAAATATTCTGATGACATCTATAAAATACTACGTCTATTTATTGAATATTTGCACAGTGTCAGCGCAGACGAAATGGAGGGTCGCATTCTTTTTCATGACGGCTCGACAAAACTTAGACAATTGTTTCGTACATATAACTTCGTCAACTTTACTTACATATGCATAATTTTCGCGATCTTGTGTTCTGTAGTTCTGTATTCGCAATTTCGATTTTAATTCTGTAATTCTCTTCAATTTTTATATTTTTGGTTGATGATAAAGATGTACTGCGAAACCTGTCTTACAGATTCGACTCGATTTTTGGATCTCAATTTTTTTTGTTGAGTGTGCGTGACCAGAGTGGAAATCGGGTCCGGACCGCCGACTTTTTTTGATAACCTTCTTTGACGTCTCTTCATCTTGACATTTTTTGTACTGCGTTCATGCCCAATTTCGCCAAAATTGTTTGGTTTGCAATCATGTCTGTAGTCTGTCATTACGCGAAGACTAGTGAATGGGATTCCACATACAAAACAATTTTTACTCAAGTTCCTCCCCAACCAAGTATCTTCATAAAAGAAATAAAAGCGCATGTAGTTTCCCGGCAGAAAATGTTTCATCACGATCTTAGTGATGACTTTTTGCTAGTTTCTCTGTGTCAAGATGCGAATGAGCTTCGTGCGTAAATCACCTCTATCACCTACTTGCTATAGCTACTTTTCTTGCCAAAATGTGACTTATTGTTCTAAATCCGCGCTCGATAATATATGTGAGATGAGTAGTTAGCACATAAAGTTTAATGTCGACGAGTATTCATCAAATTTTACTTTTTGCATGCTGCTGAAGTGATGTCTAAGTTAGTGTGCCTGCAGTAATTAACAAATTGATGCTTTTTGCTGTGTTAAAAGTAGGATTTTATGAATACCTGCTGAAATTTCACTTAATATGCTAATTGCACATCTCAACTTAGCCCAGGTATGGCTGCAACATTAAATCGAGACCTGTGTCGATGTTGAGAGATATGAACTACGCCTGCCGATAATTCCTGACATTGTATGAAATGGCAGCTACTCAGGTCTGTCCCATTTCTCAACTAAGGATGCGTTTATTTCATTATTTAATTATTCTATTGACAAGACATGTGATTGGGAAAGGTAAAAAGGCATTTGTGAGAAAGAGCGACCTGGGGAAGTCTGCGGACTACTCTAGAATCCAACCATATAATTTCATCTTATCAAATACTACATTTGAGGATAGGTCGCTTTCAATTTCTAGAATTTCTTCAATCATATCAGTTGAAGAAACTGCAGCATCGTCCCTGATGCTATACTCAAGTTTGATGTGAAAAGTAGTAGTGGATCCGTCACATTTTGAGAGAAGAAATCAACAAACATTACGTAAAACTTATAATAATGCAAAGAAATAACAAAAGTTAGAAGAAAAGCAGAGGTGTACATGTTAACTTAGGTTGCAATATTGCAATATTTATGAATACTCCTCATTTCCTGCTTTGACAAGTATTCCTCCTCACAAGCTTGAAAGTCCTTTCCTGGGGAAGAAATTACTTCCAGTTGAATCGCTATTAATGGGTAATATATGCATGAAGGTCTCAATGATATCCATACGCACAATCTTCTCTCAAATGAATAGGACGAACTCTATCAACTGATTTTCAGACCAGCTCGTTCTACACAGAACAAATCATGAAAAAAGCAATTTCTGCAAGATATGAAATAATTTCGACAGTATTTTATAATACACCTATGCATTAACAAATAAAAATACATACCTTTACTATATTCAGGCAAATTGCATTCAGTTACTGGCTACATGTAAGAGCTTATGCCTGCATGTCGCATGGAAATATCAAATGAGAAACTGAAGCAACTTACCCATATGCAGTTAAAGACAAAATCCAACTGACTTTCGCTGAGAACATTCTGGTCTACCTGTGGGCATGAATCTTAGACATTTTGAAAAATATGATAGCTCTTCCTACTCGTATTTTTAATACATGTACATACTAAGTTGAGTATATTGCAATGTAGGTGTACTTGACAAAATGCATGTACGTTGTAACCATAAGACTGATGATTTCATTTTAAGTACCGTAGGAATTCGGATTCCTGTCATTTTGATTGGCTTCCGATTCCGCCTCCTTCGGGAGTACCTATAATTGCATATAGGTCTCGTAAGTAGTAAAAAATGTGAAAAATTTATTCCAGACCTACTCTATCATCTAAGCACCAATATCTATTCATTTTCCATTTCATTATGAGTAACTCAAACCATGTTTGCTCACAAGATGAATGCGGATGTAAGTGTGCTAAGTTCATCAGTCGCTAACGATGATACAAGGTTAGGCCACAAGCAATTGTCGAATATGTGTCCTTAAAATCTTATTTACAATATATTATATTATTATTAGCATTATGTAACAATTTTCATTTTATTACAATTACTTTACTATTATAAAATATTATTTATTGAATTTGATGCTATGTTACCCAGTTACAGTTTCATATTTTAGTGAACTGTAATTGCAGTCTCAAGAACAACCTTACATGAAACATCCAGTGAAGACATCATTGAATTTGCGTTGTGTCACCTTCATGTTATCTTTTGACAAACAGTGTATTGGAAATTTTGTAAATATGCCTATAAATCATTGTCGAAACTTGTATGACAGCACGAATATTGCATGCTGTTAAAAGTATCGATTTCACCACTAAAAAACGTCTGAACGTTTGGGTACACTCCATCCACTCCCTGTTAGGCCGTATCACATTCTATCTATCTCAGAGATAAAACTGAAGTGCAACCCAAACGTTAGGAAAAGTCATTTAACATTGAACATTATACTGTACATTTGACAAAGATAAAAGCTATATCCCATTCATAGATAATTGTTGTTAGGGAATGTGGTGCTTCCCTACCGTCAGACATTTCAGGTCTACATGTAGAAATAGGAGCCTTGTACATCATTCGCAAAACGCTGCAGAAAAATATTTTGTTGTCCGAGATATCACGTTGCTGCTTTCTTATATAATGTAGCAAAACATAATTGGGACTTTTTGTTTAACTAAGGAACCTACATGTAGATAAGTACCGTAATTAATATTCATAGAACTTTACATCCCTATCACAATCTGAATAATTCTAAGCGCTATCTGCTGCTGGAGAGATATAAATGTCAAAAAGATGGGTGACTTTTTCTGACAGCTCCTTACAAGCCTGACGATGGGAGAAGGAAAACTGACCATGAGAAACGTTTAAGCTTTGCATGATGTGGCTATCTGGCCGTCCGAAAATACTAGGCAGTATTTGTCAATATCATTCAACCAACATTCATTCGATTTTGTGCCGTTTATTTCTCTCTTTCTTGAAACCGAATTTGATATTGGTTCATCCCTTTCATTTTCATCGTTGAGTGTTTCTGAGACTTGTTTAGGGCTGCGAAAGACAAATCCATGAATATTTGCACTCTTGCATTTTGCATGCTTTCACTCTACAGGCGATTCGTGAATATTTGAAAATGTGATGATGTCTACAGACTACAGAAAGGTGTCAATTATGCAAGTTAATATCGATGTGGAAACACGCAGGCATTTTCATCTTTCAAGCCATTGATTCAGTATTCAGCATTTTAATGTTACTTAGAAAATTGAAAGTAGCATAGAACATCTATTGAAAATATTCAACACGATGTAAATTGGGAAATCTAGATTGGATGACATTTCTCGCTGACGGGCTTTCAGTACGCTGCGCGCTCATGAGTAAGGTATTCCGACTTTTCCACATGAGACTCTAATAAAATCACATGTGACCAAACAAACTTCTTTACTGCGACTCCTATCGCCGATAACAACTACAGCTTCGAAGATCTGCATTCGCTCGTTCAACAGAGCATCGATTACCTTACTGTTGTTGCATTATCGATTGCTATCTCTCCTATCGTCGCAAACAACACCAACGTTCCCAACCGTGACAGAGAACATTCACCTGAGAATTGACAGATACGTTATAAATTTAATCATTAGTTTATGCAAGCAGGAAAATACCTTACGAAGAAGAAGACGGCACTGTACTGATAAAAGTGTGACCAATGGATAAAAACAAGAGCCACACTGAGCATCTTTCAGAAAAATTGAACGACGGCAACAAAACTCGATTAGTGATGGAAAATTCGAATGTCACTAAAGCGAGTGAGGTCAGTGATATTTCAAAACAGCAAGCACCTTTAAATCGTCAACCGCCCGAAGTCGTAAGTTTAGAAATCTCTAGCCTGCAATTTGCAATATCATTAATCATTTTAGATATTGTTAGACTGCTAGACCGAGATAAGACTCTCTTTCTCAGATTTTTACTTACGATTGATTGAGCTGTGTATAAATAATTCAAACTGGTCTATGTTTGCACACATTATTACTAGCTACATTAGGCCTTTTACAAATTGCTGTACAAACCCGATGCGTTGTTGTGAATTGGTTCCGCAATGATTCAAAAGTTGCATTTATAGTCGTTTATGTTCATCATAGTCAGCCATTTTTGCCTGGGCACAATTTTACTTTTGTTATGAATGATGAATAATGTACACTTATCATCGTTACATACGCATGTTGCTTCATATGCTATATGATATGATCTGCTACATATTGTGATTGATAGTTACTGCATTCAGACTATTTTGATTATGCATCATTCAAATCATTACTGTGTAGAAACAATGGTGGGTGCACCCATGGTAGTTGATGGACAGACGCAACTTGGAATGTAACATTTTAAGTGAGGTGTGGAAACCAACTGTATACCAACTACTAACGAGATTTTTTAACTAAGCTTTTTCTACAGACAGACAAAATAATTTCGTATTTTTGATGAAATTTCAAAATTTACACACGCTATAAGAGCAGCATTGATAGTTAGAAGCCGTAAACATTTGACAGGTTTATTTGCAAACATGTTTCAGTAGGCAAGCTACCATCGTCAGTGACAACGATCAACAAAAATGATGAAATACATTGTATACCAGACTTGATGAAATTAAAAATCAATACAAGAAAAGTGGTTGTGAATGGTTGCGGTTATTCATGAGACAATGTGAATGAAGAGATGACTTAATGTACAACGATTCAGCAATTTTTGTGCAAGGAGTGCGAATGAGAATTTCAAAATTGTCTTTATCTGGGATATGAACATGAAGCGATATTTCAGATTGGGGTCGACCTTTCACATGTTCATTTATCCAAGTAGATATATGGCGACGGGTTTCACCGACGTGGCATTGACTGCAAGTATTGCTCACAAGTATATTTATACACTGCGGAGGAAAACACAAATCACACTAAAAGGAATTTTATCTTTATTGCTTGTGATATTCTGTTTTTTGTAAGTGCTCAAGGAAATTCTTAAAATACTATTTTCTAAAGCACTATTTATGTGACGAATATTACTTTTTATTTGAGAGAGAAGAGTTGAAACATAGGGGAGTTTCCAACATATTTCAGTTTTTAGCTACATTCTATTTTTGCTTTAGGACGATCACATCACTCAAGGACTCCATTTATTCAATTAGGATGATGTCTGTTTTGGATAAAAATATTCCTAAAATTATTCTTGTTATAATCGCGGTTGGCAGGGAGACTGCTTAGTTTTTGAGATCTATTGTACAAGGCTTTAATGGCGTTGTTCTTATAAGAATCAGGACTGTAGGAGTCTCTATGAGTATCAGGGATGCGGAGTCCTATCATTTTGATAGGACTCCGACTCCGGGGGTTGATAGGACTCCGACTCCGGGTGGCAAGTATATAAAGCCTATATTTTTAAATAAGCTGGTAACCTACATCATAGACCATTATAGGCTTACCTGAACCTATTTTTAATGATCATTGTTGCATCAATTATCAATCATTTTCGATGAAAGTTTATCAAATGTCGCTATAAGTTGGATGCATACGACTCGGCTCCTCCCATCTTGTTGATGTGTGCTTCACACGGTTTTTCTCCAGTCTCTACCAAGCAGGAAAATCCCCATCCTTCTCCAAAAAATATGAGCACACTTTCGATTTTAATATGCGCTTTGGAGGAGAAATCACTCACGATCACGATTAGCGTGAGGGTAAGAGGTAATGTTCTCAAATAAACTAGTATTTCATTTTTGTCTCTGACCTTTGGTGCGTATGTGTGATCGAGACTAGGAAGGCTTGTCTTCTCTACTAAATCACCGAGTGAAAAGACAATCCTTTTTTCACTATCACGGTTCATTCCCTCAACTATTACAAGCTTTGCATGCACTGCTGTCTCTGTACTTTTGTTTGACGGAGAAAGTTGACATCAAGACAGTGACAGCTATGCATGATGATAAATAATTTACTTGTATTATATTTCGGGTCTAGCTATAGGCCGGAATCGGAGTCCTATCATTTGATAGGACTCCGACTCCGCATCTCTGATGAGTATACAATAAAGTATTAGTTTCTTTTATTACCCAATGGTTTCAAATTTTCCATTTTTTATGAAAATATTCATATCTAGAAAATTAATTGAGTTATTTATGGGTTCTTCTATAATAAATTGAAGTGATGAATTAAGAGAATTAAGCTGGTCTAAAAAAGTGAGGGCTTCGACTCGAGACCGAAAGACGGCTAAAATATCATAAACATACCTAATGCAGAAAGCTGGCATTTGCACTTTATTTTCTGCTGTGTTTAATGAGAATTCAGCCATAAGAGGTGCAAGGGAGGATCCCATACTCATTTCTTCTTTTTGAAATTAGTTTCTACTGTTAAACAGGAACGGAACATAAGTGCAAGCGAGTTGCACAAGAGTATGTAAAGTATCATCATTAATAGGAAATCTTTCAAAATCTACTAAGTTAATTATATGGTCGATAATGTCATTGACTGGAATGTCAGTGAAAAGGTGAACAGCATCGAAGCTGACTAAATAGGGGTTTTCATACGGAAAATCGAAACATTTAATTTTTTCCTGATCTTCAAAGCTATCCTTAATTGAAAAAGACTTTGGCAAAAAAGGTTTCAGGTGAACAAGAAGCCAGTCGCAAATGGTTTCGCAGAAAGAGTCAGTCATTGACAAGATCGGTATCATTGGAGGATCATTGACACCTCCAAGATGAGAATCCGTGAGTTGTCTATTGTTCTTAAGTTGCAGTAGCTTGTTGTTGACTTGAGTTTCCTTTGAAATGAAAACATTCTTCTTACTAGTTGGACTTTGGGAGAATTTTGGTGACTCGAGCAGCTGCTCCATCTTCTTTAATGTACTGGTCTTTGTCCATAAGGACCACACAATTGCCTTTGTCCGTCTTTGTAATGTAAATGTCATTTTCTTTATAGATGGCCTTGAGAGTCTTCATCAGTTGTATAATCCTCTTTGGGATACTTTGCTTCTTCTTCTTCTTCAGTATGAATCTGATTGTCGACTTGATCAGGAACTTCACGTCTTTTGTTCGAGGGACTTCATGCGTTTGAAAATTGCTTCACCTTCTATCTTGAGCTTCATCTCGTTAGGTTTGCAGGGCAATCACATTCCAAGACCATACGTCAGCGCCTCCTTCTCCTGATCAGTCAGGACTCGTTTGGAAAGGTTGACGATCCTCATTTTTGTGGAAGGTTCGGGATCAGCTTCAGCTTCAGAGTGGAATTGTAGATTCTTCGATTTCTTTGAGTGTTGTAGTTTGACTCGTTCGATAGTTTTGACATTGTCAGATTGACTTAAGACTTGGATGATGGGTTGGTCTGGTTGGTGAGCACTTTTTAAGGTTTTGAGTGCTTCGTTGGTTGATTCAACTTTTGCCATATTCTCATTGTGAACTTTGTGGAAGATCTTGAATTGTCCTTTCTTTAGAAGATGTTGATGTTGTTTGATAGATCTCGGGAGCCGGCATTTCAAGAAATTGGGAATGACGTGTGAGCATTGCAGTCAATGCCACGTCGGTGAAACCCGTCGCCATATATCTACTTGGATAAATGAACATGTGAAAGGTCGACCCCAATCTGAAATATCGCTTCATGTTCATATCCCAGATAAAGACAATTTTGAAATTCTCATTCGCACTCCTTGCACAAAAATTGCTGAATCGTTGTACATTAAGTCATCTCTTCATTCACATTGTCTCATGAATAACCGCAACCATTCACAACCACTTTTCTTGTATTGATTTTTAATTTCATCAAGTCTGGTATACAATGTATTTCATCATTTTTAGTTGATCGTTGTCACTGATGATGGTAGCTTGCCTACTGAAACATGTTTGCAAATAAACCTGTCAAATGTTTACGGCTTCTAACTATCAATGCTGCTCTTATAGCGTGTGTAAATTTTGAAATTTCATCAAAAATACGAAATTATTTTGTCTGTATGTATTATGGTAACCAGTCTCCACAGCGTTCAGTATTGCTTATTGCTTTCAGTGTGGCCTCCGCGTTATGTGGTGTCACCGTCAAGAACGAATTTTCGAATTTTGTTACCGGTTTTTCAAAAGCAACTAGCTCCAACTTCCAATTTAGGCATTCCTATTCCAGAAACTCTTTCGTCATAAAAGCTTTTTCAATTTTGTCTTGAATTTCAAAATTACCGCAATTTTGATATACTGTATTTCCGGAAGATTTCATAAATTCATAAGTACTCGCTCTTCAACTAATCAACTGCGGCAATATCGCTTCAAATGCATAATATAAGCAATAAGTAGGGCATGCATCTATGCTTCCTTGATTCTTTCAAAGCATTTGTCTATAAACTGACGTAGAAATCACAATATCTATCTATAGAGATTCTAGTGCATATAATTAGCTTCCTGCATGTACTGTTTTGTCCTTTAACTACATTTGGATGCTGGATGAAATTATTCATTGATGAATAGTCACGAGCTGTCTTGCATCAATATTCCGACAATAGTCAATGCTTTCTTTGTCCTGAATGATTTCTGGAAAAGTTAAATCTGCATCAAGAAATTCGACTGGATGCACAAGCTCAATTTTATTTCTCATTGCAAATAAATACAACTGTACGGACACATGTTATTGTACCACTCGCTCGTAATAATTTGGCAGTCAATAATTGATGCCTTTACACGTCTTTGTGTTTTCCAGTAACTCCACAAACTTAGGGTTGAATTGGGGTACATGGGGTCAGTCACTTAATAATCTGTGCCTGATCAAGAACAGTTTCAGCAAACAAAAATACTTCCAGGTAAAAATGTTCTTTGGGCAAACGCAAGTCGACCGGTTCCAGTTTTAATCAATCCTGTGGATTCGTTCGTGTATACCATTTTCAATCCCCTATTTTAAATGTCTGTTACAATACACTCGATGAGATATCGCATGGTCGCGATTCTATCGTTGAAGGTTGCGAGTCTCAAATCTTCATAGTTTACATAAGCAGTTATGCCGTATTCGCATCCCAGTTGCAAATATTCCACCTGAAAGGACAACGGCACTCAACTATGGAAACTGTTTATATTCAGACATGGAGTGCTATTGATTGGAATGAACTTATATCAGATATTGTTTTCATCATGTTATTGACTGGACAGTTTATATTTGAAACGGATATGCTTCATCTCATTTCGATAATTCCGCTCTTGAAATATCATGATGAACTCAGTGTCAAAGTTGCAAACGTCAGTGTAACCTTGCAGTTGTAAAACCTATGTGTAAAACCCAGTCTATGCTTCAGTATATACCAGCTCTTCTGAGTATAGGATAACAAGATGTCCTGGACTTGAACAATATAAGCAGTTTAAGAACTTTTGCAGTAATGTTTGTCGCTAGCTTCGAGGCTGATTATCACAATGACCTGCTGAGGACCAATACGACTGGGCATAGAGTAAATAGAAGTGCTCAGAATTGATCTTTCTAGGAATTTCTAGGGAAAACCCTCAGCCTATCAATCTCACATTTAAGCCGCAATCCCAGGATTGTTATCCCTTATCACAAGCCCTAAGGCATGAAGAACGGCATTTTGTGTCATATTTTTCATAGAGCTAAGCAACAGTTCCTTTTTCTCACTGTCTTTCATATGCCTATGAATAATAATCGCTTGTGAATCTGATGCATGTACATCACATTTCCAATTTTGTAATTTGAATAAATGAATTCAGTGACATCTGTGGAAAGAACGATCAACGACAGAACTTGACGATCTAACATTTTTTGCTTAGTTGGTGTTGTCATTATTCAATTTCCTAATCTCATTCATTTCAAGGTTATAAGGAAGCATAAAATACTTCGCTTAGGAAAATTAGTGATCAATCGAATTTGACAAATCGTAGAATGTTCATATATGCACACGGTTGTGTCACGAGCAAATCGATAACTAAAATTTATTGGGGAGCGCTGTCATTTACATGAACCTGCACTCACTGAGAGATTTATACAAACCGCTTTCTGAGAATGAATTCTAAATTTGAATGCTTAAATGATGTTATATAAATCTTATGGTTGAAAACATTTGAACCTCATTTGTTGTTCCATCAGATATGCTGACTAACTCTATAATATGGCTTGCTGTGCTGCTGCTGTAGTGCTCCGAAAACGGTTAATCAGAAAGTCGAATCTCATTCAACCTGCACCTCTATTAGCATGTTACTCGAGGATTGTCATTTCTGTTGTTATTTCGATTCTATGTAAAGTCATAGTGTGGCGAGTTGACCCAGCGACTGCTGAGCAAAGCGCAGGAAGTAGTTGGTTAGGAGCAGTAGCGTAGCCAGGATTTCGTTTCGGGGGGGAGCGGCGAGGTTTTTCAGTTTTTAGACTTTATACGCATATAAATGGTTTTAGGCACAATAAGGCATATTTTTCAAAAAATGTACCGTTGAAACATCGGAGGACACACAAACATTCACAAACTAATTGTAGGCCTACTGCACCCATATGTGAAGTAGACCTAACAAACTTATCCCTAGATGCCCGTTTTTGGATAAAACATGCATGATTCCCATGCATGATTTTCATGCATGTTTTGTCCATGAGATATGCATGTTGTATCCATGAGACATGCATGTTATATTTATGAGGCATGCATGTTTTGTCAATGAAATATCGATGATTTAATCATGTGACATCTACAATTTTACCATCGAATAGATTAAGATTCAGAGTAATTTTTTATACATTTCCCACTCTTCACAATGCTAGATATCATTAATATAGTTATATTTACATCAAAGAAGACCATTTTGCTTAATAAGGAATGAAATTTCTTGATAGGATTTATCCGTGATACATGCATCATGCATGTTTTATCCAAAAACGGGCATCTAGGGATACGACAAATAGGCCTAGACTGACCAGCCAACAGCATGGAATGCTATATGGTTTTGGAAATCAGAATGACAAGATATTTCAAAACATACAGTGCTCCTAACCTCTCTGCTCCTAACACGATGAACATGTACATAATGCAATAACCAGATGTTGTTGTGTCTGATCCCTCTGCCCGGTGGCGATGTAGTGAGTCAGGAACTACAAAATGCCAATTCCTCTATGATGGAGCTCCGCTCGGTGTTCGGGGGGGCGGCCGCCCGTCCGCCCCCCTGGCTACGCCCCTGGTTAGGAGTCTTTCTTCCCAGGAGTTATCTTTCTTGCTATGGTTGAACTAAGTATGATTAAAGAGTTAACCTATAATCTAGCAGGGAATGCAAGGTTGCGATACACTCAAAACTTATATCAAAAGACGTCACATGAAATTTTTCGGGTTTGTTATGAGAAAGGCACGATAGAAAGCTTTGCAACCACCGGAATGGTGAACGGCAAAAAAAGTGCAATCTATCACCTGTGAATATTATCCAAGCAACGAGATATCGAGATGAATGGAGAAAGATGGCTGCATGTCATGATTATCATCTCACGCCCCAGTGGATTATGGGCCAAAAAGTAACCAATTAAGCTGCCAAGAGTGTGCAGGCATGCTAAAAACGCTGATGGATTGGTATTGAAGGATGCATAGATGCAGTAACACACAGAAATATGCAGTAAAAAATGTATTGACGTTATATATGACGAGTTAGATAGTGAATGTTAGATAGTGGTCTTGCCAGGAAGGTATAGCTTGATGATGGAAACTAGGTTTCTAACCTCCGACTTGTAGAAGTCCTTCGAATCTCATCTGTGACTTGAACCGTGACATCTATTAATCGTTCCCATGTCTAAGTCCTGTTCCCGGGCGAGCACTAATTTTCACGTGCAAAAGATCAGTAGATTCTGTCATCTCTATCTTAATTTTCAGAGCGCTACAGTACAATTATCGCAAAACAAATATAAAAAATAAATATTGTATCGTAAAATTTTTGTTCCAATAATGCTTGTAGCTTCCCATATTATCACTGTCCGTGATTACTATCCTTAAATAATACTCAGGTTGAATTTACAACAATATATACAGTAGTAGGCTAAAATATGTCGACTTCCAAATTCATCATTCAAAGTCATACTTGTACAATTGTAAAGGATTACGGAAGACTTTAAGAGCTACACTGTAGACTAATTCGTGTGCCGGTATAAGCTTGGACTAGCCTGGGCCTGGAAATTATTAGTCATGGAAGCTCGGGTTCATGATCACTGCTTTAGCTAAAAAGTTTTGAAGAACCCAAGCTTACAGTCATAAGTCATCTGAACAACATGAAGCACGCACTGTGTGGCATGCAGATGATTCGACTAAGTCTTGTTTAGCAACCATGCGACGTCTTCAAACGCTTTCAGTGAGACTACAACATCACTAACTTATTAAAAAACTTCACGTTAAAGTCGTGTCGAACGAGAAATAGCTAACATTTGGAGTAAGTTTTGGCCAGCCGACGCGAAACATTTTTTCGAATCACAGGTTCGAATTAAATGGAATCTTGAATGAAGCTTCGCAGGTCTCTACCTGAGAGATAAGTGCCTTGCGGGATTCAAGACAACCGACCGGTTGCTCCAAACTACCAAGAGAAATGATTGCGATGAGCTTGAATTTTACCCCGATATCCCCCGCTTTCCTCGGCAATGTGCTGAATTCAATAGTTTCTCTCACTATTTCAGATTAAAATTTCAATCAATTTTTGAACTTTTTCAAAGAGACCATGCAGCCCATCACTGTTGTGCCATATTTCTTTCATACGCTTGCTCATGTTTATAGTTGGTGTGATATGTTGCTTTTAGTTTACACTTGATGCACTTATGTAACAATATTTCAATCACGAAAATAATTTGTAGCTTCAATAATTGATTCGTACAGAAAACTATTCTTCTTCATTGATATCACAAGTTCGTCGAATTTACTTACAAGTCAATATTTGTTGTTTCAGGAACTTGTTGGAACCAATCAGAATCAACGAAATTGGAAAGGCATATCTGTTGCATTGGTAGTCATTATTGGTATTTGTGCCCTTATCGTTACTTCAATAATTTTAGTAACTCCAAGTAAGCAAGAATTCTTTCGAAATCAAGAAGTTTTCATTTCCTTTTCTCTCACCATCAGCCTTGTCTCACACAACTTTTGCACTGATTCGTTTGCGTAATGTTCCTCTTTAATCTATATATTTGTTATTATCTAGTTGCATCATGTCTACACTGACACGTAAACATTATATTGAATGTCATTAGTCAAGTAGCAAAATATCTACCTATTTACTGTGTTCTCGCTAAGACGTTTGAATAACTATCAATTCTGCACGTTTGTAATTTGCCAACATTCCAAGATTGACAGTTCAACATCAACAATTGAAATTTGTATGTTCTGAAACCTGCTATGCAATATTTGCCAGCAATTACAAAAATCAATATTTGAGAAATTTTCTATTTGAGAAAATGGCCAATTAAAGAGGGAATGATTTTTTAAGTTTCATACAAGTTATTAAATGTGCGAGCTCGGTTTCAACTTGTATCGATTTTAACAAAAGTTTTGAAACAAATACTAGTTGAAGAATACTCTAACTACTTAAAAGAGCATATTGATGAAATAGTAACTATACACACTAATGGTATATTTCGCAATGGACTGAATGAAATTAATCATATACTGTAACGCGTCTCTTACCGAATAATGCTAATTAAGTTGGATTGAATTCCACCAACTTATTAATTATAATGCTTAGCTAGGTAGGCAAAGTTATGTCTATTAGTCTATGGAATATTATGGCAAGTGAATGATAGATAGGATTATAACTATGGTGAAGACTGCGCTGAAGTATCCTTAACGTAGCTTGATTCTGTTTGCTTGAATTTTAACTTGTATATGCATAATTAATTACTATTCGCTCGAAATTTTGGCAAAGGATGCATTCCGATCTCCTTTCATCATCAAAATTATAGTACAAAATTACTATTTCGCTTGGCGCTGCTCTATAGAGTATAGCACAAATGTTACAGATAAAATTTGGTAATGCAATTCACTATTTACAAATTTGTGCCACAATAATTATAAAATGCCACACTCGCCAAGCTTGTGTACATATACCATTGCGGCAGTAATAAAAGTAAGTTTAATTTTAAGAAGCAACAAACTGGAGCACATAGAATGTCACGAGAACTGATCCAAAAATTATAGATGTAATGAGAATAAATTGTTAGTTCCTTAAGTCAACCGACTGCTCAATTCGGATTTTTCGTAAATCATTCATTCATGGAACATTTAACTGACGTAATATATAAGATAAACAAGCAGATGTGGCCTGCATATTGTTGATGAAATCGTCATTTTCTGAATACAAATCTTTTGTAATTATCTGTCAACGTTGATACAGCAACTTCAAAATTGTTGTAGAAAAAGTAAGTCTATCCATGAAAATCAATCTCATTATATTTAGTTATCATCGTCCCTGCACACTTTCATATGTACTTGTAAAACATGCCTATCAACTCCTCAAAATTCTATTTGGGTTGAAAATTCTCTTCGCTTTATTTTGTTATATGTCTGGTGAGACCTTTTTGTTGCCACGGGATTCGAAAACAGTCAATTCATGTCGATCTGTATTTGTAGCCTATGTGCCTTTGTTTTCTCACTAGATAATTGCTACATACTCTCATTTTTGTTGTTCCTTTTCTTAGATCTATTCAACAGTAAGTTTCTTGGCGCCTCGGTGATATAATCGTCCTATAACTGTAGCTTAATGTACGCTTTGAGAATTTGTTGTTGTTATCCATCGATCATTGATGGGTCATATCATGTGGTTGCTTTCCTTCGATATGTCTGAGATCCAAACGTTTATCCTCTGAACGTATCCTTTGATTGTACGTTCCTAGCTGTAAAGTCACATTAATGGATTTTGTGTCATTTGTTTAGAAATTATCATTGACAGTCCTATTAAATGTTTGTTTCGAAAATGTGCATCCGCGATACCGTCTTAAAAGGTTATTGTGAACACTTTATGGCACTTAGAATTTGCCTTATTTGCAACAAGTTCGTATTTAATCAACATGGATGTCTCTCCGACAATGCCAATGAGCAAGGTCAGAAAATGTCTGTCTGTGGACACAAATCGATCACTTAGTACAATAATTACTCAACTGAAAATCAAATCAGAAGAAAAGGAATAGTGTAACTATCTCAAGTAAAAGAACACTGCAGGTAAGCCACTAAACGAAAATGTAGTTGTTTTATAAAGCTATCTCACCATGCCAGAAATCAAATTATAAGGTATTTTTACTTGTTTCTTTATCTCGTGTGTGATTTTTAAGTAGAGCAGTCACCGTATCAACAGGCTACTGGGATCTATGATTAATGGACACATATTAATTAATATTGTTGGTATTATAAAGATAAAAAATTCAGAAAAATTCATAAGTAAAAATGGAAAATTGAGCTGCCAATGGAATTAGGATTTAATAAGATTGTATATTTAATCACGTCTTCCGAAGCTAGGTTAAAAATTTCATTTTGATTTAAAACTAGCTTTGCTTCTTAACGGCAGTAGGTTTTAGAAGCGTCTCAAATTAGGTTGTTGGTCAGCTGCTAATACGATTTTTAAATCACAAATGGCATCAATATCACTAGAAAGATTTGAAACTGCAACAATTTGAAATCTCCTCTCCATGCCTTTCAAAATCAAATATTGCTTTAACTGTATGTATTCAACCACTCACCAAGGGGGTAGAGTTTACACTTCTGGAATTATACTTTATACAAATCAAGCAAAAACTGGCATTTCCAGTCATGCTTGCCCAATGCAAGTATAAGTATTTCTAAAAGATATCTTGGCGAAAATGAATGACAGATTTTTCGCCAAAGAATACGTCCGCGTAATTTTCGATTGTACACTTAGCATGCCGGGTGTTTCAAAAGTTTTGTACGAGATGTATTACGCATATTCAAAGATCTAAAAAGTCACAATTCCAGGTATATTGAAATGTCATTCAAATACATTTTCCTCAAAACCATGACACAAATGAATGCGTTTTTTAAATCTTTCATTGAATCGCGATACATTTTTAATGGAATTTCATTGAATTTTTCTTGAATCACCGACCTTAAGGACTGCAATGAATGAAAGCGCCTGTTGTTGGCGAAAATCAATGATTTAAGGTCATTAATCAACATCAATAATCACAGGGGGTAAGGTCTGGACTACTTGCCTGCCATTCTATCGGGCCCCGACGCCCAAGCCACCGGCCGCTCAATTTACTGTCAAAAAATTGTCTTTACCGCGTAATCAGAAGAAACTCCATCCTCTTGATAATGCATTCTCATATTCCGAGAGAAGTAAAGAGCAATGTGATTGTTCAAGATTTCACAGTACCGATCGGCATTCATTGTTTGTTCTGAGATATACAAACCAATGAGACCATTCCATCCGATCGCTGCCCAAACAGTGAGAGATCTGGTTGCATGGGATTTACATTGTAATGTCCAATGAGGATTCTCAACCGACCAATAATGGGCATTGTGCTTATTAATGCTTCCTGTTTGATAGAACTTACACTCATCAGAAAAAACAGTTTTTCTGGACCACGCAGGATCGATGCGAAATCTATCAGTCATGATCTCACAGAATTGCAGCCTTTTGTCTTCATCACCATCGGATAGAATTTGACAGCAACTAGCCTTGTACGGTCTCATCCCATCATTCTTCAAGCAACGAAAGACACTAGAAGGAAAAATGTCAATATCCCGGGCAATTTGACGAACTGAAGATTGTGGACTTTCGGTTACCTCCTCCCGAACAAGCTCTACTGCATCGTCGCCAGATGCCGCTATAGGGCGTCTTATATCGCTGGAAAAGGATCCGGTTCCAAAAGTTTAAGTTTCCAGTAATTGATTTGCGATCTTGAAGGTGCAGCACGATTGTACTTTTCTTGAAATTATCTCTGGCTTTCTCCTCCATTCTCATATGCGAGAGCCCAAGCTCAGCACATCACTTGTTCCTCGAGAGAATACATTTTGAATGACTTATTGATGAAAACTTAACCGTAAATTCAGTGTGACCAAACTTAAATATTGAATTCAATATTCAAAAAGTCAACGCACCACACATCATAACTCATTCATACATAGACACCTATATAATCAGCATTCAATGCTAATCAAACGAAACGAATAGATATCCAACAGCTAATTCGTACTGATAGATGTCTGCAATAACTGGGAATACCCTCAAACTCATAGCTTAATTCAGAAAAACATCTGAAGCGAGCTTGTACTAAGACTTTTGAAGTACCCGGTATTTTGCGCCTAACTAGAACATAGAGATTGAAAAGAATGCTCACTGAACGTTTTCAGAAAAACGTCACGTCGAAAAAAAATCACAAAGAAGAGCATCATAACTGGCATAATACTGATAATAATACATAATTGATAAGGCAGGTTAAATATTCATCTCAAATTATACGATAGGATCCATATGCTAAAGGAATAATCATGATTTGGAAACGCAGTGGTGAGACAAAGATCACACTCAATCTTTGATCTATCAGGAGGAAGCTGATAAAATGTTTATACAGGAGTAAAGTTTAACCACACGCAACAATTCTGCGACGAATCATTTTCAGCAAAGAGAACTGCTCTCGACAAATTTGCTGTCGATGTACGTTAATTCGATGTCGAAAGACATCCATCCCTTGCTGACTTGTGTACTCGTATCATTGGCCACACTTACAACACTGCAACGCATATATTACGCTAGAAAAAAGGCACGTTAAGTTCTGTTTGTTGCTCAATATTCTTGTACCTGTTGAAATTTGAAAAGACATACTTGTACCCGTGAGATTACTGTCACACGTTTTGCACTAAAGCTGCTATAAGGCGCTACAAGGCTATATGCCATGAACTGTCATTCTTTTTTTGAAAAGAATAGCTATAGGCGATCGCGGTTGATAAAAGGACGTGCGAATAGTTTCCATATTTTTTCTACATGAAGGCCCATGAATACTTAAATTGATCTTAATGGAACTTAAATATTGTACTGATCTGAGAAAATGAAAAATATTAATATTGAGAGAGCCAAATAAAACTAATTCTCTCAATTAAGTCTGGAATTAATCACAAGGTGCTACGTTTGTGAAGGCGCATGTAATACTTATGAACAGTAAAGTAAAATCATCATTCTGACAAAAAGCAATATCATCCAGAATCATGATTCTGTGTCATGGACAGATTCGAATTATGAACGTTGGGGCCAAAGGACTGCTCACTCGCCCTCCTAACCACAACGCCACATATCATTTGCCGAAAATGGAAAATGATCACTAAGGAACTAACTTTACATGGGCATGTGTGGGTCGCGGTGCATTATGTGTCTACTTAATATGCATCCAAATTTAGAATATCTTCCATAGTTCGCTGGTAACTGAAGCAAGAAAAAGCATGAATATTCTTATAGATTTCTCAATATCGGCACTTTCCGGAACTATATTGACAAATTTATTGCAACTATAACAATTAAGACAATATAATGGTTAATTCAAATACACAGAGCTTTCATTTCAACAACCGCAATTCCAAATGATTTTTGTTGTTGACATAAATTTTCAGTATTGTAGATGTCTTCTAGTGACTGTTGATGATATTAATTGGACTTTGTTATTCTGTTACGTACTCAGAAATTGAAAATCACGCAGTGTGCGCGTATGGTTGTACAGGTTTTTGCAGGAAATAACGGCGTTTCCTCAATTGATTACGTCATTTTGCATAGAATATCGTCAATATGCAATCATTAACGGCATAACAATAGAGACTAACGGCACAAACAAAACATTCCGTCCTTTTGTACTTTATTACGACGTAGGCTCATTGCTTTACTGGCGCTTGCAAAACTGAATGGCAATAAGGTGAGTGTTGATCGCCAGTGTCAAAACGTTACGACATGATGCAGTATTTAAGGACAGCCGGCGCTGTGAGCGCGCACAGTTGGAAAAATGAGACGAAGAAGAATAATATCGTTGCTGGATAAAAAGAGAATTGCGGATGCCTATGAGAATCCAAACTCTATGTAGAGGTAGCTGCGGCGCTTAACATTCCGCGAGGGACAGCCTGGTCAATCATATATACGTCACTATCTGGAAGATGGTGAGGTAATGGTACGGAAAAGATGGGGTGGACGACGACAGTTTGCAACTCAAGAGATGATTGATTGCCTTGTTGGAACTGTCGAACAACACCCTAATTACCCTAATGAAGAAGCTTGAGTCACCACCTGCAGATCGCAACAGAATGGATGTCAAACTTGCTCGCCGAGCCCACGCGGAATGGCTCACACCAGCGGATCCTCACATTATCTACATTGATGAATCAGGTTTTAACTTATGGACGAGTCGATCTCGAGGACGATCTGCAAGAGGATATCGCGCACAGCGCATCGTCGGAGCTAGACAATGCCCAAATTTTACCACTCATTCTGGGAGTGTCCAGCTAACGAGGCTTAGTACATCACACTATCCGTGAAGGAGGAGCGACAGCGGATGCATTAACGACTTTTTGGCGGACCTTATCAACGGCCACTTCCTTCCCAATGAAGAGGCTGTCCTTCTCCTTGACAATGCACCCTGTCATCGCCGTGCCACGGACGTCAGCGATCAACATGCCAACGCTGATTTACTATCTACCACCCTATTCACCTTTCCTAAACGCAGCAGAAAATGGTTTCAGCATTTGGAAGGCGGGTCTACGACGCCAATTGGAGGTGAGGGAAGTTACTTCGCCAGCCATATCAAGAGCAACTGGCAACTCTTACTCAGCTTGCTGAGCAAAATTTGGTGGAAATCACTCCAGCTGCTTGTAGTGCTGCCCATCGGCGAACAAGACGCATCTTCACCGCATGCATTCAGATGCAGGACATAAGTGATGACCATGCATAATGATGTGACATAATGACCTGCATAATTTGAATAAAAACTGTCTTGGATATATGGAGTTTTGTAAAATGACGTAGTATTTAGATGAACCGCCGTTATAACTGACAAATGCTACTTAGTGAATAGTCTTGTGATTAAAGCCGTTAAGTTACGCATTATGCCACTCTGTAATGCACAACTGCCTCCATTAAACGCAAAAACCTGAACATACAATAATTTATTCTTTATATTCTCTACTAGTCACAATTTTCGGATGAGCGACCTTCAGCTCCTCTTCGCAAAATTCACGGATTCGCGTATCTAGACATAGACATAATCCTGCATATAGAAAACGAAAATTGGAATTATAGAAGAATGCGTGAATATGAATGAAAGACATGTGCTATCCAATCATATTAGCAGACAGCGTGGTAAATAATATATTCTACTAAATGCGATTCCTGCTATGGATTTGCATACTAACGATGTGAATACCCAATCAAACAGCCTGACTTATCAGACTCATTCAATATCATGAAAATGTTGGTTACATTGCTGCGATTTCACGCGTTAAATTAATTATGTGGATGCATTCAGACTTGTCGTTTTCCATCTTCATTCCTCGCTTCGCAATTCGATGCGATCACAAACCAGCTTGCGTGCTAACTGCTTCATTAAGATGCTGCATAATATGGTGATGGTTAAATCTCCACATTCACCTGAAAATCCACATGGTCATTCCTAATGATACTTTCGTTTAATTTTCAAAAGGTGCATTTTTGTGAAATGAAAAAAGATAGATTTTCTGAAAAAGATGGTAATTTTCAGCCAGACTCGGGCTTATTCAAATAAAAAGTCCGGTCCACCTGTTCTAGTCAATTATTTCCATGCATCGTTATAAATGCTGTACATCTGCAATGGTCTTATACAGTCATTTCCTGAATGATACTACATTTTTTACGATATCGCATTCATTATGAAATTTTCATATCACGTGTGCGCACCTGTTGATGCAAAATTTAACATTTGATTAAGATTAAACATTTAATCTAGAAAATTGATTTCGTCATCTCGTCATCAACAGCTACTACGCTCGTAAATTCAACTTTTCTCATATCAAAGCTACAAATGAAAATAGCCTGCTGAATACGATAAGTCAATAAATTTCATAATCTTCCCTAGCTCTACTATACAATATATTAGATGCACGCATGGAAGTGATATATAAGAATTCAGATATTGCTAAGGGGAAAAATATATTCGAATACATGTAATTGAGAACATAAATAATGATTAAGATCAAAATCAAATGTGAACCAGGCAACAGGAACAGCATGTGAATCATGTAAGTACGATATGTCAATACTAATAGCAATTCTAATCTCTCAACGAACTATGCAAAAGCAGTTTATCATGTTTTACCAAAAACTAAACTTGAATTTGTGGTTTTGAAAAGCTCCCTTTTAATCGTAATTTGCACGTTATTTGTGTCGCGTTTGTGTGGACTGCTTATTCAGTGATTTGATGCGTGGGTGACACGACCCGTGTACAAGTCTGATCAATAACACTATTTGAAGACACTTATTCTCGGCATGTTGCGGACATATTGCATCATGCATAGAAGTAAAAATATGGTATTAAACTCAAATTATGCTAAACGTGCAATTTAATTTTGACTTTGCGATTGCATAACACCACAACTCTCCTTCAGCGACCATCAGTTGAGTTTCGACACTGTTTGAAGGGAGTCAGTTAATTGTTTAAAGTACAACACATGAATAGATTGGAGATTGATATCTTTCAGTTGACATTTATATCCGTTCTAAATGTATCATCGCAAATCATAAATTGAAAAAGAAAACCCACACCGAACTTGTGACATCACATGGCAAAGACGGACGTGTAGCCTCGTGTAATAGCATTAAATGACAAATCTATGACATTTGAAACCCTCATCTTCATCATCATCTGCTTCGGTTTGTAACCATTTAGGAAATGCGTACTTTGACGAAGCGATATTTAAGAATAGATATGGTAATGCGCCTAAGTCAGTTGAGAGCAAGCGTTCCCTCCCTGTGACGCTTCATCACCCATCAGAGAAAACGGTTGGTTATGAACTCAAAACTGCTGAGATTTACATCAAACATTGTTTTTTGAGTGACTTAAGCCCTAATCTTTAGAAAAGTGAAATTATGGAAGTGATCATTTTTTCAGGAGTTTATGCAATTCAAAAGATCAAAAACAAAGTTTATTGGTCTATTCATTATGATAAAAAAATTATGCACGTATACAAACTGTAGAAATACCTCGGGCGTTGACCCTGTCCTGTTGCAATGGCGAATTTCTTTTTTCACCATCGCACCGGGAAAAAGGCCAGCGGCTACTGTATTTGAGGAGCTTGTTGATAATATTTTTAACTTTTCGATCACAAAAATCAAAAGTATTGACCAATAAACTTGAAGCTTTCATTGAGAGTGAAATGAAATGAAATCAGGTGCACCGCCCGTAGCTCTGTCGGGCACTCGAAAGGCTCAGAAATATGAAACAATGTTGGTTAAGCGTCTTCACTGCTGTATTGAAGGTTGTGATCACATTTCCAGATAAATTCTATACACTCCTTTTGTTAATTGATGCCGATCAACCTCACCACTAAGACATAAGCATCAATTATTCCTTGCAACCAGGTGTCTCATTTCAACGTCAGATCTAATCCAATATTTACTCCTTCAAACAATCATTCATGAGTTGGGTGAGCAATCGCATGAATGAGATTCTAATATTTAAAAAAGGTCCTGGTTGTACCGCCGAACACAATCATTTTCCTATGAATAGACCTGGAAGAAATCAAGTTGTGTCTGACAATTTCCGAAGTTTTATACTTACCGTCTTAGATAATAGTGGTGGATAAACTAAAAACGAATCAAATCTTTTTGTTGCGCTTTGACTGAATCTATGAATCTCCATCAATATATTCCCACCAAATGGGATACTCAGTTGTCAGTTCTAGTGGGATTTGTGAAAACATTTCTTCTTGGCTAACTTCGACTATAAATTGTAATGTTATACAGACAGTTCAAACAATGTTTGAACATACACATGTCGTCCATGGTGCTGTAGGCCTATTCGAACTGAATAGAATTGGTCGGGTTTCGTAATCGACAGAATGTATAGTGAACAATAAATGCGACTCCATCAACTAAGTTTATGAAGTTCCTATGGAACCTATTCCCTACTCACTGAAAACTGCACTGAAATTGTCACTTCTTTACCCGAAGCTCTACTCCTTACTTTTTATGTGGGCTATCCGATTGCACAACGGGCTGATAAAAGATAATAAAAAAAAGATAACAGAAGATAACCAGAGACAATTGTCTGATATTGATTTGCAACATCTCCGTGGTGAGCACAGCTTGAGGAGACGCTGCTGTTCATGCAAATGTTCGTAATGCTCTGCATCAAGGCTGAACATTAATAAATGTTTTTTGATATTTATCCGGATTATCTGCTTCATACATTAAGCGGACAGGCAATCGATGGGCATTTTTTGTTTGAATCAATAATATGCAAGAGTGTGATATTCAAATAAATCATGAAATATAAATAAATAGTGAAGTTCAAATGTGATTCAAAATATAAGTGCAACAAGGAGATAAACAGTAATATTAAGTGAATCATGAAGATCTGCACAATACTTCCATTTTACATCAGGAGCACATTTTTTTCACCCTTTTTCCGAGAGAGGACTGTACAGCGAGATTTACATTCATAGCACTTCAGCTTCCATCCTTCGTTTCTATTGTATAAGTATGCAACCAACCATTAATAATGTGAGTAAATCTACGTTCTCCTAAATATATTGAGAAACTAATCAAAACGAAGGACGTGTGGGTCTAATGTTTCATCTGCATTATTTTTTCAGAATATGTATCACATATGTATTTAGAATATCTTATCTATATTGTGGATTGACTTGTATCAGCTTGCATATTCGGAAGATGTCAGAACTTAACAATTGCGGATTCGAAATTGCAACTTAAAAAAAGTTGTTTTGCATTTCTCCACTTGCATGAACAGTATACATTATTAATCGTTTTTTTGCTAATATATCTCCTCGATAAGGTTAATTGAGTTTTGCTTTTAATGATTGCATGGTACGACTTTTATAGTAGCAAACGAGTAATCAAATAGAAAGTTAGCGATCTCTGTTACGGGTATAATCTCTAGTCATACGTGGATACCCTGCAGTTCGGACGAATATTCTATAGGATAAGGGATTCCCAATTCTCTCTGGTCGTCATCATCAAAAGTTGACATCAGCGGTCGGGATTCGAAAAGGAATATCGAATCGGAATTGAATTCAACTGAGCGATATTTTCAGAGATTGAGTATTCAAATGCAGATACCTGGATTTAACATGAATATGATACATAGTCTTGAAGTGACATTAGTGATCAATATTTAGCAAAAGTAACTCATGAAACGTATGTGCCAATTAGAGATTCCAAATAATATGTTAACCTACGTGCACCCCAGGTTATTGAACTACATGTGTATGTAAATGTGCAAAACCCCCGACATGAAAAAACATTCCTGAACACCGAGAGGGTCATATCCACAGGAAGGCAAAAATAGAAACCGGAAATCGCTGTTGCATTTTTAATGATTTGCTGAAGCTGCAAAGATAGATAAGCTGGCAGTCCTATCTCATTAGAAACAAATACAAGGAATTTGATGTGAATATGTTCTGTATTCATCTACCAACAACAGTATCAGTTTGAAAGACAATAACAAAACAGGAATTGCACAAACTGTTAAAATAATTCCTTTGACATAAAAAATTGACTGTCTGCTGTGATGACTATGCACGTGCACTTTCATGTAAATAACAATATTGTCAACCCAACTAATACATGTATTTCGCTAAATTCTGGTGCAGCCGTGTGCAGAATTTTGTAAAAATGATGCCTTATAATTCATTAATTCGTATATTAACATTCAATGATTTCTGTCCTGTTAATTGAAATGTCTATTTTGTCAACTAAACTATCCCTCATACCTGATGAGTTGCCAGATAATTTCAAGTTTGTTTGAATTTATATATTGTTATATCTGCTTTCCCAAAGGCATGTTTAACCCGCAATACTCATATTTATTTTTCAGGTTCTGATATAACCACGAAATATCAGATAGCTAGCTATAATAAGCATTGTATAACATTTTATGAATGAAGAGTTTAATATGCCTGAATATGCATTACATGCATATATCAAGTAAATACTCGCACACTACAGTGATGTCTATCATTTTTTGAATATCACAATTCAATAATCATCGTGGTCAACCCAATCGTCATAAAATACATAGTGGCACCTTGAACATGGGCCAGGTTAATAGACCGGGCGCTTTTTGTTCGTTTTTTCTTACTTCGAGCGTAGTGACACGTTTAATTGAAGTCGTGTTTCTTATTGCATTGTGGTGCATCATATCAAACTATAGCATAATTGCATAATTTTGTGTTCCCAAATCAAATCAACATTTGAGACAATTACATTCAAAATACTGAAAACATCGACTTTATCATGTGAATAAGCCTGTGGTCACGTTTATATCAGTAATGATTATTCTCACGGCTTAAAATACATCGACAGCTGCTGCTCCATGCCAGACATAACAAAGTCAGTGATCATTTCGAAGAGCTTGCTATTATTCATTTTGAGCGGTAAAATTTTAGTCTTTCAGTCTAAATTATTGAAGTCAAACAAAATGGTTTTACCTCAGAAAAATTTCAAAACTTCAAATTTTTGACTAAATTTCAAATGGCATTAACAATCGAGATGACTGTACAAAAGTAAACAATTGAGACTTGAACAACACCAGATGATCTTAATTTTTGGAATGCAAGCTTTTAATTGTTGCAAACAATGTACCGGTAGCTGATATTGTTCAATTTAGGTTATTTAGATGCTTTTCTTACTTTCATTTAACTCTGCTTACATAATGTTTCGGCAGCGATTACATGACACTAAGTTTTAACACAATTCTTTATGGAAAATGCTGTCGAAACCCGCGTGTCGGTAGGCCTACTAAATGTCATTGTGCATTTTGATGCTTCCAGAATCGTAACGCTTTGTGATCGTTAATGAATTTGTGACCATTGTCCAATGCCTTAATCCAGTGATCATATTGTAATCAATTTCATTGCTTGATTATCGACTTATAAATGTAAGTAGAGGAATGAATTAGAGTTGCGAAAAACATATAGTAAATTGTATTTATGCATAGTGAAATGTTAGAGAATTGCATCAACAGAAACATGATTTTCGTAAAACATCACCCATAATGATAGCAGGAAATAGAAGATAAATCTTCTACACGCTAAATAAGCAGAAGTATTTTTACATGGTTAGATGATTGCAAAGCACAGTTCAAGCTATATGATTTGCAATCACCTTGTCATAATTTCAGTAACTACATTGACTGTTTTGATGTTGAATGATTCTTGTGCTACGTCATTCAGTGTAACATTTATCAGATTACCCAACAAGTTCCTTGTTAATGTAAAGTGGACGTATATTTCCCTTAGAAATAATCTATTATAGAGACCTCGCTAATTGAATTCTCTTCATATTCAGGAAAAACAAAGGAAGAATTCGGTGAGCCTTTTAACTTCAGTGAGATAGCGAAGATCAAAGAATTACTTCGACATCCAAATTATCAATGGGTCAAAAGTAAGTTCGCACATTTTGTCAAGTAAATATTTCAATTAACTTGAAATTACATGCGTCATTGTCGTTCCATACACTAAATCGAATAATTCTTCAGCAGCATGAACTTGCCGACGTAGTTTTATTGGAAGATAGCCTACTTTGATATTAGCAAATCAAAAATTTTCGAGCTTAAAATAGTCTAAAAATCACATTCCAGTTTATGATACCTAATTGGGGTTTCAAAAGCAACCTGTATGCATTGTACCTGTAGGATGTGTTAAATATTTCTAGAATAACATTTCTAATGAATCTTTCAGCTATCAATCAAATTAATTGGCATCTTGGTAGAGTTCTATCAGCTTCTAGCTTGACCATTAAGAGCTTGCATATAACTACGAAGCATAAGAAACAATGAACAAAAAATATCACGAAATTACCCGAAAATCGATTGGAAGGCATCAGTGGACATGACATTTTGCCACTACTGCATGTAAAAACAGTAAAACGCTTTCGACCATTTTTCAGGATAATTTCTATATGTGTGTCAACTATCGATATCACAAGGATTCGAGACTTTGCACCTGCTACTCCTGAATTAAGAAAATACACGTAGTTTTACCTATCATGGCACCTAAATTAAAATGATGGTTATAAACTCTTCTCATCAGCTCTTAACTTGTTTGTCACGTCTTCATCACTTCCTATTGTTGTTAGAATCATCAAAGATTGCGAAACTCATAAAAGACAATAAAAACAACTTCATTTGCAAGTCATGACTTGTCAAGAAAGAATTTTGAAAACTCATATCCAGGACTGAAATTGACAAGCCTACCTCCTTCCCATGAATGGAAGAAATTCTTGACAGCTTAGACTTTTACGAGCAAATTTTGCAGATTCAAAAAGTCTTCAAAGGAGATGAGAAATAAATTTTTGCTGAAAAACGATGTTGGTTTAGTATCTCAAGCATCATTATAAAAGTTATCACGCTGAAAAAATATCAATGAGTAAGTTAAGTGCTGTTGTTTTAATGGTAATAAATGTGGGAATAAGCATTAGAGAGGGATTCATGCTTATTCATGGACCAACCTAGATTCCGAATCAATCTGATTGAGTACCCATCGGAATTTATTCGCTATACGTTTCCTCTGCTTAAACTTACGCTATCTCATATCCAAGGAGAAAGTGATCATAGTAAACGTATCTGTATGAATTCTAGGGCTGTGCGCTAGCCGCACATGACCGCGTCAGTGCACCGAAAATTCTTAAAGCTACGATGAAGCACTTTTTGAATATAGATGACGTAAAATATAATTTGTTTCGCATTCTAGATAGGTCTGTGATAGTTAATCAAGACATTAAAATCCTGAAGGTAAGATCTCTATCTCTTTTAATAAATGCTCATACACGTATTTTCAAGAATTCAATGCAAATTATACAAAAGGAAAAATCGAATGGTGCTAAAGAATTTGAACCCGCCATGCATAGGATTAATTTGATTTTATTTTGTCAATACTTGCAAGTGACTCTCATCATACTTAACCCGTGCGGCTCTAATAGAATCCTTTAAAACTAGGTGAAAACAGATGCTCATATCATAATTAATTATTCAGGTATGCAAACGCAACAATAAATGGTAAAAAATTGCAATAACTAAATTACTAAGTCGGTGGCGGACAAAGCGTGCATATATAATATTTTTGTATCATTATCAGTTTCATTTTTTTATATTATTACTGTAAACGGATATATATTGTTCGATTCTTTTTTCAAGATGCGTGACAACATCAGGAACTGTACATGTAGAAAGATTCGAAGCAAAGTCACTGCAATCTACAAATTATTATACAAGAAATTCAACATCTCAACTTGCTCTAGTCGGTACTCTAATGTTACCGGATGTCGAAAAATCTTTGGGATGGATCGCTGGCAGCTGGAGTGTTAAGACAGCTTATGCGTTAGCATAACCAGCAGCAGCAGTATTCATCATGAGATTTCAAAAAACTGAGGTCGACGGGAATTTACATTTCGTGGACTAAAATAATTTGTCATGAATTTGAATTTTCACATTTTCGTTACTTCCTCCGCGTTCTTCTCTCAACATCAAAAGCTACATCGGAAATTTCAATTGTTTCATTTTCATGATACATAAATTAAAGGTTTGAATGAATTTATAAATTGAATTAAATAGTGTTCTCCTAGTTGGATTAATTATGCTGCACGGAAAAAATATTTTTCTCCATATTTGCTGTGACTAAGCTAACAGACAAAATAAATCAGTATTCATTGAAGCTATACAGTGAAGCATTAATTTGATCCAAATTCGCACAATTCGGTGCACCGGTCCCAGAATCGGTTGTTTCCATATATTAAAAACAAATTTTGTATACTACAGCGGTCATTCACAAACAGTAAGAGCAACATGCAAATAATAAATATTAAGTAGAATCTTCACTACAAAAGTTTCTTCTAATAGTCTTAGTAATAAAATTCACTGGATAGATTGAACAAGTCGAGAGGAAATCAACATTTTGAAATTTGTCTTGATATTGACGTGAGCATTGTTCGTCAAGTCGATGAATTTGAAAACTAGGTTGTTTTTGAATAAAAGTTAGACTAATGTCAGTGAATGCATGAGTAGCTTCATTGCCTCAAACGCGTTTCTGATCTAGTGACCTGCATCATCAGTGAAAAGAGACCGAACATAGAAACATTTTTTATAAAATAGAAGGGTCATTTGGAAACTGAAAGAAAGACAAGTAAACAATAAATAACTAGTTAAAGTGATAAATAAATCAAGATAAAAATATTTGATTTAGATTGATTCTGGTTGTTCATCGGTATCATTGTTGACATGCGACCACTTACAAATAACGTCACCGATACGATCATTAGTTCGTTTGTTGCCATCGGTCGAGTTTGTTATATTCAGAAATTATAGATGCAATTGTACCTCGACCTTAGACCGTGGTTTGACTTTGGCCTTGGGCAACTTTGGGTACCAAAAACTTGGGTCGTGAAAATGACCTTGGCTCAAGTTTTAAACACTGTTTTCGGCAGATTTGTACTAAGCTTTAATATACGACCAGCCATTTAAGAAAACAGATATAATATTCTTTGACTTCATGGCGTCAACGAAACCTCTATATGACATTATGTGATTGATTCTTATGCATACAAGCGCGACTAAATACAATCATTCCACGACAGCACAGACAGAGGTCGATAATTGACTATAGGCCTACCAGCTTCATCAGTCTAATTCACAGCCGCGTCATTTTGTCAAAGCATAAAGGATGATTCATTGCATCCGCTATCCGTTTGCCACTGAACAAAGTTTAGCAAGGTTTTAACATTTCATGGGCCTTATGCTTGAAGAGAAATCGATATTTTAACCAGGGATGCGGAGTCGGAGTCCCGGAGTCCTATCATTTTTGTTGGAGTCGGAGTCGGAGTCCTATCAAATGATAGGATTAGTTATCGGACTCCGGCTTATAACTAGACCCGAAATATAATACAAGCAAATTATTTATCATCATGCATAGCTGTCACTGTCTTGATGTCAACTTTCTCCGTCAAACAAAAGTACAGAGACACTGCTGGATGCAAAGCTTGTAATAGTTGAGGGAATGAACCGTGATAGTGAAAAAAGGATTGTCTTTTCACTCGGGGATTTAGTAGAGAAGACAAGCCTTCCTAGTCTCGATCACACATACGCACCAAAGGTCACGTCAAAGACAATTATGAAATAGTTTGAGTTAGTTTGCTCACGTTAATCGTGTGTGATCTCTCCTCCAAAGCGCATATTAAAATCGAAAGTGTGCTCATATTTTTTGGAGAAGGATGGGGATTTTCCTGCTTGGTAGAGACTGGAGAAAAACTGTGTGAAGCACACATCAACAAGATGGGAGGAGCCGAGTCGTATGCATCCAACTTATAGCGACATTTGATAAACTTTCATCGAAAATGATTGATAACTGATTCAGCAATGATCACTAAATATAGGTTTAGGTAAGCCTAAATGATCTATGATGTAGGTTAACAGTTTTTTTTCAAAAAACCAGACTATATATACTTGCCACCCGGAGTCGGAGTCCTATCAAAAGCCGGAGTCCTATCAACCCCCGGAGTCGGAGTCCTATCAAAATGATAGGACTCCGCATCCCTGATTTTAACATAACGTACTACATAGTACAAATATCAACAAGGTATAGCAGGTTTAAAGGAGAAATTAGGGATAAGGATATGGAATTCATTTTGCACACTGCGAAGGGTAATTAGGTAAATACAATTTGATAGCACTAAGCGAAACAGGGACATTCATGATAGCATGTACTATTGGTCGACATCATCTAATACATTATCAAAAATAACCAAAAATATAAACGTTATGCTTCAAGTACTCAGACCGTAGGCCTTCTTGAGTTCTTCGAAGGAATACTTCATGTAGGCATATAGCAAGCGTTCTAAGGAGGGGATTCGGACCCGTGTCGCATTTTGCTGTAGATCTTTGCAATTCAAGCGACGTGAGCTAGGCCTTTCTGACTGAAGGTGATAGCATATTTTTAAACTAATCCTAAAAGCTCGATGGACTCAATCCCTGGAAGGCGATATTTATAAACCATTTTGAAAAGTGCATGCTTTCAGAGATCAATAGAAATCCTTTTCAAAGATTTTGCCACTTTTCGAAAAACATTTTGTTTGCATGATAACTCTTAATGAAACGCATCCATTTTCACTTTTTAGCACACTATGGTGGCACTTTTATCAGATATAATCATATTTCTGAATCAATAAGTTATAATTATAATTCTCATTTAGTCCTGATTTCGATGCGATGTGTGTTTATCAAAAGTTATTAGTATGATAGAAATAAACAAGTGACAAAATTTAGTTAATTAAGAGAAGTATTTAGTGTAAACTGTAAGTTAAACGTATTTATCGGCTAATTTATCAATGAGCGATTTTGGGAGAGGAAAAAAAACCAGTTTTGGATAGATAAATTGAAGTGAAATGAATATATGCTAACATAAGATATTTATCAGTTTAAGCAAGTCTTCATCACCCACTCTCAGTAAATGTGTGATGAAAATATCGGTAAAATTATCGAAGCATATTGATGATTGAGGGAATCATGCCTGAAGAGGGAAGATTTTCATTATCAGTTACGCTGGCAAGTGCACGCATTGAAATCAACGGGCCAGGAAAGCATCACATACTCACTGGAGGCATGAAGTCATTTGAGAGAACAGCAATCTTAGTTAGAGACATGAGTGAAATTGACCCGGCATAGTTTCGTACAGTTCGCAGATATTTTCATCACTTCTGTTCTTGCAAGTTTGAGCCTGCCAAGATATACGCAGGCCCTTACGTGAATGAAATCATGCAACCTTAACGCATAATCAAGTCGAAAATAATAGAAAAATGATGAAATATTGCGGTTGAATTACCCACGTCTGATTGACGATAGAAGCCATAAATAAAAGGTAAATCCTGTAAGCCCTCTGATATAGAGGATACATGTGATCTCAATGATTAGTTTAATACATATCACATGCGCAATCTGCCTTTCACTTGCTATTTGTAGGAGTAGGAATATCAATATCGAAAGACGTGGCAGCTAAACAAGGTGCAGATTTTAAAAACTTGGGCTTCAAAACCCATGTTTTTCAACCTTGGGCTTGGGTCTTGGGTTTTATCCCAAGTTTGTGGAAAAACTTTGGGGTCCGACCCAACCAAAGTTTTCACGCAACCTTGAAGGGACACAGAATAAAGGAAATTGCACTGAATGTCATGAAAGAACTCAAACTAACGTCTACATATGGAATTCAACCTAGAAGCTTACGGCAGCATAAACATGCTAAAACAGAATTTTAACATAAAAAATATCATAGATTGATAGTGATGTCACAAGGAAAATAACTACCGGTAGTCTAAAGAAGAAAAAAATACAAAAATTGCACCGAATTAATGAGGTGAGTCTTTCGGTAGGATTTTTAATCTTTCTTTACGACCCTCTTTCTTAGAGCTGTAGATTGTATGTTTCGATGGAGTACATTGCTCATGTGATGGATTTGTGTGTAACTGGGGAGTTATGTGCTAAAAAAGTGTTTATAAATCTCTGATTCGGGAGCTTCGAAATGCTCTTTTATTCTGACTTTCATAGTCTTAGAGGTTTCGTCAAAAACAGCTTTCATAGCGAAATCTATGTTCATTTGAGAGCTCATGGTTTGCGGTGTTATCTCTCTATTTCTCTGTTCACTGTTGATATACGTCACGCGTACTGGAATAGATTGTATTTACTACAAAGTGCATCAAAGTTGTGCTATTTTTCACGTCGCACCGGAATACGTTGTCAGGCAACACCAATTAACAGGATCAAGGGATACATGTGTATTCTTTTCTCCATCATCTAGCAACTTAGCATATGCCTATCATTTTTTTACTCCATTTGCTTGTTTGACTGACAACTTTCCACTGTTGAATACTGATGAAACGAACGTTTACTTGTGTGTGTGGATTATATTAAATAGATTGTTAGAATAATCTCTGAATCATTTCCTATCAATTTTTCTCATATTAAAAGATTCATGAGCTTTGTGAAGCTGATTGACTAGTCAAACACCTCTTCAATTTGATCCTCTGCAGACTAGTAGTAACTGGGGTTTAATAAGATATGAACGCATGCAGATACTGCTAAAGATAATAACAACTTTAAAATTTCACCATTCGATAGTGGAGATAAATGCTTACATTTTGTGTATATACTCATGTTTCATTGGGCACTCACATGCATTATTTCTATTCAATGACCTCATTTTTGACATTTCTTCAAAGTAGGAAACAACATCCTGCTTGAAATATGTATAGATAGCCTGTGGATGAAGCATTTTTAGTTGGAACCTTCTGTCGTTTTCATCTGTCTTCGATGATGATCGCTTCGGAAATGTTGAGGTGGCTGGAAATGGCGGCCCATACTCATAACAGGACTGTTTCGGACGCTTCTGAGTTGCTTGCACAATGCGCTCATCGCTGTCTGCCTCGACTGCGAAAGACGTTAAGAAGATAAAACTGAACTCCTTACCGAAGAACGTTACGCAAGCATGATGGATAACTGAAGATGAGAGTGTAAAGCATTGGCGTCATCATTTCTGATTAAGTAACTGAGAAATAATGCTTTTTCGCCACTATGCTTTGTCGCACCAGCGCACTTGCGCTACAGAAATCCATGCATTTGCACGACTCTACTGGCCGATCATATTTCAAGTTGAATTTATCATTTACATGCTCATTATTGGCACTGCAATTGGCCTACTTTCTACGAATATGATGCTTCTAAAACGCTTAACTACACCAACACCTCCAGTTCATGAAGTGAATTGCAGCAAAATACAACATATATCTGTAACATTGCATTTGGAAATGCAATTCAATATTTGAAAAGGCACATATCTGTCACCTCCTCACTCATCGACCATCGTTTAACTTCTGCGGCTGTCATAAGTTAATTAGACATCAACGATTTTGCTACTTAAAAGATGGCATTAGCCCACTTATGACCAATAAGAGAAAATACGCATGGCGGAAATGCAAAATTCCTGAAGATGAAGCTATGGTGTTTACTTCTTGGACAGTCCTGACGTAGGTCAGACTTCACAAGAGCGTTGTGATGCATTTTGTGCTGATGCATCATCGATACATTTCCCTCCGATGTCATTGTCGGATCTCGACTGCACAGCTAACAGGCTGCACTGCCTAAACATATAATAGAATTCTAAGCCTCAGTATCTTTGTGGAGTCGTCGAACAGAAATATCCATTTTTATGAAGAATGCATTCGATGAAATATCGGTTCGCAACCGACCACAGAATTTAGATGGTACATCATATTAACAGAGCCTGTACAGCATGCTAATAAATTTCGGAAATCCGCGCGGTAGATGTGCGTGTATTAGGCCTATAAGAGAGGATGATATCACCTAATGTAATTATCTCAAAAATTGTAGGTCAAAGTATAGGTTGACGTGGATGTTGTCATCTGACTTTTCATTGCTTCCCTATTTTTTGGCATGCCATTTAGAGGCACACATTGCTTATATATAGGTCTTGCTTTACCGAATACTTAATTTATTTACTCCAATGCTTTATCTAAGACCATTGTCTTTAGACTTCTTCGACTTGTGTCTGAAGCCCACCGGCTTGAGAGTGGAACTCATTGTTTGCCGACCTGCAGCCTACACGTTGACCAATTTTAGCTCCATTTCGCCAAATGCTCGCACGCATTGCCGTTCAGAGGTATGATAATGATACGATATGAAATGTCTTGAAGACAGCCGATGCCAAATATCATGGTTTTACACTTACTAGACTGCTAATGACCTTAAAATCCCTGTTATTGACCTGAAATTCCCGCTATAGATTGAATGAGCTGACTTTGCTGTTCACACTCAGGCATGTATGGTCATTAGCCGATGAAACCTGCAGTATGTACAAATTGTCCAACATCTTATTCCGAAAGGTAAGCATGCAGATGTAGTGCCTTCCGTCTTTGAATATGCAGGGTGTCCATAAAGTTTGTACCTGGTTTTAACCCGCTGTCATTTTGAAACTAAATGTTCAAATTCAAATTTAATCCATCACATATAATATGAGACCCCTAAGTTTTGCTTACAGCAATATTCAATGTTAAATATCTTTGACTGTCTTAGATAATCTCGGAGAAACATTTTGAGGAACACCTGAAGTCAAAAGTTTCTGCAATTGACAATCACTTTCAAGCATAAACTATGCACCTTCGTGAAGCCATTCGTTGGTGCCAGTTATTTACGAATCCAATCTGTAGAACTGATATAGCACTTTCTTATGAAAATAGTAATGCTCAAAACATTACCAACGATTAGCAATATTTGTTCTTAAAACGGCGAAGTTCAAGGACTGTTTGAAAGCTAAGACATGTGGTTTCAAGAGTGATATAGCCGAAACTTCTTTTCCTATGAATTGAAGAATTAGTCGCTGTGGTCTTTCCCAAAACACGACTAAGCAAATGGAAAAATCAGACGATTAAATGGGGGGTTTCTGACGGTGTGGAGAATCGCCATCCCTTCAATCCATCTTCCGGGAAGGTTGTTGGTTAGGAATCCTCGAACTTCTGAAACTCAGTGTAGGTGATTACCATCCTGATGGAACGGCGTGGGTTTGAGATTCCTTCACCTCTTCAGTTTTAGAATGAAAAAGATTCAAGTGTGGCTTTTTGGCTATTGACAGTAGCACTTACATAAAAAATTAGGATTAATGATCCCATAATGAAGCATTGATATGGAGTAGTGCTCCATAGAATCTCAGTCAACGACGTTGCTTTGCTAAGTGATGTTGAGCGGTACTCTTGTACGATTTCGTGAATTTGAACTCTTCTTTTTATACTCGTGAATTTTATCCTCTTTTACGCTAGGTTCCCATAGAAAGGTCGATCTCGGAATGAACCCGTTCTTTAAGCCTCGGGTAACTTAATGTCATAAGCCTTAGTTTGTAAGTGGGAATATTTCTTGCCTCCTCCCTTTATCAATTGGCGTTCAACCAAAGTATCAGATTTCAGAATCCGAAACAATTTTAAGAACAAAGTTCTTAGTATAACCATTGCATTCAAAAATTTTCAGAATTTTCTCAATTTCATCATGAAATATATTCCAATTGCTGGCTACCGTATATGCTCTACTCAGCATTCCAATAACCAGACCCCGGTGCCACGCTATTGGACAGTTTGCTTCAAAATTTAATAGCACATTTGTGAACGTTTCTTTTCTAAAGATGCTAGTTTCCAAATTATTCGTAATATTTATTTTAACATCCAAGAATGCTATACTATTGCCTCCAATATATACAGTAAATTTTAAATTTTTGTGTTGTCTATTTAAAAATTGGTGAAACCGTTCTACTTTCTTTATATCATCAAAAACGCAAATGCAATCATCTACATATCTTGCGTAATAAAGTGGACTGAATTCTTCATTCATCCGATTTTGTTCCATATGTGACAAAAATAGATTTGCGAGTGTAGGAGCAAGGGAGGAACCCATACTTACACCATCTATCTGCTGTAAGTAAGGGTTCCGCCCTTGCTCCTACACTCGCAAATCTAAAAATATTTCCTTTAATTTGAATCATCAGTAGACAGGGCTGCAGAAAATAGGTGCATGTTCTCAATATTGTGAATATCTCTGTCATTGTACACAGTTTAGATCATTGTTCGCACGCGAATTATAATTCAAATTTTCTCTCAGCCTTTATTCAAATTTTCTAACTTTCTGTGCGGCATTTTTACACGATCAATTCAAGCTCGAATATGCAATCAAGGATGTGCTTTCCATGATAAGAAATAAGCGTGTGTTGTTTACGAGAAATTCACATGATTCGAATTGTGCTAAATAAGGCATCCAAATATAACATCTGGCAGTTTGTGTTTGAAATACATTATGACATCAAAAATTGTTGCAAACAAAACTTATGGGTCTAATCACTACGTGTGATGAATCAAACTTGATTTTGAACATTTTCTATTAAAATGACAGTGAGTTAAAACCAGGTACAAACTTTATGGACACCCTGTATATTTTTGAGCGCATTTATTTATGGTTTTGTCTTTATGTGTTTAAATTTTTACTCATGATTCCAGGCCCATAACTAGACGTTTCCATGCAATATGAAAATGTTAAACTTTTCTCATTGCTAAGCTTAGTATTTGCTTTTCCTACAGTGGAGTATAAAAAAGCCTACCACATGAGAGGCCAAAACAGCGACTAGGGTCATTCATTTTGATAACGTTTCTTGTTTACTTTCGGTATTTAACACTCTCAGTTCTTTATTTATTTCGTTTCAATTCTTTTGAGGAATTGAGATTATCATTGTCAAAGTTCAAGCCCGCGTGTATGCACATGTATGTAAACAAAACTTATAAGTATCTCTTTAAAATCAAGTATGTATATTGCTTACGAGATGTATTTGCAAGAAATTGAAGGTCCTACTTGAATTTGAAGCATGTTCACTAGAGCAGCTAAACAGGAATTTCTAGTGTCAACTTTCAAAACATGGTTGAGTTAGAATTCAAATTATTATAGTCTATTTTGGTCTGCTTGTGTGAATTTATAAGTGATGAAGATAGATTCAAATTATTACTGAAGTACACACTTTACGCTTCTTTCATGTGTAGAGCGATGCTTTTTGTATTCATGTCAAGAAATGAACCCAAAAGAAAACTAAATTATTGCATCTCTTCAGGAAGCCGGTTGGCGAGAGAATATAGATGATAAAGACATAATAATCAGTGCCATATAGGCCGGAGGCACGCAGGATGAGCCACAGACCATAAGCTACAAGTCACAAGTCATAATCCGTAAGCCGCAGACCCTTAGCCATAAGCCGGAAGCCATGCGGCATACGTTGCTGCCTTGTGACAGCATGCAGCATATGCATTTTATTGTTTTCATTATGTGTATTTTATTTTTCACAACAAATGGCACATGTGGCTTTGTTCCTTGTAACGAGTCGTCCTGTGTTTTCATTCTTGCAGTGCTTGGAATTTTTCTATTTTATTCTTCCACATTTCTTTAACATCTGTCAAGAAAAATGAACATGAGCACAAAGTGCCTTATGGCTTGCGGCTTCTAGGTTATGGAGAATCGTGAAGCGCTCTGCGAATGATGGGTTATGACTTTTCTTATGTGCATCTGACCTTATATAATAGTTTTCATATTTATCAAAAATCTCATCCATGAACATCTATTTTCATTTTATTGTCTAATATTTTCAGATTCACTGATTCATTTAAAAAGGGACGGTAATCTTGTTTCTTACGATCAATATGGCAGTGAACTGGTGGAGTCACTATTGGCTGAAACGTCGCAGCTTGTTGGTGTAAGTTGTCTTTCATTCTAATGTAGGTTGTCTGTTCATTTTAAAGCTATCATTATTTCCTATCAAATGTCGAAGAGAAAATTAGGTGCACCTAATAAAAAAAGAATAAAGTCGATGGGATGCCAATGTACAGCATTTCAAGCGTTGAATAATAGGGCTCCGTTCGTTTAAACGCTAGAAAGCAATAATAATGAATAAAAGAAATGATGATTTAATGCTTTGAAAATTGCAACTGCGGATTTTCTAGAAGGTGGTATTTCACACCTAATCCGATGAATTTTTGTTTTTCACAGTTTGCTTTATTTCAGTCAGTTTTATTTCTAGTATTTGACGATTACCTTGCCTTCGCTTTTGCCAATTCTACTAAATTTGTTGACTTTTATATCAATTACATTACAACATAATATTTCCTATGGATGCAGCTGTGAATGTCGCTTTTTGAATTATGCCGATGATAAAAACACGCTTCTGGTCACCGTTGCAAAACACCAAGGACTTGTGCATTAAAAGATTTTGTCTACATGCACATGTTCTGAGGACGCAGAATTAGATTGTTAAACCCATTTATGCCCAATGCATCATTTTTTCACCATTCCAATCCCAATACCCCAGACCAGCCCAAATATGTAACCAAATGAAAGAGAAGATCTAAAAGATTCTATAGTGATGCGACTGCCAAACTAATACGGTGCCCAGCGCTCGCAAATTGAGTTTGAAAATTGATTTTGAAAAGGCTTAAATCTCGAAAATAGCTCGAGCATAAATGGGTTAGATAATATGTAAATATGTGTCCATTATCAGTAAGCAGCATTTTATGTAAATAAAGCAGTAAAAATATGCCAAAGCTGCTGAGAATAACATGCATGTATTAACTTGTAACTCTATATTTCACAAGTCGGCCTTCTCAAGAGATACAGTGCGTGTATTATGAAATATATTTCCTTTTAGAAGCCTTACTCAGGTTGATGAAACAGAATTTTGTAGACTAGAGTAGAACCGGTCAGTTCTCATCAATATAAATAAAAATTGTATAAAATTTCAAACATGTCATGAAATAGGTGAGAAGTGTCTGTGTGCCAGAATCTATGTCTTTGAATTATTAATGATAAACATTCTATCAATTAAGGCTTTACAGCTAATTAACAAAGCACTGTCTGTCTGAGCAGTTCTTTATCTAGCTTCCAACTTAAGTATTTCTGAAGAATCAGGAATATTTGCTTCGAGTAGACAGGGCTGCAGAAAATAGGTGCATGTTCTCAATATTGTGAATATCTCTGTCATTGTACACAGTTTAGATCATTGTTCGATTTGAGGATGGCATTACCCAACCACCTCTTATGCCAATTTAGGTCATGTTAAAAGTTTTGCTGTGCTTACAGGAAAACATTTTCATTTTCTCTAAATTGTTTTTGGATCGGAAAATTGATTAAATACTTAACATTGCACACGACATTGATGTCTAGTCCAGAAGTTATATTTTGATGTAGACACAAAGTCAGGATACATTTGCTCAAGACCAAGTATCGAAAATTTAGCAATGAGCTTTTGATTGCGAAGGAAATTAATTTCAGTATTTGTCTGCTGTGTATATGCGCCTGCATTACTTACAACACTTAATGTTTATCAAACATGCTATTCAAATATGTAGGCACAAATGGGATAAAAATTGCAGAACCGTGACATGTTGAAAGAACCGTAACCTGTCATTTCTCGGTTGTCGTATCAGTAGGCAATGGTCGACATCAATGCATGTACTATTCTCCTATTTGATGTTCCCACAAAATATTCCTGTGTAATAAACCTTTCATAGTGTTTTCTTAGTTGTACCTATGCAAATACGCTAATTATCAGTCACCATTAGTATTTTAATGAGCTTTCGCAATTTCAGTGAGTCTACATAATTATGCTTATATGCTGTATAGGCCCTGCTTATGCATGCCCTACTATATACGTGTACTTAGCCTGTGTAAACTTAGCCTCTACACATGCCTACATATAGCTTATTTCATATTCAACTATATTCCCTGAGAACCATTGCATTTATTTCTTTGACTTCAGTACTTCTGAAACATGCACTAGTTTATTCTTTATTTTATGTTATTATTGACTCTATTTTATATTATTCGTGTGCTCACAAAACCCAGGACTTTGGAGCTTTAGATTACTATAATCAAATCTTACCTACAGAGTCACTGGACAGGTTGTTGGTTCATGATTCTGAAGATATGATTTTGATAAAGAGAACTTTCTGAGTTGATAATTCGGGATAATATTTTTGATTTCCTGTGCTCTGAAGTCAATCATCTCACAGTGTCAAAAATGCTGCGTGTCACCGAGATAAATGATGGAATTATTAATGTTAGATTCATTTTACATCTTGTATGCATGATACGCAGAAAATTTGTTAATGAATTATTGGCTCCCTTTTTTAAGGCAACGATCACTATTGTTTTTTCCTAATTCTATCAAAAGCCGCAGTCAGAGCTAAAGAAGCTCATCAAGCACTTTGAGTCACAGTAGCAATTTCGCAAATTATATTTTTGATATCACAGAGAAACTTGAGGTTTAATTATCTCAAAGCCATCCCAAATAAATCATGCTAATATTACTCGCTTCATTCCAGTCCAACCTTCAACAAAATGAAATGAGATTAACGAAACGAATAAATCCAGGTTACATAAAGTAGTGAGATGTAAGTAAAGATGTGCAACGAGAATTTCTGAATAACGAAGACTGTATTCATGAATTTATTGAAATGAAATTAAAGCAAGAAAATCGCAGAACGAAGCGTCTTAAATGCGCAAATAAAGTTATAAATGTATAGAGAAATTTTGCATTTTTAGAAGTCGTCTGATTCGTGAAAAACAATATTCTTATAATATTGCATGAACTGAAATTACTAGTGTACTTGCGCTTTTCTACGTCGCATTACTTCGAGAGATCTGAGTTAACTGCAGACTTGAAAGTTCAGGATAATGAAATATAAAATTGCAAACTTGAATCAGGAACTACCAAAATTAACGGATACACGTCTGAAATTCATTCATCTAAGCGAAAATTTTGTGATCATTTAATTGGTGGTAAATGTAGCTACGAAATAAATCAGGCCATTAGATCCGAATTACAATGCGATAATTGACAAAATAAATTGCTCTGTTGTCTGATCATCGGTCACAGTTTTTGCCAACTGATATTCAATTTTCATCTATTTGAAATAGTAAAGAATTTTGCTTGAAATCTGAGATTAACTGGGCAATGAAACAATAAAATTGAGTTCCATTAATTTCTTTGACCGCCACTAGAATTAAACTCCCTCGTAGAAAAAAAAGCATCAAGAAACATGATTCACATGAGTCTACCTTTGACTTGCAATGTATATGCTGACGAAGACAGCCTGTCAAAAATCATAATTACCTCGTCCTCTCTTATCCTTAGTTTCCCTGATTCTGGCAATGTTTAATGAAGCACAGTCGCCTGAAGGTCTTTGAAAGAACAACTTTCTCTAAGAAATTGACATCGTCATTTTTTGCAAGATTGATAATTTTCTGTTTAACATTTCATATTCCATGTCCTATTTCTTCCTGAATGACGCACATCATCACCCCTAGAGGATTACATTAACTGTCTTTTCATGATCTGAAAATTTTTCAATACATTTCTTGCAACTCAAAAAAGTTTGAGGAAGGCAAAATTAATGCGGAAATTATTTACAAGTTCATTTTACAGAAGGATCGCAACAATAAGGACTTCTCCGTTTCTGCAGACAAATCGGCTATTCTGGCGCCAATTAACAAGCAGCGAGTAAGTTGGTTTAACTATTTTTTGATTTTTATTATTTATGTGCTGCTTATGCAGCAGAACTCTAAGATGTCTTGTATGTAGTAATTCAGACTCGAAAAAATTGTTCATTCGAAGATAACCGAATTTCTTACGGTCTTAATCTTTTGCAGCAGTGCGTTCTTGATGTGCTTACTATTTCTGAATTTACCAGAATTTCCGCTACATCACTCACTCCTTTTTTGTCGTCCATTTTCCCCTGTGTTTCGAGTGTTGGACGAAAACAAACATTGAAAAACTTTTATATATACAAAATACATGTATATGCAAAACTTCTTTGGAAAGTACACTTAACTTTGCAGATGCTAGGATGTATAGTTTGCTGTTTACAGAATTTATGAGTGATTTCTGTTTTGAAATATAATTCAATGTATTTAAATCAGTCATTAATCAATCACATAAATTTGATAGTAAGCAATTAGAAACTTGCAGTTTTCACAATCACTCTATTTCAAGCATCATTGTGCAGCATTTGCTGATTTCAGGGTACAAGCAATCTATCAGAACTGAGATCGTGATGAGATTTTCCTTTGAATTTTTGATTTGGAAATGTAAACTATACTGTATAGATTTTTGATCGATCTTTAGTTAGAGATTCAAAACTTGGATTTTCTTTCATCTCTGCATTTATACTGATTAAGTAAAAGAAATTGATTCTTTGAATTGAGTCTTGTTTGGAGTATCTTGTGTGAATCTTCAATTGTCCACTGTTATAGGCCATTAACCGTTGAGCAATCAATACCTCATTGCAAATTTTGTGCAGAACCTTCATTATATGTTCACCACGATATATTTATCATTTCGCATGTCATGCTATCGCTGCGAGGAGACTTTTTGTTGTTCTCCAGCTTCTAAACAGCGTCGACTCGGACTGTACAAGTGACATGTGGTTCTGTTCCATATAGCGGTCATTTTTTTCCTTAAAAAATTCTTGTATTGAATACATCCAATACACGCTTTAGCCTAACCTTTCCACAAATTATACGATTGAACTGAATGAAAAGGTACACCGCTACGAAATTATCTGCAGTGACATAAGAGATATAAAGCGAAGGCCTCACTGTTTGATGTCAATGATTCCTTAAGTTTGCGTCTTGCCCCGTGCGCATCATTATCGATGCTTGCTTTGACCTAGAAGTGTCAAAGATTCTAGAAATATGGTCCATAAAATTGCTCATGTATGTGAATTTCGATTTAATTACATCAATTTTACAGAGTGCGAGCAAAAAGAAGTGTTTCACAAGCTTTACCATGCGCAACCATGCAGTAAAACCGAGGGTGCCGATTTTTTAATCAATGTTGCATATAGTGGCACATGTTAAATGAAAATTTTACAAGCTTGCGCATAGCGCACATTCTTCATTTAAGCATCTTAGCATTCACGACGTGATGTGATAATAAGCAAGTTTTATAATTCTATTTGCTCAAAGAAGGCATTATTTGTATATCTAGTGATAACTTAAGGTCGCAGGTATAGCCTGAGCCATAAACTTCCTCCAAAGTCATTATTGAGTCTAAAACTGCTGAAATACCTATTATTATTTATGAGGATAATCTATGCGCTTCTTAAATATCATGACATCCGGCTTCTAATAATTTCAAATTGGCTTTTGTTCTGAACGGAAGCTCGTATTGTTTAACAGAACTTCGTGTTTCTTAAGTCAATCCTTATCAAAAGTCATGAAAACTCTTGTCATATAAATACCCCACTTGATTCTTATCGAATTTCAAGTACTGTGGATAGAATTCAACATTTTTATCATATCATCTGTTACCCTATTATATTACATACTGGAAGTTCGCATCATTTTGCTTTTTTGTTCATGAAAAGAAGCAAGGTCTTTTCATATTTACAGACATGCTGATCGGTAAAATGTATATAACAGTGTTGGTGAAGTCGGGACAATGAATTGGCTAAAACATTTTGCCCAGAATTAAACCAATAAGATATCAACTTGAAAGAGTTCAGGTTTATGAATAGGACATCTCATTGCCAAAAATTCTTCAAATAATAGCTAACTAGCATTAGATCACTTTTTAACAGTATTGAGATCAGGTTGAAAGTTATATGCCACATTCTATGTCTGAAAGAGATCCAAGGATTCTTTCTATTCTTTTTGAGATTTTTCAGATCGGAATGTCAACTTATATTAGAGAATGAGTTTGTAATTTTACTGCAACGTATAGATTATAAGCCGGACATTTCAAGATTATCAAAAATAGATTTTAAGATATATTCTTTAATTTCCTCCTTTGAAATTCTAACTTCGTTTAGTAGTTTATCTCTGTCAGGCGAGGTTGGCACTAAGACTCAACGATCGGAAGGATTTTAGAACATGCTAATTCTTGTAGTCAGCGCTATCTTAACTGTTATAAACACCGTTTGGTGTGATGCACAATTCAAGTGTCTATAATGGATGCTACCACCAATTGCATTCAGACAAGATAATGATTTCAAAATCTTGATGAAAACAAATACAATTGCACACCTGTTGGTCAAATATATATATGTAGCAAATTTAGAAAAGACATCAACGTAATAATTGCGAGACAGCGTTCCTCTTTCAACAACAATTGCGACATCAACGCAAATGTTTGCAACGTGTTGACTTGGAAGCCGAATGTGTTGAATTTCATATCTTAGTGAATAAACACAACAACTCAGTCTAAAAACTTTATTATAACTATGCTTGCAATCAAAGCAAATGTTTGCAGACGTGTTGACTTGGAAGGCCGAGTGTGTTGAATTTCATATATTAGTGAATAAAGACAACAACAAAGTCTAAAATCTTTAGTATATGTATAACTATGCCTCTAAGTATGTGGCTCGAAAAGTATGCGTTCATGCAAAAGAGAAAAGTATCATGCAGCTGTACAAGACTACGGCTTTTGGTTTTTTTATAATCAACTACAATTTGATGAAACCAAAAGTTGTGTAATCCTTTCTACATCATCTGAACTCGCATAAGTCAACAAAAGTCGACTACAGCATTTCAAATTCTACTTAAGTCTTCTCACTTGATACATTTATGTGGTGTTCTAAATCAAAAGCTGTTTTATTCACATCGGTCTACATCGGTATTTTCTATCAATGACTATGTGCAAGAAGCAGTTGTAATTATGCAAACACCTCGGTATCATATGAAAGGATGATATCATTATAGGCATCGGTTTTGTAAGTGCAACATTTAAATTTTTGAAAATGAATACTTGACATTATTTTGTAAGAATAAATAGTTGATAAGAATTAATGAGAAGAACCAATAAGAATTGATAAGAATTTTAATAAGAAACATGTATTTTGAAAATTGCAATATACATATACACACATTTTGAAATAATTAAAATAGACAAGTCCAATGAGAAAAGATGTTATAACTGATGATATCTCGATTGACTATCAAATCAGATGGAAAAGAAGCTACAATTCTATGAATACATCATATGGCAAATTTGAAAAATTATTTTAGACAAACTACACACACTTATTGGTTCAGCATAATGTTCATAGCAGGTGAAGTCTTATTGATATATATATATACACTCAAGGAAAAAATAAAGTACCCGGTTAGACATTTAACTCTATTTCGAAAACAACAAGACAATATGCACTACTTGTGCTTCAGAGTCGATCACAGAAACAATATCAATACGCGTATAAAGTCACGAAAGGCGTACTAGTACATAGAAAACAGTCAAAATCTCGTAAAATCACCTTCAGCATCCAGTACTGCTTCTACGCGATCACGCATTGAACTGATAAGAGAAGCTCGATAATTGACATCATCCATCAGTTCATTCCAAATGACATCAAGCGTAGCAAAGAGTTGGTCACTGTCTTCTGGGTCCTCATATTCTCTTTGGAGTTTCAGTTCCATCCGTGCCCACACGTGTTCGATGGGATTCATGTCGGGACTAAATGCAGGCCAGTCTAAGGTAGGGATTCCATTGTGTTGAAGGAACAGTTTCGTCCGGTTCGCCGAATGTATCGGTGCATTGTCTTGCTGGAAGATGCCACCTGCTTGAGTGATTGTATTCCATACTGGAAGAAGATTACCTTCAAGGATGTCGATGTACTTTTGGGCATCCAATCTCTCTTGAATTCTCACCAGGCTCGTATGTCCATTACTTGAGAATGCACCCCACACCATTACATGCGCGACAGATCTGTTCGGAGTACGGCATACGTAGCGATCCGTGTACCGATCTCCTATCGATCGACGGACATACTGTACTCGTGACTGACCCAAGCAGAATTTCGATTCGTCAGAAAACACCACTTTCTTCCACCTCGTCAAAGTCCACGATGACTTTTCTGTAGCCCATTCCAATCTGCGATGTTCATCATCTGCTGTCTTCCTAGCTGGTGTAAATGCCTTGAAACCACCGCTCAGCAATCGATTTGTTACGGTCCTTCTGGTGCATTCTAGATTTAAGTTTTGCTTAATTACTCTGGCAGAGCAAAAAGGATGGTTCGAAGAGAAAGTTAAAATTTCTCGTCATCTTCTTCAGTTGTACTTTTCCTACGGCTACAAGAAGCTCGATTGGTTGCTTTAGCATCTCCACCAGCTGATAGCCTCTGTAGGTACTTTCTGACTGTGTTCTCTAATATCTCGAGGCACTCAGAAATTTTAGGTCTTGAAAAATTCGCATGAAACTTTAAGGCGTAGATTTGACCTCTCTGGAATTCAGTCAAATCACATCCACGTGTCGCCATGACTAATTTGCTAATGCTACGATACTGTCAATGATTGTGGTGTATGTAGCTAGCGGATTGAACAGAGTACAGCTCGGTATGCATGAAAGAACAATGAATGGAATCATAGCATTAGGCCTCAGCTACACTGAAAGCAAAGCAAACACGAGCGTCCCAAGCGTCTCGAGTAACCGCATGTCCACAAGCTATCAATCGCTCTAGTTTGCTTTGCGTGGATTATGGAATTCTACAAATGCTGCAATGATGACTTTGTATTTGCTGCAAAACGCTTGGAAAAGCTCGCTGTGTGGTTGAGGCCTAATGGTTTGACTATTGATTTAACTTCTAAAGTTCATATTTCACACCAACGAGTAGAAAAAAATGACTGAAATGATAAATTTGTCACTGTTAACATAACTTTTTACACCGGGTACTTTATTTTTTCCTTGAGTGTATATATATCATATATATATTTATATATATATATATAAGCCACTGGTCAACAATCTGCCAAGTTATTGCAGGGACTCATTCGATTTCATCGCTAGACTACCTTCCTTTATTGCACAAGATGATATATTTTTGACTTTTGATGTACAATCTCTTTATACTACAGATTGTTTCATAAAAAATGGATCACCCTTAAACATCGCCTTAACTTAAACTTTGTCTAACTCCGCCAAACTTGAACGAATTTCTCTGAAATTTGGAAGATATGTCAGTTGTGCTTACTTATATAATTGTTGGAAATTTCAAGCATGAATATTGAGTTGTTTTCCTGTTATAGATAAAAATGTAGTAGATAATTTGATCTTCATTTAGCAATGTTACACAAAATCAAATTACATTAGCCGAAAGCTATCAAGCAAAACAAAAATAAAGAAAATCGGTCAATCAGAGCCAGTATAGCACCATTTGAAATAATACAAAGCACAAATGAACAATAACGAGATCGCATTCACAAAAGGCAAAGTATCAGCCTTGGTCGTCTATTTCTAAGACTTATTGAGTCGAATTTCAAGAGCTGTAAGAGGCCGCAATGAGTCATCTGAATCCTATTAGGGACATGAAATAACATGTAATATACCTCATATACTAGGGGTTGAAGCCATCGAGTTTTGGCTGGAAAAGCAAAGAGATTTGATTCCACTTCGTTTCACAAATGACTTTATTTTGAGCTCGATCAACATAGTACTATCGAACAATATCTTTACTTTTAACGACAAGTTTTAACACCAAATATCCGGCACCGCAATGGGGACACGAATGGCCCCTACGTACGCAAATTTGGTAATGGGTTATCTGGAACATCAGTTGTATCGAAAATTGGAATGTTATTTATCCGCAGATATTGTAACGCGGTTTAAGAAAAGGTGGATTCGTTTCTTGGATGACTGTTTTGTCATATGGTCTACTGAATTCGGGAATATTGACCATCTCCATGAAATACTAAATACTTTAAATGGGAATATAAAATTTACGATGGAGACAAATAAGGTATCCATACCGTTTCTAGATGTCCGTGTCTACAAGAAAAGTGGAAAAGTTGAAACTGACATTTATAGAAAACCGACAGACAGTGCTAATTACATTCCCTTTTATTCATGTCATCCACAACATATCAAGAGGAACTTACCATTTAATCTACTTTACAGAATTAGAAGAATTGTTTCGGAGGATGAAGTGAAAAGTACACGAATGAAAGAAATATGTCAAATCTTGTTGAAGCTAAAATATCCCAAGAAGCTTGTGGAATATGGTTTGAATAAAGCTATTTCCTTCGTTAACACAGAACAAACGCAAAACAATAACAAGATAGTTCTGCCGTTTATAACAAAATTTAACCCAAATAACCCAACGATTTTTCATGATTTAATACGACCTGCTACAGAAAGTTTGAAATTGATCGACACTTTTAAACAGCATAAAATCATTGCAGCGTATAAACAGCCAAAAAATTTGCTGTCCATCTTACAAACCAAAAAGCATATATATCATGGTGTTCAAAAGTGCATGGACAAAAGATGTAGGTGCTGTCCACATTTACTTGTCGGAAATAGTGTAGACATTAATGGAACAACATTCAACATTCGAGCAAACATGACATGCTACTCATCCAACTTGATATACATGTTGCGTTGTAATGGGTGCTCCGCTTTCTACATTGGCCAGACGGGAGATCTATTCAAGAATCGGATAACTGTGCACCGACAACATGTAAATAATCCCAAGGCTGCCCCACTCTATGTCAGCAAACATATCTCCTGTTGCGCTAAAGCCATTGATATTAAGTTTATGGCTATACCTATTTTTCAGTTACATTATAATGCATGTAAGGCTAAGATGGAAAGGAAAGAGAAGATATTTATTTCAAAATTCAATCCTTCCCTCAATGCCAATGTATAATTATCTTAATGTTAATTTCATGTCTGTGTCTGAGGAGATGGCAAGTATAACACCATCGAAAGCGCTCTAATACACAATACTTATTTCCGATACTAGTGGCTTATTTCATTTTCATTTATATATATATATATGCTAAATATATATATATGCTAAATGAAATACTTGGTAGTATAAAGATAAATCAAAAACACCATTTACTGCCCAACCGGTTTCACCCGTTAGTACAGGCTTGTCAAGGGCTAATGAAATGATTATATTGAAAACCATATAACACAATAATATATATAACATATATATATATATATATATACAAGGTGGCCATAAAGTCGCGCACCAAGCCATATTTGACATACACTCTAGCTAGAAACAATCACACTTCGATCACACTTTTATAGAATGACAATTTGTTCTCTTCATTTCATGAATGAACGTAATTCGATGTAGATGACAACGTACCGATGATGATATGAGTGTTACTCTGAAATCGAATGAATGGAAGTAACAATGGCTTCTTAATCACAACTAGCGAGCATGTCTTTGACTATTGAACACAGAATTGAAATAATCTTACTTTTTAGGCGAGAGGGTGCGACAAACAGGTCTGTTGCTGAAACGTTCAATTGAAAGCATGAAGGAATGAATGTTAGTCAATCTTCAGTCGGTCGGTTGCTCTTGAAGTTCAAAGAGACAGGTAGTGTTCATGACAAAGAGCGAAGTGGACGTCCAAGAATATCTGATGAGACAAGAACAGCCATTCTTGATAAAGTTGAACAGAGTCCAAAGAAGTCCGTGCGCAGATCATCTCGTGAAATCAACGTTCCCCGATCCACGATGCAGAAGATAGTTAAAGAAGAGCATTTCCATCCATACAAGCTTCAGATTCTCCAAATGTTGCACGAAGACGATTCGGACCGACGCGTGGGAATGTCGACATGGTTTAAAAACCAACTGGATGAAGATCCTGACATGGTGCATCAGAAAGTTCTCTTCAGCGATGAGGCTAACTTCTACCTGAATGGTGAAGTGAACAAGCAAAACTGTCGCTACTACGCGCGGGAGAATCCACACTGGATGCAAGCCACAAGAGAACATAGTGGAGTGAAACTGATGGTCTGGTGCGGTCTGTGGAAGGACCATGTTTTAGGACCCTTCTTTTTTTGACTCAACGCTTGACGGCAGCAGGCATCTCAAAATGCTGCAAGAAGAACTTCTGCCCCAGCTAGACTCAATTGGAGAAGGTCGACCTGAGTGGTTCGTGCAGGATGCAGCGCCTCCACACTATGCCTTGAAAGTGCGTGACTGACTGGATCGAAACTTTGAAAATTGAATTGGTCGAAGGGGGACAGTTGAATGGGCTCCACGCTCCCCTGACCTGAATCTCATGGATTTCTTCTTTTGGGGATACACAAAGCAACTAGCGTATTCCGAGCGCATGAATGACCCCGGTCATTTGAGAACTCGAATTCGGGATGCCTGTCAGCAAATCAACGGTGATTCAAGTTTGCTCAATTGAGTGTTTGATAACTTTCACCATCGGCTTGATTTATGTCTGGCTGCTGAAGGGCAGCATTTGAACATTTGTAAATATAAATTTCTTTGTTCACAACTAATTCATGTTTTCCTTAAGTCATTTAGAGATCCATAAGAACAATTAAAATCTTGGTGCCCGACTTTATGGCCACCTTATATATATATATATATATATATATATATTTGAAGAAAACTACCAAATTGAAAGATGACTTCTTTATTCCATACGCGTTCCAGAGTTACAATACTCCTTTATCAATGGACGGATACGATGAATTACAAATCAGCGTTTTATATGCGATGACATGTAATAGAATCGAGTCATTACCACAGTTCTGGGCTACATTTGGGTTACAAGAAGTGCAAAATGACGTGACAAGTAAAATGCGTATTTCATGAGATATATATACATATCAGCCAATATCTGTTGCATACATTAAGCCAACTTATCGCCTCTACATGAATATGAATTGATCAATTGCAGTAAGTGCTCTATTTTGATCGATTAGTGCAATAAAGATAAGACTTCTATAGCTGGCTAGTTTTCTGAGAGATCATAATCCGTTTGGTATTGAGGGCGCATTCTTCTACAAACTCTTAAATCTATCTTTTAAAGCATGCTAATGCATATTCTACGAAGAGGTGTGAACGATTAATAGCAAACAGAATATGCGGTGCATAATGAACATTTCTGTTGCATAGATGAAGTTCGCAGTGAATAGCGTGAAATTTATGATTTGGCAACTAAATTACTGCAAAGTGAAAATTATTTTACAATGAAAGTTCCAATTAAAATTAGAAACAGAAGAAAAAAGGAAAAAATAGAATTGTGTCAATGTGATTAAGCATGTTAAGCAAATATAATGACTTGAGAAAAATTGTTGCACATTATCACCACACATACTTCGCTGTGCAGACCGCTTCTAATAAAGTGAATAATAGTGAACAAATCTTCTGACAGCATTACAAACAACATCCATTAACATATGAACAAGCAAATCATGTTATTTATGATTTGTTCTTCGGCGTTGTGTTTGTGCGCATATAGAAGTCAGTCTAATTGAAAATTCGTGGATAAACATACTTTCAAAACAGGAAGATCATGTATGCAAAATTATTTATTATTGAAAGATTTAGATGCAAGACATAGTATACAAAATATCCAGAACTTCATTTATTTAATTACAGCTTAATATAAACTGCAGCTAGCACTATTTTTTGCTCACAGACCTATCACCTGCAAGGCTATGTAATTTGCGGGAATTTGCCTTAGCAGTGTGACTGTTGCAAACTTCACATATTTTATTTCTATGCTCATTGCGTCGAGATCCATTAGTTGGAATGCGAAACAAAGCATTCAACCTGTGCTCATTTAGTATCTCAGACTAATTTGATTAATAATTGATCTCTTGCGTCAGCGGATTTTTCGTTTTATTGATTGTTTGTTAATGAAGTTGAACTCTCCTTCTCTATGCTCGACGGAGGAAAGTCGATTCGCAAGTAGGAGCAATCAATATTCCTATTGTTTGTGATATAATTGACTTTCGCAACTTCCGAAACTTACTTTGAAGTGTCACAGCTGATGTCTTTGATCATACACGTGGATGGAACGCTTCAAATATCATTCTCTCTCTCTCATCTATATCATATCATAATGATTCAACTCCATATAGAGTCCTGACCAGTGTTCGAAATCTAGTCCATCATTCCATCAACTTTTCCTGAAATCAATGTCATCGAATCAAATAATAGAATCCGACATTTTGAATACATGGATGCTTTTCCGCTTTTAATTCGAAGTCGCACCGCAATTTCAACTAAAACACATGGATCTCATTTGAATGAATGACATAAAGAGTCCAATTAAATATTGTTTTCTAGGATTAAATCTCATTGATAACATTTGTGATAATAACAACTTAATCATTATGATACGCAATAGTCCTCAGAATGTTTGGCACTTTTACAAATCCACTTGCTTGATAATAGTTTCAGGCATCGATCTCTATCAGCTTTCAGCTTTGCTATAGCACTTAATATTTGATAACATTGGACAATGCCAAAAAGTTTCAATGTACATTAGATATCAAAAATGTCAATTTCAATGTTTGATTTGGCAATCCATCTATTTGACGTCATAATTCTTGAGAGATGTCAAATTGAAAAAAATGCTTGAAAATCATTTTGTCTATTTTAGTTGGTAATTAAGATTACACTGATATGCTAGTTAAAGGAAGGTGGTAACCAAACTTCTGGAGCAGGGCATTTGAACGGTCATATTTTTCCCCGTTCCGTTCGTTCATGGCATAAACCACCCGCTCAATCGCTCTTTTTGAGTCAAAACAATGTTCAATTTTGATGGACCCTATATAGTGCTGTCGTTTCTAGCTAACATTGGTTCTTTTCAGAGAAATGTGGAAGCTGGTAATGCAGGATGTTCTCACATCTAACATCGCGAAATAATACAGACTGCACTATTGGGAAGCTCGCTGTTGGTGTTGTCCCACAATGACAATGCAAAACATAAGTAGACGTAAAACGTTACACGTCACACACGCTTTTTATATCAAACCCAAACAAACTAGAGAATATCAAAATCTATAGAGGAAGTCAAAATCCTTCTGTCGTGATGATAAGCTTATTGCATGACACGCTTTAGTAGCAGCACGCTACACGAAATTGCTAGGTAACGATGGGTCGATGTTCACCCATTTGACACTTCGCTCATACAAAGCTTGGAACTTGCCAGTTAGCATAGGCCTAGGTCTAGCCTTCAGAAATAGTGACTAAAGAATACGATGTGACTGAATTCGACAGTGATTAGATTGAATTGCATTGTGAGCTTGGCCTACATACATTAGGCCCACGTCATGTATGCCGCCATGAATCCATACCTGCTTATCCACTGACCGGATATGAATTCGCAGATTAAGCCATTATTGTACATCCCACTGCCCGCAAGCGAATGCCCGCTTCCCGCAAAAATCGAGATGCCTAAAGCATGCCCCACCCTAGGTCAGGCTATGACTTTACTTGATACAAAAGCAACATATTAGATACTATATTTAAAAAGTAAAGGTGAGATTGACACTTACACTGCAAGCAGACCTACTTCATCATAGCTTTTGAATTCAAACTGTTCAGTGATTTGTGACCAAGTGATGAATTAAATGATAATTTAGTGCGCATCATGACAAATTTAGTTGCTTCATGGAAGGATTTGAAGCTTCTCCAGTTTTCACCACTGCTAAACTGTATTGATGGTAATATGCATAGATTTTTGAGTAGTTTATGAGTAGTACATGTATTTTCGGAATCCTAAATCAATAGCAAGAGGTGGAAGCATTGTGTAATAGCAGATCTCTTGTCATTTTATTCACGACATGTCAGTGAACTGAAGTCTTAATGCTTAAACAAGCAAATTCGAAGAGCATCAAAAGATTTTTCATTTATCGAAATTTCCAAGGTTTCACTACCCATGCACAAATTGGCACTTAAATATTTTTGAATTTCAAAATACCCCTGTATTGAAGTCAGAGTGTGTAAATAAGCAATTTTGGAAAGCATCAAGGATTTTCTACCATTATTTCTTATACCAAGTTTTCCGGGGTTAAATTACCGTTCAGTCACGTTCAATCAAGCAAAAAAGCCATTCGTTCCGATCACCGTTCATCGGCTTCTCAGACATACCGTTCGGTAATTCGCTCATCAGAAAAATTAAATAATACCGTTCAATTGTTCGTTCAGACCTTTCGATCAAATGCCCTGTTCTACAAATAACCTAAATCTATTATCAGACAGTAAAATCATTCCAAGATTGATCAATTGCAGAAGCAAAATGCTTATGAAAAGCACGTATGTTTGTGAGTCGGAGGACAAATACAAAAATCATCTTTGACAAACGCATGTAAATGGAAGAAGTAAATAATATTAACAAATGGATAAATACTATTGAGTTGCACAGATGTCAATAAAAGTGAATCATTCAATGCTCTATTGATGAGGATGAAGAAAATTGAATTCGTTATGTTTTATGCAAAATTTTAGGAAAGTAATATAAAGCCTGAAGTTCAACGATGAGGTATAATCTTTGGTAATACTGAGCAACTAAATGACTGTAAAAGAGTACATCGCTAACCCCAAAACATATTTCTAAATTCTATGAACAGCAGATTTTGTTCACTAATCATCCAGGTAATGTCTTTGTGGTCATATCCGAATACCACTTTCTTTCATATTTTGCATATGAGTCAATCGTAATTTTGAATGCATATGCGTCTATAAGTTACGAGCAGTTTCTTATTGTTTTTATAAGTTAAATCTTAACAGTACAACAATAGTTTTTAAAAATATTATCTTTCTTATATACTTTTTTTCCTAGAGTGTCAAACATTCTGAGAATTAGAGTTCATCGTTGTCAAACACTTCTCTCCTGCTTTGATGAATTTAAAAGCTGTGTTTTAACAAGCATTTCTAAGCGCATCAGTTATGTTAAGGATGATCATTTTGCGTCACTTGAAAGTGTCGATGAAAGTATTGATTTGCGGTATAAACATTATGGATTTTCCACTTTTGATCAAGCACTTGAAATTCTTTTATGCCTGGTGGCTATATCACCGATTCTCCTGCTAAAAGCAGATTTTGGAAGAATTTTTTCCGGGCTTTTCAAACAAGTAAATAATAGTGAAGTTTTTCAATTCAAGTTTTGACTTTTGACTCTGTACACTAATATCGGCAAGTTTGATATTATTTCTCACTTGTTTCAACTACTTGATTAGATTTCAAGCACTTTCTCTCGATTAGCGTTGTGTATTTCCTGGAGACGCATTTTTTTCGCTGAGAAGTTATATGAAAGCTACCATTGTTCCGATGCTTCTCAATCTAAAGAAGCTGTTCTCTACAACATGTATAAATAATGTCGTGTGTTTGGTAGAATAATTTTTAAAGAGATTCGTGGAAATATTTTATATAGGGAAGTTGTGTGCCGTATCCTTTTCTTTTGCAGTGCCATGTGCCAGTTTATGTAGGGGAACTTGATATTAAACATGTGTGGTCTCTTGCATAAAAATGTATGCATTTTGTAATACTAAGCACGTATATAAACATAGATCATTTGTGCAATGGCTATAAACACTTTGGGAGTTTGATACTCCATTATTTACCCTGGCGATTTGTTTTTCCGGATAGAAATGTTGTAAATGATAATAATACCGTATACTAAGATATCAAATTAGATGTTCTTCAAATTGGTAATCACTCATCTGCATATCACAAAGTTAAAACTTTCCCATTTAAGGCAATTCTCCCTTTTATTAATTTTCCTCTTTTTAACTTTTCTTGAAACTTTTCTACCTTCCCAGTTGGATTACTGATTTTTTCTTGACAGACATTACGCTGTTTACGTATTTGCTTGCATTTACACTACTTAAGTTAAAAGCAATTGATACATTTTATAAAAGGAGACTATAATATGATAGTTCACATAGAAATAATTCTTAGCATGAGCATTTTAGTCTATTGTTAAAGCTCAGACTGTTCTCCACAGACAATTATCAACATGGTGTAATTTGATATCTGCATAAGCTTTAATTTTTTTATAAGCTAAGTTTCCTGCATAAGCCTATGTGTAAAGTCTAAAGTTTACTTGTTCTTTTTCAAGCATTGTATTATTGTAGGACATTTTTTGGCGTGGGACCACCGGCTGCTGATCGTCCAAGATGTTAATGGATCCGAAACGAGACGTAGGCAGTCGGTTATCTAGCATGAGCAGATGCAGAATCGTTTTAAACATATTTATTTTAAGACTTAAGGATTTTGGTGGTGAGGGGTAGTGATGTGTGGTGGTGAGGGTTTGATCAGTTGCCACACAACTGACACAGTCGCGTAAGTGGCTCGTAGCTCAATTGATTAGAGCACAGGTCCAGTTAACCTTGGTCGTAGGTTCGAATCCTACCAGCCGCACATCTTTTGCATGGCAATTTGATCTATCGTTTATTTATTTCCATTGTTGTTAATGAAGTGCAAGTGTTATTTCATTGTCAAGTGAACTTTTACATCAACCTGTCGTTTTTGCGTGAGCGAAAGCGAAAATAAGCTCCTTTCAATACTACTGATAGTTATTTTCTATGTGGAAGTGGCTGTTATATTTATTTCATTACATCTTTTCGTACGTGATCGGACGTGAGTTATGTAAAATATCGAAACGCGCAGTGTAGTGATAACACTAGTGACAATATGGGAATCTGATCGGTTAGAGAAAAATATCCATGCATTAGAAATTAACTCTATGAATATGACCTATGGATTGAGCAAAGCAGGTTGCAGCAATCTAAAGTTCATCATCATCAGCCTTTCGTGCGAATGCTGGCAGATGATCTCCACTCCCTCCACCAGCCTCTTCGATCTTCCGCTTCTTAAATCCAGTTGATTCCTCTCTTCTCCTCAATATTGGTTCTCTATCTTCTTGGCCTTCCTCTTCGCCTTGGTCTTTCTAACGGCGTCATTCTGTTACTTTCTTGGCCCATTTGTTGCTGTTCATTCTGGCTGAGAGTCCTGCCCAGTGTCCCTTCATCGTTCTCATTTTACTCGTTATTTCAATTATTCTCGTCTTTTCTCTGATGTTCTCGTTCCGTATTTTGTCCTTCCTCGTGATGTTTAGTATTGCTCTTTCCATACTTCTTTGTGCCACAGCCAGTTTCCATTCTTGTCGCTTTGTCAGTGCCCACGTTTCTGCACCATACGACATTTATGTCAGTATGACTGCATCAAACAACCTTCGCTTCAAGCATATTGGGATGTTCCTGTGTTTGAGTAGTTTGCTGTATTGTCCGAACTTTCTCCAACCAGTATTTATTCAGTGATCTATTTCTCTGCCAATTTCGTTATTTACTGTTAGCCATCTTCCAAGTTTTGGTATTGATTTACTTCTTCTAGTATTTCTCCATCAATTTGAATTCCTTTTCGCGGTGTTCGCTTTTCTATTTCATTGCATATAACTTTTGCTTTCTTCTTGTTTTTCATACCATCTTTCCTTCCTTCCTTATGATTCTCTGCAGGTCTTCTTCTGTATTCGCTAATAGTTTTATATCATCAGCAAATCTGAGATTGTTTAGTTTTTCTCCGTTTATGCTGATTCCTTCGCTGATGTCTACTCTTCGAAATATCTCTTCTAATGCTGCTGTGAAGAGAATTATGTGATAAAGTATCTAAAGTTAGATTGCAAAATCAACGCAGATATGAGTTGTATAACTTAGTGCAGAACGGAATAAATACTGTGGCTTGTTAATGAACTGCCTTGAAATGACGTGAAAATGTTAATTTGAGAATACAAAAGTATCAAGTGAAAAAATTTGTCTGCATCGTTAATCACTGCAAAAATAACAGTGTCAGAAAAGCATTATTTCTAGATTTTTTTAAAATTTCGATCATGCACAAATTACACGTGTCATACTGCTGCGGTTTTCCCGTTTACCTATACTACTACGATTTATTTGACTGATATATCGAGTATCTTCCGAAAGAATGAGACCAGACCATTTCCAATACTGTACATGGGACTGATGCAGACACTGCAATAGAGATTCTCAATTAGCATATTAAGTGACGTTTCGGGAGGTAGTTATAAAATACTACTTTGATGAATAGTCAACCTGCCGAAATTTCTCCCAATGTGTCAATTGCGCATCTTAAATTTACTTCGGGTATGGCTGCAAGCTTAAAGAGGAAGTTGTATCGATGCTGAGAGATGTGAGCTAGGACTACTGATGACCCCTGATATCAAATGAAAGCAGATACTCAGGCATGTTCCCATTTTTCAACTGAAAGTACAACTCAATATTAAGTATTTACTCTATTATTCTATTATATTTGTTAACCGATAATGTTTCGGTTATTCAGGGCACAGTAATTTACTTCTGAATCACTCATCCGGAGCACCAACACAATATATTTCAAGGAAATCGAAGATATATCTCACATGAAAAAAATGTCAATTCCAATCAAAAGTAGCATCTGACAAATATTGATATTTGACTTTACTGTAGGCCTATAGTATTGCTTAATAGTTGCCAATCCATGCACCATTTTTATATAATCATCTCCTATTACATGCATGTAGAAGTCCTCCACTCGACAAACGAAAACGTTTTACACTTATTTACATAACTCTGACAAGAAAATCGCGTCAAAAGTGATGAGCATGAGTAATGACATTTTCAAACTATGTCACTTGTCCAATGCGTCAATGTCCTTACTCCATGATTCCAGTGTTGATGATAGGGCACAGTTATTACCATACCACGAGATTTTCTAATTTAAATATTAAATGTGTTAAATGTTAAACTCAGCAGTTTAAATAAGTTGCTGCATTTAAAGGTAGAACTCATCATTTATTCAACTTAACAAGATTCATATTTTCAGCGAGAAATAGTAATTTAGTCTTCATTGACTTGCAGTTTGAAAAATCAAAGCGCATTGCTTTGAGTCGGAAAGGTGAACTTGAGTTCAGTGGAACTATTTGTATTCAGATGCTCTGGAATTTCAAGTAAAGAAAGATGATTTAATGACTCAAATTTATCTACCTCTAAAAGATTCCACACATCTTTCGAATTCTTTTATGTCATTAGTCATAAATTTTGTTCTCAAAATCAAACTGAGTAAACTGCACACAAAATCCATCTTAACTTACAAAATTTTGCCGCTAGAAACCATTTGAGTTTTAATTTTGTCAGAGAAAATGGCGAGGTCGTCGATTATGGACATTGTTGATGATAATATTGAAATCCTTTTCCTGTTTGAATGCATGTCTACATCAGCCGGTTCCCGAAAATTCGTAGATGGAAATGCTTGTGATATAGAATCCTCACGGATAGCGGATGTCATGAAATTTATGGAAGATGGAAAGGACAAATATTTCAGATAAATTAAACCGCACACATTGAATTTTCATTAACTATGTAGCATGATTCGTCTTCATTCGGATAGAACAGCAGAGATAATAGATTACTGTACTCTTTAAGAATTATTAGACAGCAGTGCTTTTGTGTGTTGCATTCAGCATTATCAACAGAAATCTTGCATGACAATCAGTCTGGGACACAGGTTCGAGACATTCCTTGAGAACACTGATCCGTGTTGCAGCCATCATCATTCCTCAGCAACATTTCTGATCCTGGAGAGGACTGAGATACACTAGATACGAAAAAAATGACATCAGAATGTAGAAGTCACTCCAGATGTCATCGTGATAATGCATTTCAAATTACCGATTCCATTAATTACTAAAAGTTATTCATGTTTTGCGTAAACATAGCTTAAGATATAAAATTTCAATGCTATATATGTAGAAACTGCTTACTGTCCAATAAAAATATCAGGAGTCATTAAATACAGAAATCGGTCATTTAGTAGACTAGCAGTTGTAGAGATTGTAGACAATTTGACAGCTCGCTTGAAAGTGTATGTCGATACATAATAAACGTTTGTCTGTAGGCTACCATTTACGTATATCGAAACTAAATCAAACAGACATTATCAAAAGTATATTCTAAATCAAGCTTTAATCTATGGAGAAATAAAAATGCGTCTAGAATTATGAAGTTTACAAAAACGCAAAAATAGAGAGAAAATGCAATATCGAGAAAACAACTGTAATTTGAGCATGTCATGGTTGCATGTATGGCTGTAAGCTTAAATAGGGAGTTGTGTCGATGTTGAGAGATGTGAACTAGGCCTGGTGATGATTCCTGATATTGGATGAAATGGCAGCTATTCAGGTTCGTTCCCATTTTTTAATTAAGGATGCAACTCAATGTTTAATTATTCCATTTGCATTGAGCGTATTATGTCTGACTGATACACAGCGGTGGATGTCGGTATGAAACAAGGTACGGTGAAACTGAATTCGGTCGGTGCATCCAGATGACGAGACTCAGTCAATCTTGTCATGAAGATTCTTCTCGAAATATCGAGAATCCTCTGAAAAATGTATTAGAACAATAATTTACTATTACATCGAATACAGATGTTTTGAAAAAAATTATTGATGACTGTTATTTGAAAAATATAAAAAGTTGCCAACCGCAAACAAAATTAACATTGAATCGTTTGTCCCATTGCAGATCTATCGACACAGCACAACGGCTATTTATAAAGTAATAGCAACTAAAAAGTAAGCCTGCTTTTATTTTCCTTACACACTGCACCATGATGGGAAATGGCCGCCATGATGGGAAAATTGAAAGAGGATGTAAATGTAGCAAAATTTAAGGGTATCTACATGTACATTCATGTTATGTGATTAAATATTCGGAACTGTTTCTTGAACGTTAAAATTATTGGCTTATACATGCAGTTTCAAACCTTACTTTATCTAAAATATAGCTTCCAGAATCCTACATTTTAGCCTATATGAATTTCGCAGGAATTGTGTATTCCTTAGCCTAACTATCGTAAGAATATTCATATCTTGAATGAATTCATTGAATGGGATAGTCAGTTCATTTAGCAGTAGGAGCTTAGGAGCAATGATTGATCTCAATGCCAGTAGCGCCAATTATCTGAATATTTGACAGTGGATCGTGGAGCATTGTTTGACAAGTTGCCGGCATGCGATAAATTTTGATTGATAGTGTGCAGGTACCGCAAAAAGTCTTGGAATACCATCTGAAATGAAAAATTGATGCCATCTTTTGCAATCTCTTTGCTCCTGTCTCTCATATATCAGCTCAAGTTCATTAATATGAACTCAAAATGCCTGAATAACTTCGGTGTAAAAACTCTTAATTGACGTAATCACTGCAATTCCCTCATGAATGAAGAAGTAAATCTCATTTCAGTGAATCATCTCAAATCAAGTTACATGATATAGCCTACTTTGGGAGACAAAACATTTCTTGACATCAGCATTCAGTCAGTAATTATATTTTTCATTAATTGTCTTGATTATCTGCGATAAATGTTTTTGTATACAATTGACTTTGGAAATACTGTGATGGCTATTGCAAACATTATTAGTATCATAAATTACAATGGAAACTCATTAGATTGCTAATACAGTCATTGCGTATTACTGATCCGTCTTTCCATCGCACAAATTATGTTATTAAGGCACAAATAATTATTTATATTGAAATTGGAAACTCCTGCTTATTCTGAGTATCTGTAGGCCTACCTTTCATGTACGTTCAGCCCCAGCCGCCGAAACCCCGGTTGGTTCCAACCTTGTCCTGTGCAAATAGCTATTTTAATCAATAGATCTAATATTTTGATTTAGTATGTTTTGATAGATCCGTCTAAATTTCCTCTAATCTATACTTTCGTTGAAGACGATTTTTGGTTGTAAAAATTACAGAACATTTTTCGGAATTGCACTCAGATTTTGCACCCAACCGTGGTCTATCAAACTTCTAGAAAAGAAGTGCATGAAAATCTCGTCTGATTAGTGATTGCACTTTCTATAAGTCCCGTACTAAAAACTGGCCTCCATGTTTACCGTCAACTACGTCGCTTAGCGCTTGGCTCTTGCCATCACCGAATTCATTGATGCCCTGCAGATCTCATCCAACTTTGGAAAATTTACTTATTCATCTTTGGTGAGAAATGGCCCCAAGCTTGCAGTACATGCAGTTACCAGACAAGGTGACTTTCTTGCGACCAAGCTATAGATGCTGGTCATATCTGAGATCGTTGCAGTCTGGGAGGCCCCTGCCTTCTTTGCTACCGAACGTGTTGACGGCACTGCGATTGGCCTGCTACAGAAATCAAAGACTGTAAAACTTTCAACCAACTGCTGAATCTACTTGCTTCATGCTGTCCTGTCCTTCCTCACGTTACCCAGCTACCGAAGATCTTCCAAGCAGGAGATGTGAACTTTCCTCAGATCACACCCACCGCTGTCCATCAAGTTGTGCAAGTCTATTGTCGGAAGTGCCTACCGAGCTTCTTCCCTGGAAGACCATTGTGGATGACTGACCGAAGTACCAGCTGGAGCTGGAAAATGTCAACGAATACCCTAAGGATCATTTGGCTTCATTGACGGACACGTGCGTCCCGACGACTAGCTCGGAAATCAGCGACAGATTTCCTGAGATAGCGTTCCTTTCAGTCTTCAAAATCCTCGATCTGACCCAGGTACCGAGCGACAAGATGCAAAGTAAATCCTACGGCAACACTGAAATTGAGCGATTGACGACCAAGTTAGGCTCTCTCATTCCATCGATGGTCTTAGACTCGACGTCATAGGAATGGGCAGTGTTTCGTGAGAATCTGGTATTCAACTTCTGACTTCGGAAGTGCAGTAAAGGTGTGTCAGCGGCTTGTACTGAGTCCTACAATCTGTTTTACTATGCGGTTCGGAAAACATGGCCGCTCTCAATCAGCTAATGAGCAACGTAGGATCATGTGACCTGCGATGCTCCGCTTCATGGCTGGTGTAAAATGGAGAAACATGATCCCAATTAAGAAAGTTATAAAACGGTGGTGTCTGACGGACTTCGAAGTGATTGGAGAAGAACACTCCGCTGTTTTGGACATGTGAAGACAATATTGCGAAAGAGGTTGAGGAGATGGAAGTAGGCGGTCGCCGACCATCAAGGAGAACGAAGAAGGCATAGAGAAGTTGCATCAAGAAAGATCTCAAGAAGCTCGAAATCAATTAAGATCTTGCTTTGGACCTAAGTAACTGAAGACAAGCCATCAACCTTCCAACTCCGTCAGGGAATCAAGGACGCTTAACGAGGAGTGAGAGTGATTTACTTAGTTTTGGTAACATTTTCCTGTACCGGTGTTATAGTTCTCTCTCTCCCTCTGTCTCAGTTTCCTACCGGAAACTAAAACCATGGTTTAATATTCCGATAGGAAAATTAAACCCAACATTTTTAAGTGTGTTTTAGTTTCCCACTGGTTTTCCCCTGGTGTTGCGGCTTCTAGTTTCCTAATAGGAAAATAAAACCTGGTATCATTTTCCTACTAGGAAGCTAAAACCATGGTTTTATTTTCCGATCGGAAACTAAAACCTAGGGAAACTGAATCTCGTAACACCGGCCTAACTACAGGAGGCATCATTATTATGAAAAAGCGATTATTAACTTTATTTTTGGAAACATATGCTGAGACACATAGTCAGTGCCGTCTGTAAACAGCAAAATGAAAAATGCCACATTTATCTTGGCTGAAGGTGTAGCTGTCAGAAGAGATAGCTGATCACTCGGAATTCGTATCAGAGTAAGTTCCGGCTGAACTATCTTTGACCGAAGCAACAATTATTGATAACTAGATACGGCTCGTATGTTATCACTACAATTTGATCTTGCAGAATTCGGAGTCATAATGATTCTTATTTTGAGTAATTGCATACAATTTTTACAGCATATGTAAAAATTCGCACATATTTGTGAATATCAGACAATCTAATTACCATGCGTGTGGATGCGCAATTATATCTAATGTCTTCAATATATGAATAAGGCTTTTGAAATAGCAAGGATGAATAAACAAAGGCGATGAAATTTTGTATCCATGAAGAACTGCATGAATTAGTGAGATAAACAATTCAAGATTATTGCTCTCTGAAACCAATCCTCTGTCATAAAAGATATTTCAAATAATTATATTCATTTCAAGAATATATATATATATATATATATATATATATTCTACTCATGGATACATGTACACTGTATATATATACTCTTGAAAAATATTTGAAGTTCGGAATACTGTGAGAGCAATATTAAAACTTTGGACAAAATATTGAACATTAACTGAAGTTAGGTCAAATTCCGAGCTCTAGAAAGGTAGCAGCATCGAATTCGTTCACAGAATCTCCCCAGTCGCCGGAGGCAGTTTTTGTTTAATATTGAATGTCAAGGGTGTCTAAAGTGAATAGAATTTCGCTTTCCATCAAGTTGCAGACGTCGAAGATTGTTCAAAAAAGCGTTGTTATCATTTGTAGAAAAACTGATTATAAAGTTTTCTATGATAGCAATTTCATTCAAAGATTGCTGGGTAGTTGACCTGAAATTATTCCTCAAACATCTTAGAAGTATAATTTTCATTTCACTCATTAAAACGTTTAAAAATGAAACTGGACTTGAAATCTTATTGGACATCCTCATACTCACGATGCCTTTGGCGCTAAAATTAAAAATTCACCATATTCAAATGTAGTATATTCAGAAGCTATAATCGATGCGTGAAACCATAACTAATTGTCTCGAAATTGTCTAGGATAATTTGGCTTTATTCATTCTAAAATTAGGATATTGGCTCATTGGTTGTTTCAAATTTTTTCATGTCATCCAAAGGCTCAGCGGAGCATGCCAGCGTATGGATACGATGAGTATGGTAGTACTTGTCCGAAGTAAATGATTTTCAAATCTGCATTATCCCTTTGTCGATACGAGCGTGTAATTAAGAAATCACTAAAAGTCCTCGTACAAGTCAGGAAAAGGGGGAGGGGACATCGGTAATCACATGGATCATGTTCGTTCCGGTGACTGGACAGCGCCTCATCAATGATGTGTAATTCTTTTTTATATAAAAGACAAATATTCGGGTTTTAGGAAGCTGATTATTGGCTACTTCTGATTAAAAATCAATTCAAGTAAAACTTTGGAAACTCTGTATTTTGACTTACCGAATAATGCAGATAATAGTAATCAGGTCATCTCGGGATTCTGGCAGCCTTTAATTCCATTGAATCAAAGGCAGCTTGCTATTGAATTGGGATCACAATAATAACCATTGAATACTCGATTTGGGAAATATTATGCAGATGAATATGAAGTTTTAGAATGTGTAACAAAATTAGTGTAAACCAGAATTGTTTAGAATAATAATTATTTGACGATGAACGATCTTCATGTGAAGATAATGAACTGCTGCAACACTCCCGCTGAGACTAGAATCGCTAATTCGCATGTAATCAAAATTCATAGACTTGATCTCAACAGGAAGTATTGTTTGAGTGATATGATGATCAGAATTAAAGTCTTCTCCGTTTGATAATGTTCTCAATGCTTCAGGGAATTATGATTTAATTATGTGATCTAAAAACAATGAAGTTAAAATCGACTCAAAACTATTAGTGAGTATTTATATGATTCCTCAAAATTGAGACGATGCTGGCCGGTGGCACAGTCGCGTTATTGAGGTTCATTTAATATGCTGGTGAATTGAAGAAAACGATACAAAATGGTAGATAAAAAAGCTGAAAATGCATCAAGTGTCTTTCAACCCAACTGTTAAAATTGTTTATAACTAGCATATGAAAATAATGAACATGATTGTATTGAATTACAGTAATACTGCTTCGCCACATTATCGTCGCATGAGAATGATTGATTCAACTGAGTTCACGCAAAGTTATGAATTTCAAGTAAAACAATTGAAAATTAGAAAAAATAGGGAATCATTCCTAATAAGTCCTTCGTGGCTCCTCAATGTCTCATCATTTTTATTCACAGAGATTCAGTGTCCGTCGGGAATGCGGTTGTAAAGCTTGCGACCAAAGATCCTGAAAATCCTGCCTTACAGCAAGCCAAATGGGGTCCCAAAGGTCGCTTGCTGGTAAGTAAAATTGAATGAAATTGACAAAGAGATAAAGATCCACTTTTTGCATAGAATCTCTACTTATGTGTATGACAACCTATAAATCTCGCTATGCATAACCAAAGCAACATAATCATAGGTATTAATGACAATCGCCCATTTTCTAAAGGCTGCACACATCAACACACTATCTTGCGGCATGAATTGAGGTCTGCCATTCGAACATAATATATAGTAATTGATTATGTTTCTACACGAAGTCTCATATAGCCCCATTATTCTGGTTAGGTTGCAGTATTAGAAGCTTAAGGCCGCTGTCACACAGAATAGGGCGTCTTCCATCTTTCATCTGGCATTTCCCTTTAATTGCATGTAGAAAAGAATACAGCCTATCACACAGAAAAAGTCATAAGGCGTCGTCCATCGGACATAAGGCATAAAATTATGCGGCTGATGAAGTTCATTTCCATAAGTCGTCAGGCATCAGCCGCGAGACTGTTATAAAATTAGAACAACGTGTAGTGACGTGTGAGGGAAGATATAGGAAGCTGTCATTTGCGAAGAGAAGCAATGTATCAGAAAACAGCTCTTTGTTCACCATGTCGGACAAGGACAAAGATGAGGAAGAGAAGAGCTCAGACAGTAGTCACAGCAACGGTGAATAGTAAAAAAAATAGCGATGACTGTATCAGAAGTGGATTTCACTAGTGTGACTGCAGTAGGTGGGAGATGGATGATGGACGATGGAACGGAAGACGACAGATGAAAATCGTCTCATGACGTCTTATGGAAGACGCCTTAGGCAGCTGTCACACAGAATAATGCGTTTTCCATCTTCCATGTCACTCGCCTCTTTGCACATTCTTCATAAGGTGTCTTTCATAAGACGTGATGAGACAATTTTCATCTGCTTTCCATCTTTCATCTTCCACCTACTGCAGTCACACTAGGGAAATCCACTTCCGATACAGTCATCGCTATTTTTTTTACTATTCACCGTTGCTGTGACTACTGTCTGAGCTCTTCTCTTCCTCATCTTTGTCCTTGTCCGACATGGTGAACAAAGAGCTGTTTTCTGATACATTGCATCTCTTCGCAAATGACAGCTTCCTATATCTTCCCTCACACGTCACTACACGTTGTTCTAATTTTATAACAGTCTCGCGGCTGATGCCTGACGACTTATGGAAATGAACTTCATCAGCCGCATAATTTTATGCCTTATGTCCGATGGACGACGCCTTATGACTTTTTCTGTGTGACAGCGTGATGAACGATGGAAGATGACTTGTGGCTGATAACTTTTTCTGTGTGATAGGTTGTATTCTTTCCTACATGCAATTAAAGGGAAACCCCAAATGAAAGATGGAAAACGCCAAATTCTGTGTGATAGCGGCCTAACTCGCACTTGCAAGTAGAGAAGACAAGAACCAGTAGCTAATCTCCGCGAAAATTAGTATGCAATCACTGAATTAGAAATGCATCGTCCTAGAAAAACTCATCAGCACAAATCGGATCGGTACAAATTACATCTAGATTATGACATACAGAATCGTTGAGCAAGCTGAATAACTGTAAAACAAGCTTATCTGTACTGATTTATCCTGGCTGATAAAAAGTTAACTCACAAAGTCTGTGGTCATCTTTCTATCCTATGCCCAAGTGAACTGATGCTCTGCAATATTTAATGAATTTAGGCTATATGAGCTCGGCACTCTTCCTGTCTGTTTGTAGGCCAAATCTGTATGATAGGATGTCCATGTTTGTGTTGTCGAATAGCTGACGGTGACGATGCCGTAATTACATGTAGATGGCAAAGCCTACCCAAGAGTTTATTTTTTTACTTTTTAGTTGTCTTCTCAACGATTTATGGCTGTTTGTAGTTTTTGGAATTACGTGATTTTGTATCTTAAATATTTAACATTCGATATTTAAGAAGTCATTATGTTTTTTTAAACGAAGGCTTTTCCATAATTATTATATAATATGTTCTCGCCAAATTCTCTTTGAATTTCTAAATTTGTCATCCTCAATTTTCTCCATGGAATATTAATGCATCTGTAGTGATACCTGTCATTCAAAAAAGGCTTACATGCTTTTCATCATGATTTCTTTCTCTCATAGGATGATTGAGTTTCGAGCAGCTACTAAATTTTTCGACTCTCTTTTATTTTCTCTCTCGGATTTTCTTACTCACCAAAAGATTTGGGCAATCTCTTTAGCAATGCAGATGATAAAAGAGATATTAGATATATCTCCTTTATTTCGATCAAGTGCTTTATTCTGTCAGAACTCTGAAACCGTTGACATGAAACAAGTGTCATCTTTCAAAGGAGCGATGAGAAAGTCGAATGAAATTCAACTCTTGTCTCCGATGCTTCACTTCAATCACCTCGTACTGTGAACGTTAGTAGTGCAAAACAAATCTATATTTAGATGTTATCGGTTACAGTTGAAGTTGCACTTCTTGATGAAAGTCGAATCACAAAGTTTCCCTCGAACCTTCTCCTCTGCTCGTTATGAATGGTCCCGCGGATAATTTCTTCGATGTTTCTATTGTCATCCTCGTTTCAGGTGCGCTACTCCCGCTAAACATCATGAGCAAATAATTAGAGGGATGAACAAATAGATGGAAAGTCACATCAGCAATCAGAATTTACCTGCGATTTTCATCTCATCAATTTGAATTTGATGGTTAATGAATACGAGGCATCAAGTTCGATTTAAAATTCGTCAATGAAAACTTCATATTTAGTAATGAGAGTTTAGAGCGTGACTGGTGGCAAATCATGCGATAATTAAAAGTTATTATCGATTTGTGAGGTTAGCTCTTTGATAGCTGATTACTAATCATTCCAAACATTAATAACAACTTTTTAGCAACTTTATCAATCTTACTATCACACCGATCTGCCCCACAATTTTGCTCCTTAACTTAAAGCTCCGGAGCTCAACGCAAATCCGCAAACGTAGGATTCGGAATCTATAGACTAGCGAATTCAGTGATTTCGTAGAATCTAAGAAAATGCAAAATAGCTACATGTACTTTTCGATATTATACTTGTCACATCGATTTGTTCGATTTATTATTGATCGAATATGCCGTTAGTACGTGAACGACTGTGAATAATTTACACATTATACAAACATAGTCTCCCGTTTGACTGAATATTATCCGTGCTCTGATTATATTTTCAACGTTATTGAATTTCCGATTGAGGATGTGCGTGTACCTTAGAATTATCTCCGAATTGTATTGATATCGATTTTCCTTTTTATGTATATCTTGGTTTTTCGTGTTGTGCTGAATAATCAAGGTTCATGAATTTTACCTGCTTCCTGTCGCTTTATCTTATGTATTTCCATGTCTTTCATCAATTCCCATCCCTGATTCTTTTTAATTCATAAATGTCTTTATTGATGCTTTCATGTTGTCAGAGGTAGTTTGAAGTTTTGATGACATTATGTTGTTATTCTTCCATTTAACTCCTCGACTCTCAAATTATGAAAATCGACATCAGCTGATGCGTTGAAAAGAGTTTTCAATAACAGCTCAGCAGTTTTCATCACGAACTCACAGCTGTTAATGTTGTACGTTAAACGATACTAATTCTCCTTTTGTCTCTCATATGATGGAAATGTTGACAGCACTTCAATTTTTCATTATTGTGCTCGCTTTCATTAAATTCTTCTGTTGCAAAGGTGATGATGGAATTTAATGAAAGTCGACAAAGTTGTGAAAAAATGAATCGATTTTATCTATGAATATTTGATATGATACTCGGGCATTTGCCATATTGCATGGAAACATTACACACACCTAAAAATGTGTATAGAACAAACACAAGGAGATTCCGCCGCTCTTTAAACTCTAATTCGCTGCTGCTATATTTAAATTGCGCTCTATACCATCTTTAAAGTTCATCATAGAAAGCTCATGATTGCTTTATGGATACCCTGCATAATTTCATTTGATACTAGAATCACAATACCTATTATTATTTGACAGTCTATGGACCAAATGAGATCTGACAAATAACACGTTTATTGGCTATGCATCCTAATTTAATTAGAAACATTGCTTTTACGTTTAACACAAATGTTATTCCTTGCGCCACGAAGTGAATAACTAAATAGGATAATTTATTAGGATTGTATGCTGCATTTTACATCCAGTTCAATGGAGATTTTTGATAATAAAATCTTTTGCGTGATTACGATTAGGCCTATTCTAAGTACTTTATTCTATGGTAAGTTCAACAATGGATAAAAGAATTAGCAGATGCATGTGATGGACAAAGGGCTCATCCTCACAGATGAGGCTCACTTGAAGTGCTATTGATGTCAGCCTTCCTGAGAAAATTGTACTACAGTGGCTTCTACCTTATTTACGTATGCTGAACATTGTGGAAATTGCTTCTCACAGAGGAAGGCTTTCGTGAAGCGAAGTTTAACGAAAGTAAGGGATCAACATTATGAGCAAGCTCCTCAAGAAATAAAAGGCACTTCATGCCAACTTGCGGAGCAAGTTATCGGTCATCATTCCAGAGTATGTGGCTATCACTTCAGACATTTACAGCGGCATTTGCCGACTTGTTTCTTGAAGCAGGACATTTTCACGTTGCTTATTAAGTTTTAAACTTATTCATGGACAATTAAACCGATTTCTCTGTCATATCTTTTATGTTTTCAATGACATTTAATTAATGAGTGAGATTCAAATGTGAGGCCATAGCATGCATTCTTTATTCACTCTATCAACCTATATGATCTATGTGTCTCAATATAACTCTATGCAGTATTTCTCTTTAATTATGCAGTATTTCATTCGCCATTGTTAGTTTTGCATTTGATCAATCAATCATTATTACATTCGACATCAACCTGATTGACATTTGATTTGACACGTTGCATTGGATATAAACCTTCAGTTACAGTAGATTTGACAGGTTATATTTGATAACTGTCTGATGCTAACACCGTGTTGCATTTGCTTTGTTACATGTGATTGCAGCAAATGTTTTATTTGATCGGAAAAACTTATGTGATGAAAGTGGTAGTTTTTTCATTTATTTCGTAGTTAAGTCGAGCCAAACCCGATTACGTATACTGGGCCGGTAAAACGCTATAGAATTCGATTTGAGCCCTCACTAAAGTACCGGCATCTTAAAAATCATGCATACAAATCAGCCCTGAGCAAGTGAATGAAGTTCTAGTCTATCCGGAACGAAATTTAAGGGTCAATTACATATAACGATTATCCATGAGACGAACAATGACGACAAATTAGTATTGCAAATTGCTGCATGTGATTTACTGATTGCGAAGTTCAATTGCAATTTCGTTTGATAATACTGCACAAAAGACAATAATTATGACATATTTACTGATGCCGCACACTAGGCCTTTACCGCAATGTCTCTTATACCGGATAGTCGTGCTACATTGCATGCATTACAGAAATTTCTATCGTAATCAACGTGAATCGAAAACTTGAATGCAATATCATCATTCAATAAAATGTACTGGTGCATTGCCATTTCAATCCGTGATTATTCAGGATGTTGACCCTAATTTCAAAGCAATGCTTTGTGATTTTTCATTTTATTCATATTAATATGCATATACATGCAAGATACATCTAAGGAACCGGTGTTGTGGATAGGTCATACGATTGAATAGCATCATGGAGCGGTTAAACACCAAAAAGAAATTATTTGATGATTGAAGTCCAGATTTGATATTTCAGTGATTGTGGACAAATTCAGATTGATAACAGGTGTCTGAAATTTTTCAAACGTGATACTTCAAATAAAAGTACTTTTCAAGCTCAAACAATGCACATCAATGTACATGTAAATTCAACGCTACAAACCTATTGAAAGGAGCTCTGGAATTCCATTTGAAATAATGATAACTTTGTTTGAGCCTATCGTTGTGTTGGCATATCGTCAAGACTACTGAGATCCTTTGTATGTGAAAATACATGTAGATATGTGCACAACAGACAGACAATCAGATGCAATTAGGCAATGATGGCATAAAGTTACAAAAGATTATTTGATAAACAATTCGCTTTTAAAAGACGCCCATAAGATTGATGGACACTCTGTTTCTTCAATGGTTCCAGTAACGCATTCCATGCACGAGTAGCGGCAGCAAAGAAAGAACGACCGCTAATCGTAGGATGGCGTTCATAAAGGAAGGCGAGATCCGATGAAGCGGGCAACAATAGACGCGAACGATGAACATTAACGGTCATCGTATGGCTGCTGTGACTTTCGACTGTTCATATTGCGAAATTTCATTAATCTTTTTGTAGGTGCCCATTTATAAATGCGATTGATCAATAAATGAAAATTCGTCATGTAGTTTGCAGCTCGGCGCTTCGTCCGTTCCTATTGAGAGCAATACACGTAACTGATTGACATCTGCACAAGCATAGAAATTTTACAACAATAAAACCTCTCACAGGTAGGTGGAAAGTGCTGAATGTCGAAAAAAATTGCTAATGCTCAAATCATGTATTACAGCCTTTGTATATCCCTACTATACGCAAAAACGAAAAAATGAAAAAAATCGGCGGTCTATGTACAGAGAAAATACAAAAAAATAAGAATTAAATATCAAAAAAATCAAAAAAATACGAAAAAATTATTTCTAGTCGCCAGACAAATTGCTAATGTTAAATACCTATATCAGACTAAATGTAGGGTTGTTTTATACACACGAACATAAATATTGCAAAAATCGTTGGAGTAAATATTGAGAAAATGTATAAAGGAAAGCAAAAAAGCAAAAATAATTTTTTATGCCTCCCGAACAATTGCTAATGCTTAATATCTGTATTGGAGATATTGTAAAGTTGTTCTATACTAAAAAATTGTAAAGCTAGACAAATTGGCGGTGTAAATATTGAGAAGTTGATAAAATATAAATAAGAAAAATACAGCGGTTTTGAAATAAGTTCTTGCTTGTCTAGCTTTTCGTTGTAGCCTATACATATTCTGATATATATTGCAAATATGTATGCAATATTGCATACAAAGATACCTAAACTTAAGTAACTTGTCATTTTATTAACCGAAATTGAATAAAAGGGTGTTATGACAAACAATAATTCACGAAGAAAAGTTTCCATATTGCATTAACGTGTAGTTAAGTCTTGTCTGATAATGAGATAAACTTATGATGATTTCTATCTGAAGCGTGTGAAAATTTTCAGTTTTAAAATCGAAGCACGCACACGACGTGGACTCTATCTATTATAGTTTGTAGATGAAAGATATCGGCCAGATGAATAGATATCTAGGAGCTCATGGTTTAACGTTCTATACAACGTAAGGCTTTATCGGAGATCTATTTATAGCATCAAGAAAAACTGTGGGAATCCCTGTGTATAAAATAACTTTACCTCAATGCATGTAGACCACACACCTAACTATGCTCTCAGTTTATACTGTCGTCGGCATCATGTCGGAATTTCATCTGAAGAACTGTGGACGAGTTTGTTCACTTTGTATTGGTAAAACAAAGAACATGTTTAATATTACGTCACGATCTTGGTACATTTTGCAAAAGTATTTCATCGATGGATTTCAACGAAGCGACGAAAGGTTTCCAACCGTGTTATGCAGCAATTGCTCCAAAGTTATTAGTGAGTATGGTCGAGGCATTTTCAATCGTACTGTGAATTTAATCCACTTTTCTAAACTCGAAATTCCTCGCACTCGAAGTGCAACATCCGGTTCTACCTGTGGCTGCAAGATATGTGCTGTAGCTACTTCTGTTCCTAAAAATATCAGTGATTCGATATCCAAAGAACCTATACCTCACCGACGGCTAGCTGGACGTCCCTCTTCGTTTTCCAATGAGCCTTGTTCTTCGTCGTCTTCTACGGTCAAACAAAGACCCATCACATTGTGTAATTTATGTCTTTCTACTTATGGAAGAGGTTCTTCGCATGCATGCAATAAAACAACAAGAATTGATAATTTAGGACAGCTTGCAAATGTATCGCCAACTTCAAAGGAAAAATTGACATCATCATTGATTCGTGAAAAACGTCAATCATCTGATAATCCATCGGAAGTTACCGCTCTAAACTTTGCATCTACGACTGGCAAGCCTTTAACTATTACCATTGGATCACCGCCTGTCCCAAAAGTTACAAAAAGTATATCGAGCTCCGTGATATCAGAAATTCAATCTAATTTAGATCTCTCGAATCAGCAAACAATCAAACTGGCTGGACATATACGGATCGCATCATCTGAACGTAAATGTATTGAACCAAACTTGAGAAATGAGCTGAAAAGTCTTAATCATCGTCTAGACGGATTTTTTTCGGTTGAATCAAATCGATTTTTTTCAAAAACTTCAGTTGAACAGAATGAATTCGTTAATCGTCCATTTGTATTCTGCAGTGATCTAAATGGATTCATTAATTCAATTCAACAGCATCGACGTAAGTCCTACCAATTTGCAAAAATTGGACTGGATGGTGGTGGAGGGTTCATGAAGGTCAGTATTACTCTCCATAATTGCAATGAAACGATGAAAAGGAGCCTTCTGAGAGGCAACAGCGATTCTCTTATAAAGATGGAATAGCAAACAAAAGTAAAGATACAAGGGTGAAAAAGTCCTTTTTCATTGGTCTGGTGCCAGACATACCCGAAAATTACTTTAATATCATCTTGTGTTGGTTGGGTCAAGTTAGGCCTAAATGATTTTTCAATTGAAAACACTATTGCGCAAGATCTAAAGTTAGCAAACATTATTGGCATAATGGGACATGGTAGTAACCACCCATGTACATGGTGTGATGCCTCTAGAGCTGACATACTAGCCGGAAATTGTGGCTCACTGCGAACACTTAAAATCCTGCGTGATCTTCATTGGCAATGGAGAAATTCTGGCAGCTCAACTACTAAAGCCAAAAATTTTGGGAATGTTATTCATGGATGTATGATTAAAGGTGAAGATGATAAATTGATTCTTGACGTCATTGCGCCACCAGAGCTTCATTTGATGATTGGAGCGATCACACACAGTTTTAAACCTTCGCATAACTTCTAAAATCCATACAATATTCCACCATGTTCCCCAATTTTGCGAGCGCCATATCCCGAATGGTTTAGGAGTATGGTCGGAACAGACCTCTGAGTCCATTCGCAGTGATTTTTTGAAGATCTGGTCACGATATAAAGTAGCTCCAAGTAATGACCGATACGACCAGCAACTTCTCAGTGCTGTAAGAGACTATGCAAGCAAACATATTTGACTGTGCTCTGATATATATTGCTTCTATTTTAAGCTAGCCTACAGACTAAGTGAATTCAGCAAGCTGGCATTTTGAATTATGTGTAGCTATGATTTAGTTCTTGTCAGGAAGGTAAACTTCTAATACATAAACATCCTTCAATTTCGATTACATTGGTATTTTTACTTGCATATTAGATATTCCGGAAGTGAACGCTGGGCATATAATTGAGTATTCATTGAATCATATACGGGTGTGTAGTTAAATAAATAAAGAACACCCGAATAAATAAAATCATAAAACTAAATTTAATTTATTAATTTATAAGTAACAAGGAAAGCAAAAACTTATTTCAAAACCACTGTATTTTTCTTATTTATATTTTATCAACTTCTCAATATTTACACCGCCAATTTGTCTAGCTTTACATTTTTTAGTATAGAACAACTTTACAATATCTCCAATACAGATATTAAGCATTAGCAATTGTTCGGGAGGCATAAAAAATTATTTTTGCTTTCCTTTATACATTTTTCTCAATATTTACTCCAACGATTTTTGCAATATTTATGTTCATGTGTATAAAACAACCCTACATTTAGTCTGATATAGGTATTTAACATTAGCAATTTGTCTGGCGACTAGAAATAATTTTTTCGTATTTTTTTGATTTTTTTGATATTCAATTCTTATTTTTTTGTATTTTCTCTGTACATAGACCGCCGATTTTTTTCATTTTTTCGTTTTTGCGTATAGTAGGGATATACAAAGGCTGTAATACATGATTTGAGCATTAGCAATTTTTTTCGACATTCAGCACTTTCCACCTACCTGTGCTCTAGAATGGAAATTAAGCTTCATGCAATGCACAATAACGGCACATAAATCGCACGCATTTTCACTTAGATGCACCTGCCAACGTCTGTATCATTGGGTTAGAAGCAGTCACATGAGTAAATCGAAGCTTTTAATTGGTGGTTCATGCCCCAACTTAGTTCCCCCGGATGTGCCGCGACCTTGAGTCAATTTCCATTCTAGCGAACTTCAGATAAACAGTTCATTTCTGTGTGCACAAGCATTAGATACAGATTCGATGGCTGTTGATAACTGTTCTACGAAGTGACAAGATTGACAATAACACGAATGAGACAACCAATAAGAAAGGAAACTGACAAAATGCTACATTTGGCAAATCTCTGAAACAGAGGAACATTCTTTTGATGAAGCCAGATAAAGGAAATTCGTCTGTTCTCTTGACCACGGACCAATATGTGTCCAGAATGAAAGATATCTTAAACGATTCCTCAAAGTTTGAAGAAGCTGATGATTACGCGGGATGGGATGATTTAGCAACACGGGACATTTTCAACAATTGGTGAAGAAACTCGTTAACAGCGGAGAATTTGATTCTCGGTTTCTTACATACCATCCATACCTGGGGCCTATTTCATTAAACTTTTATCAGTTATCACAGTTGTATGTTGTCAACTGATAGAATGTCAATTTCATAAACGACTTATAAAATCAACAGACAAAATGCTTGTAGCTTGCACGTCATTTGACTTATATTTGTTTCTGATTGCATTACATCGACGCTACGTTACCTTTGTCTTGATTGGATAACGACAGACTTCTATATGCAGTTTAGTTCAAGATCTCAAGAGTTGAATGATATCGCACACTAAGTATCCACCGGTCAGAAATTTCTATTTCTCAGGAAAGTTTTGAATCGCAAGAGCCTCTTGTTCGGCAGTTAGCAATGACTTTGCTGACTGTAGCACTTGCGGCTAAAAAACAAGAAATTACGGCTTAAAATAAAGTAAAACAAGTTTCAGACAATGAAAGTGACTGATTGCATTTTCTTTCTTTTTCGCATTTAACTGATTTAAATATTTGTTCTCTACAAGTCTCTCTCTGATGTGCAGCATTCAAGTAATTGCTTCTCAAAAATGGATTTGTAAAAATTGCAATATGATTTTGAAATTTTTAAAAGAAAAATTGATTGATAATCTCATCCCGAAATAACGGGGACTGATAGTTTTGTTCCACAGTAAAGAAAACCCGCGGAAAAAATGAAAATTCAATGCAAGTATGCAAATAAAATTTCGCTCCAATGCTTTGTACGTACTCTCTCGCATTCTAAACCGCTGTTGGAAGTCTGAATCAGTGTTCAAATGCACCCTGTCTAAAAATATTCTCGACTTTCAGGTATCAAACCCGTCAAATATGTTCAGCAAATCCATTTTATCATCCTCTGCTGACTGATAAAATTTTAGCTGTTTTTGTCAGTGAAATTTAACAGTTGTCAGTCGCTTTTATGTTTATGTAATTGACTTTTTAATCAAATGATAGAAATCTAACACAGCAGTCACATAATTTATCAGTAGCGTTTCTTGATCTGAACTACTTTTGGAAGGAATTCCGATTTAGTGTTCTATCAGTGATTGTTTATGAAATAGAATCGGTTTAATCAGAACATTATCAGTTGATTTTATCAGTTCATAGATATTGAAACATCTCACTCATTTTATAAAATAAGGTACTGATTTATCAGTTGATTTGTATCAGCTATCAGTGTTTTATGAAATAGGCCATTGGAGTGACCATACCGAAACTTTACGGATTGCCCAAAACTCAGAAACCTGGTTGTCTTTTGAGACCAGTGTTGTCTATCACTGGGTCGGCATATCATGGCATAACAAAAATGGTGGATGCTGAGATCTTGAAACCAATTGTGTCGGATTTCAATCGTTACGCAGCTAAAGACGAATTTTAAAAAAATTATTAATTTATAGTAATAGAATTTCTTTCTGACATTTTCTTCGAAATCTCTCATCCCTGAAACCTCGTAATTTGTAATTTTCAACGATATTAACATTGACTGCAACTTATGACATTTTTCCTCTAAGTTGAATTGTACTCAAAATAAGCGAATTTTTATATTTACCTCGTCGTGAGTTGTGAACGCTAAAATGCTAACAATAGAAACTTGCTACCAATCTTGATAGACAAGGACACGCACATCCGTGTTCGAAAATGCGCACCTATCCTTAGTTCACTTTGTCGACATCTAGAACAAGCCTTTACGTGTACTGAAAACTGATATTATCTCCTGACTGAGATGAGGTAAAGATAGGTGGCAATTTGTAGGTCAATCAATAAATTCTACATCATAAAGATTTCATCAATAATTCGGGATCGGTGCTATCAAGCGTGTAAATGATCTCATATTATCATTTCTCTACACATCATTTGCATTTTCGTTCAACAGGATTCTTGTCATTATGCTTTATTGACATTATTGAACGAACATGATTCATCTTGTAATTTGTTCATTATCAAAGTACTGAAACTGCTCACGTAACCCTAGACTTTTGTAAAAATAAACATTTGGGAGAGGGAGATGAGCGGGCCATTCTTCAGCGACATAGTAAGTGTTATAATCGCACAATTGTAGCGAAAAGGACTTAGTGAAATGAGAGCAATTCATTTGCGCCAATGTTTTAAAATACTCATTTGCGCTAGTTAATATTTATACTTTGTGACACATGTTAAGCTCATAGCTTGTGATGGCTGCTTTAAATCAGCTTCTCCCCGTGCGATATCCTTTGGATTTATCTAAGTTAAAACTGACACGGGTCAATATGGGCTAAATACAATGGTGTAGAATGTTCTCTGCTGCGAAAGCCGCCGTTAACCATAATATCATCGTTCAAGTCTCAGTTAATTCTTTTTGCAATTTTACATGTACATGTTCATGTAGATGTGCATCACTAAAGCCCGCAATAAGATATTCTACCCAATACATATCTTGCGATGTAAGTTACAATCTATTAATAATGTATACGGTACATTATATTACAATTCTATCTCATTCATAAATAAAAACATTTAAATTGTACTGCAAAACTGAGGCAATTTGACACTAAAATCATCAAAGGATATAATGTCGGAAAAATCCGACCAAAACCGAATGGCAAGCTAGAATTGATAAAACAAATCTGTACTTATTATGGGATATTATGATTTCCGATGAGAGGTCAGTGATACTGTGTAAACTTAACAAATGTCATGATGACCGCACCAGTTTTAGGATAGACCCTTGGTAAAACAACTAATCATCCAACTTTCGCTTTGATACGTTTAGAATCAAGCAGCGATCAATTTCAATCTTTTCATGCATGATAAGTGCCTTACGCAATGGTATTTTCTTTATTTCTGTGTGAAAATTACCATGCAACTTTTTGTGTTCCCTGACTGCAATGTAAGAGATAAATTCATAAAAATGATTTGGAACATTAGAAATATATTCCTGCACTATGACGGAAAAATTATGTAGAATTATATATCAACAGTATCTAGATGATTTTTTAGCATGTTTAATGATTTTATTCAGCATAATGTTTGTTTGCAATATATTTTGTATTATTTTGACAAATTTGACGATTACGTTTTGCCAGGTTTCACATTTATCAGTAGCATTCTCTCATTGATAAACGACTGTTGTCATTCATTTACTTAAATCTATCATTGTCATTGATTAGGACATGTTTCAATATATTGACTTTTCTCGTTTTACTATAATTTAGCTAAGTATTTTCGTCACTAGTCAGTACATTCACATGGATAATGCCGATCATTTCAAAATCCTATCGTGGAATTGGTTATGTTTATTCTTTAATGAAATGTCGTTAATTACATGTAATTCTCAAAGACAATATAGAATATGAACTAATAAATATATAATGCCCGATAATTAGCTGAGAGTTTGTATGTTAAGCAAGTTGTATATCCAGCAACTTGTCATTGCAGATCCACCAACATCACGCATCATTTTCAAACACGGAATTAAGAATTTTAAATTGCTCAATGCTTGCATATCAAAATGAATGAAATGAAATGAAGGTTGAATCAATCCCATGCAAATGATGTTCGCATGGTAGGACTTTATCCTATGACCACCCAGGTTATGCAGGCATGCTGTCTGACCAACTGAGCTGTTGACGCCTACGTATGGCCCATGTCAATTGGTATTGTCAACTGTCAACTGTCCACTGTCACACATGTATGACATGTCAAGTTGATCAATGGGTGGATGTGTAACCGAACATTTTCAAATGATCGATGCTGATACGTTTGTTTGCATTGAATAGCAAGATAGACAGTTATGCGTTTTTGAATTTTCAAATAGGACTATTATTTTCTCGCAAAAATGCAGAACTTCTCCACCATTTCAGGCATTTGTGTACGAAAACCAATTGTATTACACAACAGACCCATTCATTGAAACGAAGACCGTTCAGATAACCGGATCTCTGCCAAAAGACAGTTCTATTAAATATGGAATTTGCGACTGGCTTTACGAAGGTAAGAATCAGCTATATGCTTGTCTGCTTTGGTTATATTTTATCATGACTGCATGAATAGGCGACTTATATAAAAAACATGGAAGAAGCTGTATGTATTTAACAGACTACAGTTATATCATAAAGACTGATTGAGTTAAGCCAATGACTGGTATATTGAATTTTAGTACGGTCATGTAACAGCTTTGCACGACGCATATATTTTTCTTAATTTGTTTATCATTTGTCTATTAGATTTCACTAAATAAAAGTAAAAACATATAATGAAGTATCTATCTAGCTGTGACTGATGAATTCGAATGTAATGCTGCGGAGGCTTATAGTAATAAGGTAAACAAAAGCCTCCATGAGGTCCTACGAAAGCTGTAAAAAGCGTAAAAATACATGTACTTTAAAGTATTTAAGTATGCACGCACGATGAGCGGTGTAGCTGTGTTGGACGCTGATGAGTGCTAAGCAAAGTTGGATGTGTTGAAATAATAATGATAAATCATCTAAATTTATGCACGCAGACGCACCAAAAAAGAGCAAACCTTCATCCAATGCGCAAAGATAAGAGATACTTGTCAATTTTTTGAATAAAATCGGAAGAAATATAAATGAAAATCCCTGATTAGTTTTGTAAATCAAATGCAACATTAAAAGTCGCAGGTGGCATAAAAATGACTCAAAAAATATACCAAGCTTGAAACTTTGGGGATAATATATTGCTGCTATGAATATATGATCGTTGAAAGAAGAGAAAACTCTGTCGTGCATTTTTCGAAAAAATGCAAAAAACGACATTTTTATATACTACTCATTAATGCCATTACATCATTGCAATACAAAGAAATATACTACGCTTAGATCAAATGAATTTTTTTTTGCATTCTGTAGACGTTCTACATTCAAAAATTCACGGACACCGGTCGTGTAGTTGCTCCACAAATTGTCCTTGAAGATAGAATATTTCATAATTTAGATGCAAGTAGTAATTCTTGGATTTCATCCACTTCAAAATATACCAGACTCAAAATTCATGAAATATGTTTTTGAAATTCTTAATAATCCGCACCTAAAACTGTGTGCAGTTTTATCGTGTCGTTTTAAAGAAAAGTATAATTTTGTAACTTTAATAGTAGTGTAAGTAATACATTCCCTCCCATTAATGCATTGACTTAAGAAAATATGCCAGGCTTAGTAATTCAGGATTCAATTATTTGAAGTCTCTAAAATAACATACAAAGTTTACAAGAATTTCTATCGTTGAATTTTGTAGCAAGATGCAAAACTTGTGGATGTGTTTTTAAGAATTTTATACTAGAACTAGCATACTATTTCATACTTTGAGTCTGGCATATGTTTTTAAGTGGATGAAATCCAAGAAATATCATTTGCATCTAAATTATGAAATTTCTATCAACAAGGACAATTTGCGGAGCAACTGCAAGACTAGAAATTTTGAATATAGAATGTTTAAAGCATGCCAAAAAAATACATTAATTCAATCATGGTATATTTTTTGTGTTGCAAATATGCAATAGCATTAATGATTAGTATGTGAAATTGTCGTTTTTGCAATTTTTTCGAAAAATGCACAACAGAATTTGCTCCTCATTCAATGATCATATGTTCATAACAGTTATATACTATCCGCGGAGTTTCAAGCCTGGTATATTTTTTGAGTTATTTTCGATTTGAACCACTTGTGAAGTATATAACATTTGCAAAGGTGCCTTCCCAATAGTCAGCACAAATCGAACACCGGCTTACAATCTAACTAAATACTTAAACCCAAATAGTGAAGAACTCAATGAATAACACATGCTGGAATCACCCAATCAATGTATCGATGTAATAAACCAAGGCAGCAATCTGTTTGCAGATAGATACCTAGATAGTAGCTATGATGTTTAATCAGCATTTATGAATGTGTCAGCAAACAGAAGATTTTAATTCGCAGCAAACTTGACATACGATAATAAAAACAGAGACAATCCCTTATTTAGTAGAGATGCCTTTAGGCTGCTATTAAAATTTGCGGATAATAGGTGTTCCTCATTCAATAATAAAATCAATAGATAAGTAGATGGTGCCACTAATTGGGCCCAACAATAATGGCCATCTTTAGCAAATTTATTTTTGTCTTAATATTAATAAGAGCAGAAGTGGCGTAGAGAATCTGTTTCTTCAATTTTTTACAGAAGGTATGTTGACGGTATGCAAGCCGTTTTGAATGATTGCACAAAGGTAGATCAAATTCATGACTTCCTTAGTAAACAACATACAAACATGAAATTTACAGTAAAAAAAGTAAACATTCGATTGAGTTCCTAGATGATGAAATATATACAACAGATAAATCAACTCGACGTGTCATTTGAAAAGATGCTTATATTGGTCTTTTGTTAGACTTTACTGAGTGCTGTCCCAGTATGTGGAAAGAACTTTAATCTTATGAATGCTACAGAGTTAGCGCTGCATGCTCTGACTGGAGCTTACTCCACGAAGAAGCTGAAAAAATCATTCCCATACGTATTTTTGAAGGTAATGCACACTATTCATCTACAACATAATTAATGCGTTTGTTGGCAATATTGTGAAACAAAATATAAAATTAATCGGTATCTAATAGAAACTTACCTGGGTGAGGCAAAAACTGTCTTTAGGAGTGAGTCATCAATAAAAAATGGAAAGAAGTTAAAAAAAATTAAAAACTTGGATTTTAATATCCAAATGGTGTTTTAATGAAAAAGGTGGGTACTCACTTTAATCTGAAAGAAAACACACCTAAGTTGCAGAGATCTTGCCTAGTGCATAGTTTTTCTTTTCGGGTTGGTCCTTAATGCTCAGCATCTAGGCAAAACAAAGAAGCGATTACACCAAATAATTAGTGAACATATAAAAGGAAATTCAGCCATAAGTATGCACCTTAACAAATGTACACCAAATAATAAAAGACCATATAAAAGGAAATTCAGGCATAAGTACGTACCTAAACAAAGTAATGTAATCCTGTGTGGCGAGGAAGAAGGTGATTGTTTTTACTGACTGTTATAAAAGTCATGGCTATCGAATAGCATAAAATGTCATTAAGAAATTTTTTTTTCCGATTGCAGAATTCAATCATTGAGTGACTTGTTGTCTTAAATCATCTAGGTCTGTTCATTATTACAGTAGCTAGGATTGTATTAAAGACGGATCATCATAGATATGTACTGATGTAAATCACTTTAACCCCTTGACTGCTAACAAGAAATTTGACAAGAGGCTGTGTGGTGCGGATGACTAGGTATTCAAGTCATAAGGATGATTCCGTTATATGCGACTTGACGAGTCCTCCTTCGCGTGCTGTAATTAGCTGATAAAGCAAATATAAGAGTGGAATGAAGAAGTTTTAAGCTGTTCGAAGATTAAGATCGGCGCTGCGCGGAAAATGAAAATTATGCAATTGGCAAACATATTCAGATGATGTATGCATAGGTTAAACATGGGTTGAACGATTTATGAAGGATGATAGAGGAAGAGATTCATAACAGATAAATTGGACAATCAAGTGGTCGAGTAAATTGAATACAATTAACTCTGTTCGCGATACTTTGATGCTTTCTTGAATAGCGGGGCAACATCAATGAGTGGCAACAATAAGATTTCGCGGCATCAAAATGAACAAATCTATCTTCTCGATGCAAGTAAGTAAACAAGATTATGATTTCTCAAATCTCTATTATTTCTCTTAGTGAATGATACTGAGCTCAGTATTGTCAACAGACTCATTGTGTTCAACAGGCTTGGTGGTTTATGTTTTGCTATTGAAAATCTTGTTGCTAGCTTATCAATCATAATAAATTTTATGAATTGTTAGCTAACAAAAAGGTAAAATTTTGTTCCCAATTATCATTTTATTCAAACTTCGACAGACTGAATACCGACCTGCATAACCGTCCTGCAAAATGTCATACAGAAGAAAACTCACGATAGATCAAATCGCTGAAATGATTTGTTTAACTGACGACGAGGATGAACTTGAGATTTCGGACTTTGACAACAGCTTTGACAGCAATGGGGATTCAGACAGTAATATGGATTTGTTAGAAGCTTCTTTTCCAAGAGTGCCAACGCGAAATCCATATTGATCAACATCGTCGTTCACTTTGCCATCAGCTTCAGCCACGTCATCGACGTCAACAACCCCGGTTCTACATGAACTTTCTACACCAAACGAAGAAATTTGGCGGCTTGTGAGCGAAACTGCAGACAGCAAATCCGAAGAAAACCCTACATTTATCGGGTCTCCTGGTCTTTCTTCTGAACATGAGGACTACCTTCATTCTTCTGAAGACGATGAAGATTTGATCACTTAATGTATGGAGCTGTTTCTCTCTGACAAGTTGATTGACATGCTTGTCAGATTCACAAATGTCAGAGCGGAACTTTTTCTACGACAAGAGTCTCAAAATCTCAAACCGCATTCAAGATTTCAAGCGTGGAAAAACACAAATAATCAAGAGATGAAGAAATTCGTTGGACTACTTCTGCTAATGGGAGTCATCAAAAAGCCAATTTTCTCGGATTATTGGCCTACGGATCCTTTTGTTACAACACCGATATTTCATTCGAAGTGTTAGCTATCTCGGGATCGTTTTTTACTGCTATTGCATTTTATTCGATTCGCAGACTATTCCAAGTTTGATGAAGATCCAAATCCCCTACAGAAGATTCTACCATTTGTTTCCTTAGTGAAAGATATAGTTTTATCATACAAACCCGGCGAAAGTCTGACTGTTGATGAATCTCTCCTTCTCTTCAAGGGAAGACTTCACTTCAAACAATATATACCATCAAAAAGGCGACGTTTCGGTGTAAAAATTTACGTTTTGTGTGAGAGTGATACAGGTTACACTATTAACTAATACAATCTAATACAAATTTCATTGGCCGGTCAATCAGATATTATGTTTTGTGTTGAAAAGCACGAATGTCTCTCTGGAAAGTTTTAATTTGATAAGAAAAATTAATGATAATGCAAGTTACGATAACGGAATATTAGAAAGCAATTATCAACATAATAGTAAATCGTTGATTAAATTTAACCAAGAAAAAGTTAAATTGAAACAATAGAAAAGAAATAGGGCCTATGAGAAAGAGTACAGTGGATTTGGATAATTTGTCATTTCTAAATTGCAATGCTAATTTGATAAAAATAAACGATATTTCATTTTACATTTATTTTGAAATTATATATTTCAATATTGTTGTTATACATCTAATTTGTGAATAAAATGGGTTTTGATCTAAAAAACATCTAGTAATTAGTTTGGCCAGGTCTAGCTGCTTTGCTATCGATACGCGATTCTCGACGCTTTGTAATAACGCACACAATTTCGGTAAGTGAAATTTTGTTGAAGCAGCGAAGAGCAATTACGTCTCATAGTCATATCCCGGTCTTTCCTACAAACATCAATGGCTATAAAGAAATTCATGCCCAAGCGAGGATTCACAATTCTTATGCGTTACTCTTTATCCGCTTCTAATTTATGAAAGATGTTATCTATACCATTCACCAGCAGAGCCGACTGGGCGAAGCTGTTATTATGTAACTAAATTAGCTCAGACATCGAATTTGTAAATATTGACATTGTTTGTGGGTAATTATCACGATGGGAATCATTCTTGTAATCTGTTAACAAAATCTCCAGCACACAGACGGTTAAAGTGACCATTTTAGAGCCGCACACAGGATGACACAAGCCATGACTAGAATACCTAGTCATTAGCAGTCAAGGGGTTAAATGATAAATCATGTTTACATATTAATAATAGAAGTGTTATACGGTAACTCTTAATTATATTCTTAATATTTCATTGAACTATTGGATCGTAATTCGTTATTGTTCGCAATTTTCACATTTGTAGAGGAAATCTTAGAGCAATCTGCAGCATACTGGTGGAATCCCACCGGAGACAAAATTGCTTTCATGTCATTCGATACAAAAGGTGTACAACGATACTCTATGCCTTGGTTTGGTTATGATAATAAAACATATGCATCTATTCGATCAGTGCCATACCCGAAGGCAGGGACAAAGACTCCGATGAAAAACCCTGTTGTTGGCATACATTCCTATGATATCGCAAAGAAGAAAATCACGAATATAAAAAGGCCTTCATATATTCCCGAGTGAGTATATTATCACTTTTTTCTGTACTGATTTTCGCATGCATCGTGGGTACTTATCATGATTCGATTCGCGCGCGTATAAATGCCCATGCGTTAAAAAACACACTGCAACTGCAGAGTTTTCAATATTCACTTATTCAATTTTTAATGATTGCATCGTCTCAGAGACCCCATGCTCAGAGCTTAACCACAAACTGTCGCTGAGGATGGAGTACCTGGATCCCATCACGCAAACATCACAAGTTCAAGAAATTAGATATGCTCCTGTTCTGTCTAGACTCGAAGCTGGAATCTCGAATAAGACCAAGAAAGTACTTTCCTTCTCAATCTCTGAATATCATTAATTAAAGCATCCCATTGTCAACTGAAATTGTTACCATTTTCAACCTTGGTCTGTGCTACTTGCGAATGCAATGGTCCTATTGAATAAAGAGTGCAAATGAATAAAAAAAATTGTTGTCGGTCATCCACACAATTGAAAATGAGATATTATTTCCTCCTTGATCACTGACATTACCGATGAAAGAATGTATTCCGATATCATTTTCGATTGACTTTCAATCATGGGATTCACTTCAGAATCATTGAGAGCGGTTGGAATGTTGCGATCTTTGGAGATCAAGAACGCATTTATTGAACAGTGTCAGTATAAAAATGTTCAAACACAACTACGATTATGATTATCAAAACCTCACTTTTATCATTACTTAGCGGCCTTGCTGTAATGAAGGTTATTAATAAAATAGGCGTGCATGAATAACACATCCGTAAGTAGCAATTCCCAAAGATAGTAGGATTAGTTGCCATCATAATTCGGTGGAACATAGGAATAGTCTTTGACATTTCATTAATAGTCACGCACAGCATGAAAAAAGCTAAGAATTCCTTATTCCTCATTCATCATCATTACTTGTTAACATAATCAAACTAAACTTAAATGCAATGTAAAAATTTAAATCGTGCAGACCCTCTCACTGTAAATGATTTCTTTTACACGATAATTATATCACATAATTAGGAGTAAGATAAAGACAGGCAAACTAAATTACAATGCCCAATCCCATCTGCTCATGAGTTAATAAAACATACACACTCTATACGTATTGAAACCTTATAACCCACCATATTCTTCTACTTATGCATATAGTTTGCATTTATGCTGTATCGTGCAGTTTCATATCCTGCCCAACTTTCTTAACGTTGGAAATAAGTGTCTTCATGTCATTTCATCCATCTGTTGATAAATATTATTAGCTGCTGACTCATGAGCCCCCTTATGAATTTCAGACCACATTTATTTTATATTTTTGACTTGCATTCATGTTCCATTCTGCAAAATGCTCAACATCCTTTTACCACAAAATTCCTTTCTTCATCATAATTCAGCAAGTTTTTGTCAGCTTATTTAAAACTGAAAGTGTGTGTGTTTAATGTTCTTTTCAATCAATGATCAAACTTCCAAGGAAGGATTCTGCATTTCTGGAAATTCCATGTGACTCTGATGTACATGCATAATGCGTGCATTCTGCAAACGCAATTGTATTTGACATGGTTGAATAAATTGCAATAAAAGACGAATTCGAAATTACGCATCGACCACAGGATATGCGAATACAAATTGCACTCATATCCAGAAACTGATACAACACTCGCTTTACACTTGCTAATAAATCAATCGAGTAGAAATGTGATTTTGCTATTTGCTGTCTTTTTTCATCACCTTTGACAATATGAGTGATAACGATGACAGGCTTTAGACGTTTAATCCCTGAAGACATCTATAAACCATTTTCAATTTCAACTGATAAAATCACGTTTTCGACAAAATGCATAGAGCACATTTAGATGGAACACACTGCATACACCGGCTAGGACTAGAATCAAATGAGTAGAAAATTGTAATTTTTTTGATTCTTCAATTCAGATGTACTTATCTTCCGATGTCAACTAGGCCTACATCAGATTTCATTCAATGTCATGTGTGTTATTCCCAAGCCTTTTATTTGTCGTAAAATTTGCTTGTGAAAATGAATGTCCAAAATACATTTCACTTCTTTAACGTTTGCTGATTGGCTTAGGTATCCCTTGACAAAAACTGATTATAGCCCAGTCTAAAGCGCGTGATAGTTTGACCTAGTTGCAGTCGCATACAAAGGAAGTTAGAATTTCCCAGTCTTTGTCAAAATGGGAGGCAGATGATGATGTTGTGGATGTGTCAAACTGTGTCTGGAATAGTCCAATGGTACAAAGTTTACATTTGTACGAATTTTTATGACAAATTAGACGATGACAGCTTCTTTGTACCCTCTCAATCGTGGCATCAACTTCGCATATGTAAAAATTTGAGAAGAGAAGAGCACAGCATTTTTAAAACAGATCTTCAACGAAGAATGTTTGTAGCAAAGACTTCAAAGGCATGAACTTGCTTAAACAGCGGATGTCTACATGCATGTTCGTATGCATGTATGTGAAGCAGATTTGTTGTTATATATTAACCATAAGCATAAGCAATTTCATTTCACTCTTCATTCAGTACCATATAGCCAGCCTCCATAGTGCCATAAAAGTTATTTTCGTCTAGAATAAATACTGACAACTTTTGATTTATTAATTTACATTTTATCATTTGAACCCCATTCTGTAATACCCGCATGAACAAATACAAGAGAAACATCATCGCATCAATCCAAAATTACCTCACACAGTGTCACATTGGCAACATAATGAGCGGTGATTGAAATCACCTGAAAGATCAGGCAAAAGAAATTTATTAAATACGGCCAAAAGGTGGAACTTTCGGGTACACCATTCAAGACATACCTTGGAGAACTGCATTTTGTTTGCCATCTTACACGCTGACTTCAGTGACTCAAATAAAGATGCAGTTGTCTTCAAAATGCAAAAAAATGGAAGGAAAAGAGTCATTTGGCATCTTGTCGACTATAAGCGAAGTACGATCACTAGCCTACATATACTTTCGAAGATTTTGAATTGTGCGTGTATTATTTATCTGAGATTGCAGTTGCCGAATGAGGAGTTGTATAGCTTTTCCCGCTCTTGTTACCAAAGCATTGAATCATGTTGCCGGGACTGTAATTCAGCTTACCAGGTTCAGCAAATTATCATTTCAAGATACCGGGTTGTGCATTCAATTTACAAATTGACAGCATTCAACCAACATAGATGAGCGAAATATCTATGTATTAGAAATCAAAATCACACTACAAGCAATCACGATACCACTTCATGCATTCACCTTGATTTGTGCTCTTCGATTTTTAAAGCGGATATGGCCATTGAATGCGGTCATTCCGCTCATCATGCCGAACAATCGAGGATCAACTAATCTCTCTCAAAATTGCCGGGAAGGACGCCGATGTTCCGTTTCGAAGAAATACGGAGGCAACAAAGGAGAATCGCTTCAGATACGCTACCTGGCTGACATCATTGAATGTTCATGAGCACATGATCTACATAGATGAATGTGGTATCAATCTTTTTGTAATTGCTTGAAATATAGATTGAATTATGGATTTTGTCTTTTCATTTACATTAATTAGTACTTTGGTTGTAGATATGCATAAAAAATGATACTGATTTTCCTTTCTTCATTGGTCTTTGTACAGGGAAAATTTTCACACAAGATAAACTTCAGAAAGCAAAGCAGTTAGAGGTATTGCTTGATAGGCCTACATGTACTGATTAGTTTATCTGTGTTGCTACTACAAGACATGGAATGCATGTGTAATGACATAACAAACATATGGAATGTAAATGTTTTGCGAAGGGATCAATTTGATAACATGAAATTGAATACACAAGTATGTAAACCGATGTTCCTCTTTGGTAAATTGATTGTACAACTGAATGTGTGTCAATTAGATTGCGAATCCCGGTAAACTGAATGCAAACTGGCAAGTTGAATCTAAATCCTGTTAAACTGAATGCGTAGTAGCCAATGTCTGTTAAATTGCACGCAAATCCCGGTAACTTGATTCTATACAATGGTAGCAAGAGCGGGAAAACCTATATTAATGAATTGTAAAAGGTAGTAATGGACAAAAGACCGTTCCAGGACACCATAAAATAAAAAAATTAGTACTTTTAAAAACGACATAAATTTATGAATTTAGTCCCTTTTTCAGGTTTTTAAGACCTAAATTCATGAATTTGGTTCATTCAAAAAGTACCATTTTTTTCAAAAATGGTACTTTTAAAAAACAACATAAATCGGAGCGAAGCTCCTCTGGCTTAAGCCGATTCATGAATTTGAACCCTTTTTCAGGTTATGAAGACCTAAATTCATAAATCGGCTAAAGCGCTAAAGCCAGAGGAGCTTCGCTCCGATTTGGGTGTTTTTAAAAATACCCAATTTTTCAAATTTTTCAAAATCTCAAATTTGTGATTATGACATTTTTCATTGCTTAAATCATGACCGTTCCAGGACACCGAAAATCATAAAAGTTAAGAATCTCAAATTTGTGATTATGACATTTTTCATTGCTTAAATCATGACCGTTCTAGGACACCGAAAATTATAAAAGTTAAGAATCTCAAATTTGTGATTCTGTCATTTTTCACCCCCCGCCAAAATCATGACCGTTCCAGGACACCGAAAACCCGGACACCGAAAAAATTATAAAAGTTGAGAATTTCAAATTCATGAATTTTATCCATCTTTCAGGTTTTTAAAATATATCATGTGACTTGCGGGACATCGGAGATGTCTTCCAGGGCTTCGCCCGTTAAAAATATTTCTTTAAAAATGGATGAAACAAAAGTGGATGAAACAAAAGTGGAAGGAACTTCAGAAATGGAAGGAACCTCAAGAATATATCCTTCGTTATCTCAATTAAAAATAAGTGAATTAAATATTGAAAAACACAAAGATAGAGTACGTTATATGAAAGATAAGGAATCCCAATTATTATTAAGATTAGAGCATTATAAAAAATTAAGAAAGAGATGGACTAAACTTAAGAATGTAACACAAGGAATTGGCATATTCTTAACAATAAGTTTAGGTACGTTAACAATTGTTATATCTTCAGGTGTTTTAGTAATTCCAGTAGTTGCTACAGCTTTAACAGGTACGGGTGTTTTTGCAACTTCACTTGCTACAATGGTAGAAAAATCTTTAATAACTAAGAAACGAAAATCATTAAAAACTAAGCATTTACATATTAAAGAAGTATATGATAAACTACATTACTACTTTCAAAGAGTATGTGATGATAATGTTATTACGTTAGATGAGATTGAAAAATTTGATCAAATAGCTAATGAAGTAAATCAAATATCATTTCAATCACAGACAGAAAAAGTTGATGATAAAAATAAAAGGGATGGTAAAATTTCTAGTGATGGTAAAACTTTTAGTGATGATAAAATTTTTTTAGAAGAGCTAAAAACTTTATTAGACAAAACTTTATTAAACAAAACTTAATACGAGAAAATTTTAAACGAGAAAATTTTAAACGAGAAAATTTTAAACGAGAAAATTTGAAACGTGAAAACTTTAAACGAGAAAACTTTAAACGAAAAGATTACAAACAACAAAGCAATAAAAAAATAATTTGTTCAGTAAAATGTTTTTGCTGTATTCCAATGTTACCACAAAATTCAAATATTATATTTTAAAAAAATAGACAAAATTAAAGCTGATAATAAAAAATAAAATATTAAAACATTATATTTGTATATTTTTATTACTCGGTAAACAATTGTTCGATAACTCTTTCATGAATTTTTTTATCAATATTAATTGTGATAAATCCATAATCTTTTGACCAAGCATTATTACACGATTGTTTAAATTCATCTTTATCTCTTATACATAAATCTCTTAACAAATCACTTAAGTTTCTTGCATTTATTTCAAATAGTATAAATATATTTGCATTCTTTCTAATAACACTTCCATCTAATGAATACATACTTTGTGTCAAATAAAATACACTACAGTTATTATGTCTACCTCTTGTGAAATAATTTCTTTGAACTGACTGATTTCTATCATTAACACAATCATCAAAAATTACACAATGTTTCATTGTTTTATCTAGTTTACTAGGATCTTGCATATTACCACTATCATCTATTAATTGTATCTTTATATGGTTATTTTTATTAGATTCTACTAACTGATTATTTTTTGCTGCTTCTTCACACCACAAATTTATTTCTTCTTCATCTTCAGATTTTTCATATTCTTTGAATAATGAAGCAATTGCTGTTTTTTTAAGATTATTTTCAAATCCATATTTTAAAAATTGATAGACGGGTTGTTCTGCCGTTGTTGTATAAATTATAAGATTGTTATAATCCAAAAAATTTGGAGTCGTTAAAATTTTAAACAATAGATACGTTTTTCCACAACCTGATCTTCCACAAATAACTGACAAAACTTTATTAGATAAATTTGGATGATGATTAAATTTAAGTTTTTTTTTTTTAATGGAGGTAGTTCACTCATTTTTTAATAAAAAAGTTTTATTTTTATTTTATTTTTGTTTTTAAAGAAGAAGAAGAAAATTAAACTTCTCTAGCTTCGCGTGGGAGTTTATACCTCTCGAACGGGAGTTTATACCTACCGAACGGGAGTTTATACCTCCCGTACCAAAAGATCTATCATAATCTCTTCACCTCCAAAATTTATTTCTTGTCCTTTTTCATCAGTGATTCTAATGCCAATGTTGTTAATAGTTTTTCTTGTAATAGGGAAATATATTAATGTTTGTGGAAATACATTTAATCTATAACCAATGGGTACAGTAAAAGCTGGAAAACTGAATATTAAATTTGATAATTTACCATTTATATATCCTCCTTCAATAATGTCACAATGTACAACAATTGAATTTATTTCAGTTATTTTTGGAATCTTCTCACCTAAATGATAACCTTGACTATAGGTTTGTTTATTAAATCCTAATAGCTTTGACAATGATCTATCATGATTAAAATCAACTTGATGATTTTCGTCTAAAGTAAGAGAAAATTTATTAACTGCCGGTTCAACTGCAAAATGTAATTGTTTCTTATCTTTAAATGGTATACCTAAATGTCTCTTAATTTCATTTGATATTGTTTCAACTTCGTAAGAACCAGGAAGAAAAGTTAGTATTTTCCATGTTTTACCTTTATCAGTAGAATATCTAAATTGATCATTCACATCTTTGATAACGTTTTGAATAGTGTTAAATGTGGAGAAACTAGTCAATGCAATTTGATAATTTTTATTTTGTTCCAAATGTAGAATGGGTTCTAAATTACAAGTGTGTGATGAAGTAGTTGTTATAATTTTTAACGTCGTACTAAATTTTGATGAACCCAAAATCTCTGTTAGATTTTCTAAATGATTATTAATTTTGTCTAAATCTGCTGAACACATTTTTAAACTAAAAAATTAAATAAATATTTTTTTATGAAAAAAGTAAAACAACAACATATTTCAGCTACGGGCGAAGTCCTAGATCACTCGGTTCGTTATACTTTTATAATCCTCTTCATTTAGAATCTTCTTTTCTAACAATCTTTTCAATATAGCATGAATTTCATTGAAACTAGAATTATGTCCTTCTTTTATTGCAGATATTAAAATATTTAATCTATTTAGTAATTCTTGTGGATCATCTGGTAAAAATATGGTTGTTTCTGTTTTCTGTTTTTTTGTTTTCTGTTTTTCAGATAAACCTTTCCCTACTTTAACTCCCGTTGATAATAAATTTTCTAATTGTTTATAACGTCTAAGAGTTTTTACTGTGCCAACTCTATCTAATATAGTTTTATATTTTATTAGATCTTCTACAGCATAATTTTTTAAATCTGCTCCTCTTAAAAGATCAACAAAATTTCTATCTAAACTAATAGGTTTTTTATCTGGCGTAAAAATTAATCCTCGTAAAGGTTGTGGAAATATTTCTTTACCACCAAGATAAAATCTTGCAAATAATTTTTTATCTAAAAAGAAAGTAGAATGTTCGAATAACATAGATTTTGGTAATTTTTTATCTATGTTTGCCTCTAATAAACCATAGTCATCTAATAGTGTTTTAAGTACAGGATCCGCTATATCAACACGTTTTTCATTAAGTTCCTTTTCAAGAGTTTTAAATGGTTCGACAGTTTTTTCATAATCAGTTTTTACTTCTTCAGTTATTTTTAATTTATCAAACATATCAGATTGAATACCAGCTTTTGTCATTCTATGTTGAAGATGATTTTCTTTCATAATATTTCTTTGTTTTATTAATTCGTCTAATTGTTTTATTCTTTTAAAATTATCAGCTCTAACTTTATCCATTTTTATATGATAATTTTTTATTATTATTTTATTTTATAATATTTTATTTTTATAATATTTTATATTGTTATATTTTTAAATTTAGAAAATAGAAATTAGAAAATTAAAAAGGTTCAGTAGTTATTCCATCAGGTAAAATTTTTCTTTTATCATCAAATGGATCTAATGCTAATTTATGTTCTTCTTTTAAATACATTTTATGTTTCTTTGAATTAAGTCTATAATTACATGCAGTTTTTATTTCATTATTAAATAATGCATTTTTATAATCTTGAAATGTTATTTGATTAGCCACTGATGCCTTTGAAATTCCTTTTAATGTTTTATGTGTTTTAACGGGCGAAGCCCTGGAAGACATCTCCTTTGACCCATGAACCGATGTCCTAATATTATTAGTTGTATCATAACGGTAACATTTAGATTTTAAAAATATAGCTTCTGTTATGAAATCTTCATTTCCTTCTAATTCATCTTTTACTTTACATAAATCAGAAGGATGAATAATATCTTTTATTTTATTAATTTCTTTATCTAGTGAAGAACCATATGGTACTGTTAATTCTAAGAAAATAGAATCGGTATCTGTAAAGTGTAATTTATAGTTTTTGCCATAAGCAGGTGCTAAATAATCATATATAAAACTATACATAAATAGTTTAGCTAATTCTAATATAGTGAAACCAATGAAATTAAACTTATCATGTTTTACAATGCTTCTTCTTAGATGAACAGCACAAAGTTCATCACTGAATCTAGTAGTTCTTTTATATGTAGGTTTCCTTGTTAAATTTTGAAATCTATCTCTATCATAAACTATTTCAATATTTTGTCTATTACGTACATTTTCTAAAGTCTTACCATAAAATGCATTATTCATTAATTTGAAGAAAACGTTTCCAAAATCATCTTTATTTCTTTTAGCTATTTTGCGTTTTTCAATATTGAACTCAATATAATCTTTTAACCATTTAGATTTTCTATACTCTAGTTTTCGATGTATTTTGGTGAGAATCATTCCATGATCTAAATACCAATCTAGCATTCTTCCTTCAACAACATACTTTCCTTTATTACTTTGTGTTAACATAAGTTTTTTTGTTGGCCTGTATTTTTTCGGAATTATAGATTTTTGATAATCTGAAAAATCTTCTATATTGGGAATTTTGTTTTCTGGACAGAAAGGATAATATTTTGTTGCTTCTTTTATATAATCAGGGTATACTAAATCAACTTCATATACATAACCAAAATTATTTTCACCATCATATGTTCTTTGATAATCTAGATTATTACACCATGTCATTTCACCTGTTGGTAATTCTTGTATCATGCAAGAAGAATATAAGCTATTAAAATCATAATATAACAAATAGTTTTCTCTCATGAATTCATCAATTGCTTTTTCACGTTCTACTCCTTCTCGTTTCGTTCGAAAAATTTCTAATATATTTTCTTTTTCTTCTGGAGATAAAGGTTTTATTCTTCCATATGTATGTGGATTTACTTTCTTATTATAACATTTAACATATCTATTACCTAAAACTGATGAAACTCCACCTCTAATTCCAGATTCAAAAAATAATAATTTATCATATGTATTTTCTTTATAATGTTTAAGTTTAACGTACTTTGTCCTAGAGCCATCGGCTTGAACACCAGTATGTTTTAATCCTGCTAGCCATGTTAAACCTGGTGTAGAATAACAATAACATGGATCTATTCCGTAATATTCTAAACACATATCACGAAAGTTTTCAAAAAGATCAGCTAGTATTAATACATCTATCTGTAGATATTTCATTGTATAATCATACATTGTTTTACAATTTAACTCTCTCCAATTTTTTTCAGCTTCTGCATAGTCTTCGTCAGATAATTGTGATTGTTTTAATGTTGATTTAAATTTATTTATTGGAGGAAGTTGTTCTTCTTCCATAATTTTATTCACAGAATTGAAATCAGTCTTCGACTGTGAACCACAGGTTTTATCTCCAGTTATATCAGTCTTCGACTGTGAGCCACAGGCTATGTACTCATACGGAAATATTCCTTTTAAAGGTTTTAAATTATATTTATTTAATATTTTACATTGTTCAGGTTTCAAAGTTTTTCCCATAACATCTAATGAATAAGGAGTAAAAAATCTAAATGCATCTAAAATTCTAATACAACCTAATTGCATTGAAAAATATTCTTCTTCTTGTTTACATAGTACATTTATTTTTTGTTGTTGTAATTTTTCAGATGAAAATAAATCTTTCATTACTAGATGGAAATCATATTTAGAACCATTATAGAAATATAAAGGAACAAAGTTATATTTAAATTTGTTAGCATTAAGATTACAAGAATTATGTGCTGCACCTCTATATAATCCATTTAGATGATCATGATCTTTTACTTTATCAATATATCTACCTCTGCCAGTTTTATATTTATTTGTAAAACCTTTTCCACAGTAATAACAATTTATTTCATCATAAAATTCTTTTCTTTCTTCATCCGTTAATGGTATCATTGGTTTATTTGTTTCAAGCAATTGTGAAAAACGTCCTTGTAATTCTTCTACTTTCTTTGTAAACATTTCTGAACTGTCTTCACCATAGTATTGTAAATATTCTGATTTAAATAATTCAGGATAATTCGAATGAATGTACATTCCCCAACATAATGGTTTTTGTTCAAATAAATATTTTTCTTTACTTTGTTCAGTTGAACTTTTTCCAGGCGCACTTTTTCCAGGCGCACTTTTTTCAGAATTATAATTTTCAGAATTATAATTTTCAGAATTATAATTTTCAGAATTATAATTTTCAGAATCGGGTGAAGCCCTGGAACTTTCCGTTCGATTTTGTGTCATATTAACATTATATGCTTCAAAATCACAATAAATAGTAAAGGGTACTTTATTTTTAAAATACCATTTATTATATTCTAAATAATCATCTTTTGGAAAAGTATTTTGAACTGCTTCGTTTTGTTGACAATTCTCCAAATGTCTATTCATTTCTTCTAAAGTTCTAAAACTTGTCATACATTGAAGACAAGGAAAATTTTTATTATCTGAAGTTTTTGTAAATATAGAAACATCTTTACACAATATAAAATGACCCTGATAATATAATATATTCGCTTGTGCTGGTTGTTTTGACTGTTCTAATTTTACAAATTCATCTTTATATATTTCATGTGTTTCATTAATTTCTTTTGTAAGATTAAATGTATTTTGATAATAATTTTGATTTAATATTTGTAGCTGATAAATATATTCTTTATCATATTGTTCTTTATATTGTTGTAGACATTTTTTTAAAGATTCATTTATTTTTTGTTTGGTTTCATTTTCTTCATTATTTTCTTCATTTAATTCTTTATTATTTTCTTCATTTAATTTTTGAATTGTTTCTATCTTATTTTGATATTTATGGTGATATTCTTGTAGTAACATTTGTGTTTGTTGTTGATAATCTATTTTACATTTTTGTAAACTTTCATTTAAATTTTCTAATTTTTGTTGGTATTCTGAAGATAAAGATGAATATTTGTAATTATAATCATCAGCACGTCCTTTATAATTATTATGATTAATCATTATTGGTGTTAGTGTTTTAACAAGTTCAAATTTTTCAGTACATATTATATTTCCTTGGTAAAAAATATTATGATGCATGTAATTACCTCTATCATTATATACTATTTCTGATTGACATAAATTTTTATTATTCAAATAAAATTTTTTTGAATCTGAGTAAAGTGGAGTAATTTTACCAATAGAAACATAATTCACATTTAATTCAAAAACATTTACTTCTATTAAATTTTTATTCTTTTTATGAAACTTTATTAACTATTATAATCATATGGAAATTCATCTAAGCCATCAGAAAGATCAAATTCACTTATGTATTCTTCTTTATTGTAATGACTTAGTCTTTCTTTATGATATTTTGCAGGATGTAAATGTGCTATAATACTCCACAGAAAACAATAATCATCTTCATTTTTTATGTTGATTAATTGTGGTGAACTGAAAGGTAAAGGAACATAACTACCACCAGTATTATTTTTATATTTATCAATTACTATTTTCTTAGATATTATTTTAACAAATCTCCAACCAGATTCACGTAACTGGGCTTCAATTATACAATTTTCTAATTTAAGTATCATCGATTCAAATATGGGTTGTATATCATTTACATTATGAATTTCTTGCGAATTTGTAAAATGTCCTTGTATTATTTCTTCAGGAATTCCATCAGGTCCATTTTTTGTATAAAGTACTTCTACATTCATATAACATTTGAAAGATTTCTTAAATATATTATAAAAGTTGGTTAGAATATCAGAAAAAGTTTTATCGGTTTCATTATATTCAACCGATTCAACCGATTCATTAAATAAATATTTTATATCTGTTACGGCTTCATCAAATTCATCTATTTCGTTAAATTCATCAGTATCGCTAAATAAATATTTTATATCTGTTACGGCTTCATCTTCACTATTAAAAAATTTTTTATATTCCGAATGTGAATAATCATCAAACATTTTTTTAACTTTTATATCAGTAGGCAATGTTTCTAGATAGTTTTTATAACTATTTAATTTTAATATATTTCCTTCATCAACTCGTTCTACATTTTGTAAATGCATTTTACTTTGTAGATGAGATTGATAACTTCTTTTTGTTTGTAACTTTTTTTTACATAAGACACAATAAAATGTTTTCATTTTTTATTTTTTAAAGAAAAAATTTGTGTTTTAGTTTTTTTTTTAAAAAAAATTTTTGTTTTAATTTTTTAGAGAAAAAAATTCTAAATATATATAATGGAAAAATTCTAATATATCTGCAAAATCGTGCGAAGCGCGAAGCCCTAGAACCTTCGGTTTGATTATGATAAATTTGTTTAATTATTAAGTATTTCACTTACACCATTTATTAATGGTTTTATATCATTATATGTTTTTTTGGCTTCATCAAATGTAGATTTAGCATCAGAAAATGTAGATTTAACATCAGATATTATTGGGGTTGCTTTTCTTAATCCGTTTCTAACATCATTGATTGCAATTTTCAAATAGTTTAATGTTTCATTATCTTGTAATCTTTTTGGTATTGGTATACCAAATTTTGCATTTAAATAATGATCAAAATAAAAATAAAATGTATCAGGAATAATTTTTAATGGTACTTTTGCTTCGGATTCTAAAAAGATAATTATTTGTTCTATAACTTGATTTGATAAATGTTTTGTATTTGCATATATTCTAATATCAAAATCTTGAGAGTTATTATAGATTTCATGTTCGGTATCTACTAATATATTTAAATCTTTATCATATACTTGCATATGTTCACTTATGGTGTCAACACGTATTATTCCATATTTATGATGTGTATAATATGATAAAGGCATATTCATTTTATAATTTTTATTAATATCATTAAAGAATGCTGCATTATTTTGGGTAGTTGTAAAAAATGTTTGAATGTTTTCTCTAATCTTATTATCTACATCACGAGCTTTATGAGCTAATACAACTATTTGAATATTTTGATGTCTTCCTTTTGTAAATATTTCTGACATATTTTTTTGTTTTGATAAACTTGCAACATCATCTAAAATTAATAAAGATTTATTTTCAGGTGTACCAGCAAAACTTTCCATATCTTGTAACTCATCTAATTGTTTATCATTATAGACGTTTGTAAAAGTTGGCCATTCAGAAGTATGCATACAAAAAATATGTACTTTTGTTTCATCCTTATAATATTGGTTTATATATTTTTTAATAAACGTAGTCTTACCACTTCCAGTTTTACCGTAAACAATGAAATGTAAATTTTCTTGATACATTTTACCTTGTTTAATATTTTTATTATTAGTTTTATCCTTAATCTTATCTTCCTCAGTCTTCCATCCTTCAAAAGTTTTTTTTTCTTGATTATAAAAAATTATTCTCTTTTGTTCCTCTGTTAGAAAGTAACCCCATTGATTACCAATACATATAACAAGATGATAAATAAAAAATATTAAAATACATGCTAACAGTATTTTTATACAATGAAATTTTAAAAAATTCCAAAGACGTGTAAGATCTGATTGTGGTATTTTTTTATTAAGAGATGAATTAGGGGGTAGTGGCTCTAAATATTTTTTATCTATATTATTATATATATTTTTATCTATATTATTATATATATTTTTATCTATATTATTATTATATTTAGTATTATATATAGGATTTTCTACAATATTATTAATATCTTTGAGATTCGGATCTTGAGGGGTTAGTGTATCTTGAAACTCAGTGTTATTCATATAATTATTTATTATTTCGTTTATTGCATTAAGAGATTTATGACGACTTAGATTACTTTTATTACTTTTATTACTTTTAATTATAACCGGTGAATATAAATCTTCCAAATTTTCGTTTTTATTCATTTAATATTTTTAAAATAAAAATTTAGGAATTATTATTTTTTAATTCCGGACTCGCATTCTTACACTCTTATGAGTGTTTTTAACCTCTGTAGAACCTCCGGAATGTGTCGGACTTTTTGTTCCTATACTCAAAAGAAGTATGTTCCGAACCTCTCCTCTCTTCCGGAATGCTTAAGAATATTTTAATAAAATAATATTTTATTCTTTATAAAAAATAATATTTTAGTTGAAATACAACTATTTTAGTTGAAATACAACTATTTTAGTTGAAATACAACTATTTTAGTTGAAATACAACCATTTTAGTTGAAATACAACTATTTTAGTTGAAATACAACTATTTAAATATATAAGTCTATTTTAATAGAAATACTAATATAAATTATTATTGTTTTGATATAAATTATTATTTTGATATAAATTATTATTATGTTGATTATTATGTTGATTAAGTTTTGGACATAGTGTTACATGTCGCTGAAAATTTTTCTTTAATATAATTTTTTGACAACCTCTACATTTAACTTTTTCTTTTAAACAATCCTTACACTGATATTTACTATCATAAAACTCTGTCTTAGGTTTAGTAATTTGACAACTTGTACATTGTCTTGTAGAACTTATACAAGAATTATAATGATTAGTAATTCCTTGAATTGTAAAATATTTATTACAATTACGACATAACTGATCTTTTAATTTATCTTTTTTATTTTTTTTAACCTCTTCTGGTTGTTCGCATAATTTTAAATGACGCGCAAAATTTTTTGATGTTATATTTTTATTACATTCGGAACATATTTTTTTGTTATTACTTTCAACAAATTGATTTTTATCAATATAATTATTTTGTGCTACATTATTATTTTGAACAAAAGGATTATTTTGAACAAAAGGATTATTTTGAACAAAAGGATTATTTTGTGCTACATTATTATTTTGTGCTAAATAATTATTATTATTTTGCCTAGGTGTATTTATTCTAGCAGTATAAAGATTTTGTTCTTTATCTGAAATAAATAAATGCTTTAATCTTTGTAATGGTTGCTCTGATTGAATATTATTATACTGAATACTATTATTAGGTTGAATATTATTCTGAATACTATTATTAGGTTGAATATTATTAGGTTGTATATTATTAGGTTGTAATTGATTCATATGCATACCACATGGTGTGTTTTTCATATGAGAATATAATAGTGTTTGATTTAAAAAACGCATATTGCAAACTTGACAAATTTGAGTCATTTCCATTTTTTATTTTTATTAGGAAAAATTTTATTTTTATTAGGAAAAATTTTATTTTTTATAATTTATGTATTTTTTATAATCAGAAAAAATTTTATTTTTATTGTTTAAAAATGATGTTACCAAATGTTGGTGGAGGTGCATATATCCCGAATAATCGTGAATTAGAAATAGAGATAGAAAATTATATCATGAAAACTGGAGACGTTTTATCTGGACCATTGCATCTTTCTATTCTTCCACAACAAAATACAGAGTTAACAAATAAACAATATGTTGATACGCAAATCAATGAATTAAAAGAAAAATATATAAACGATGTTTTGGTTCCACTGATGAATGAATTAAAGTTGCTTAAACTTAATGACAAATCATTAAACGAAAAATTATCAAAACTTGATAAAAAGGATAGAGAGCTAGAAGCAGATATAGCAAAACTTTTTAAAAAGATTTCAGAACAATCAAAAATTTTAATATTACTTTCTTTAAATTTAAAATCTGCAGTCATTAAAAATAAACATCAGATAAAAATGTTAAAAGAACAATTAGAAGATGAAATAGAAAAACTACCTGAAAGAATTAAAAAAAATTTAAAGCAGTTGCAAACTACATTCCAAAAAAGTGTTGATGAATTGAGTTCTAAAATTACTCAACAAATGAAAAAGATGAATAGAATAATAAATGAAGTAAACTCACTTAATGAAAAAGTTGATAAAATGAAAACTCTTAAAATCAATTTAGAAAATGAATTAAAGAAAAATTTACAAGAAAACTCTAAAGAAAATAAAGAACAGTTAGATGCTGTTAAAAGACAATTAGATGTTCTTAAAATTAAGTTAAATGCTCTTAAAACGGCATTGAAGATTAATCAGCAGAAAATGCAAGTTAATAGAAAAGAAATTAAAGTACATCACACACTGCTTGACGCAATAGATAAAGTGCAACAGTCAATTAATAAAGTTATCTCGAAGTTGTTAGATATTCATAAACGTAAATCTTAAACGAGTATTGTAAATATTAACTTAAATATTTTTTACCCACAAAAAATAAGAATCATAAAAAATATAAATATAATTTAAAAAATACAAAAGTATAAATATAATTTTTTAAAAAATTTAAAAAGTATAAATATATAAAAGTATATAAAAGTATATAATTTTAAAAATGGATAAAATTAGAGCTGATAATTTTAAAAGAATAAAACAATTAGAAGAGTTAATAAAACAAAGAAATATTATGAAAGAAAATCATAGAATAAAAAGAATGATTGATGCAGGTTTGGTTCCTGATAAAGTTAAACCAAAAACCCAATCTGTAAAAGTTAAGAACAAAAAATAAACATTTTTTTTATAATGGACATCGGTTCATGGGTCAACGGAGATGTCTTCCAGGGCTTCGCGCTTCGCGCTTCGCCCGTATTTATATTTTTCCCAAAAAGTCAAATTTGTTACTAAAAAATGCCTATAATTTATAAACACAATCTTAAACATTTTGCTTCAAATCAAAAAATTGCTCATGAACCACGTATGAATCCTGTTTATCATTATGATAATAGAGAAACAGTCGGAACAGAAAAGTTCCTAGGCACCGCAGGTGCCATCCAAAAAGAAGGGGATGGCATCTTTTCTGGTATTGGTAGTATCGTTAACTTAATTAAAAATAATAAAGATTTGATTACATCTGCTGCAAAAGGAGCTGCTGCTATAGGTAGTACAGCTAGTGCAATATCAAATGCTGTCAAGTCTCAAAACGAATTAAAACAACTAGAAGCTATTCGTAAACTCAAGAATGATTCCGAAGAACTAAAAAAATTAAAAAAACTTTCAGATGAAACAAAAAACAAAATTGCTAACATAGCTGTAGAGGGTGATAGTAAACAAAATGAAAAAACAATTGAAGAAATAAGAGGTAATGGCATTCATAGCGGAGCTGGTCTAGCAAAATTCTAAAATTATATTTTAGTAAAAATTTTTTTTTTCTGTCTGTGAGAAAAACAAAAAGTCAAATTATTTTTTATAAAAATGTCTTCGCTTATCGAAAATAAATTTAGATTAGATGATCCCCCGTTCACCAGTTACAATCAAAAAAAGAATGACTATATAAGAATTGCTATGAATCCCGGATCTTCCAGTAGAGTAAATACTGGAGGAGATTTAATCTTTGAAGTTGATAATCAGCAGAGTTATTTATATTTACCTGATTCATTTTTACACTGTGAATATTCTTTATATAGTGATGCCAATTTTACAACACCATTACCAGATACCGATAATATTACACTAGAGAATAATTTTTTCCCAAGTTTATTTACACAAATGCGTTTAGATGTTGCAACTCAAAATATAGAAACAATAAGTGATTCTCCAGGTGTAATTGATACAATGCTTAGATTTGTAATAATTGGTGAAAATAATAAAAAGAATGAAATCGAAGGTTGGTTTCCTGATACTAATGATGGTATAATTGTTGATGATTTAACTCACGCTGGAACAGATGCAGCAGGAATTGCGAAAGATGTAGAAAATATTGCAAAACATTTAAATAAAACAAATAATGAAGCATATAAAGAAAGACGTGAATTTAACAAAAAAAGTAAACAGACAGTAAATTGGTCATTGTCTCCATTATTCGGATATTTAGATTATGATAAAATATCATATCAATTAAAATTTAAATTAATAATTCATCGTACAGCAAATAATGAATTAATCTTTTTTGGTAAGACTGGAAAAAAAGCATATTTAAAAATTGATAGACTTGAATGGTGGATTAAGCATATTACTCCTAGTTTAGAGGTTGAAACAGCTATTGCAAAAAGATTAAATACTAACAAACCAATTCCAGTTAATTTTCTAAAGAGAACTGCTAGTTCAGTAACTTTTTCCGAACAAAGATTTAACTGGCATTTTACTAGAACTGCGAATACACCAAGATATTTATTACTAACATTTCAAAGAAATAATTCTCCAAGTTTTGATAAGAACAATAATATTTTTCATATTAATACAATTCGAAGTTTACAAGTTTCATTAAATCAAACTCGATATCCAATTGATCCATTAAGATTCGATGATACCAATAATCAATTTATGGAAGGATATGATGCTTATAGAAATCTTTGTATAGAATTTGGAGTTGAACCACAATTAACTCCTGGAGATTGGAGACATTTATATCCAATTTTCTGTTTCGATTTAAGTGCACAATCTGAAGATATTATTAAAAATGGTTGTGATGTAACAATTAATATTGAAAAGAAAGATTCCACAACTTCATTGATGGCTTATGGTTTATTGCTAGAAGATGTAAAATATTCTATTGAAATTCTTAATGGAAAGATGGTTAGGATCGGCTAAAGCGCTAAAGCGCTAAAGCCAGAGGAGCTTTGCTCCGATAGGTTAATTAAAATTTTTTTCATAACTAGAATAGATTAAAATTTTTGTTAACTTAAAAATTCTTAACTAAAAATTTTTCATAACTAGAATAGATTTAAATTTTTTGATAACTTTAAATTCTTAACTTAAAATTTTTTATTAAAAATGTCGCAAGCGAAAAGTAATATTAATAATAAAACTGTTGAATTAAAATTACGTAATATTGTTGACAAAAATACCCCTAAAACTATTACGATTAACAAAAAAAAGTATTACATAAGTAAACCAATGATAGAGAATATTCAATTACAAGAAGAAAAGAATGGCGGGATTCTCCCATTAATTCCACTAATAATAGGAGGCATAGCAGCTGCAGGAAGTGTTGCAGGTGGGACAGCTGGTATTGTCCAAGCAGTAAATAAAAATAAATCAGAGAAGGCAGCATTAGAAGAACAAAAACGTCATAATAGAGAGTTAGAGAAAGTTGCTAGGGGCGAAGGGATATCTGAGATGTCTTCCAGGGCTTCGCCCGAAGGAAAAGGAGTAGTAGATAATTTTATTAGTAAATTAAAATTAGTTGATGAAGGAAAACGAGTTCTTAAAAATATTCTCCACAATGTTGATGATTTAATTGAAATTAAAGAAACTAAGGATGGTTCTGGAATATATCTAAGTCCTAGTATGATTCGGTAATAACCTCAGGACCTTTGGTCCATAAGGTAAAACATTTATTTTATCTTTTAAAATGAATTCTACAAATTCCGAAAATTTAACTAAATTAAAAATTTCTAATTTAGATTTATTGAATTATCTATTAAACAAAAATAAAAACTCACATTGTCAGGATATTGGAGGTGACAAGAACAAAGTTCCATACCACTTCGGTGGTGATATACAAAAAACATTAGAAAACTTTCCTGGCTTTATTTGGAGTAAATATACGAAAGAAAAACATCTTCCTGGTCATTCATATACTGGGCCAGGAACTCGATTAGATATAAGACTAGATGAGAATAATAATCCGAAACCAGGTGAAGAACCAATAAATAGAGTAGATGCCGCCGCTTACAGGCATGATTTAGCTTATCGAAATCATGATCTAAGTTCTCGTCATGCAGCTGATAAGAAGATGATTCAAGAATTAGATAGTATTCAGAATCCTACATTTAGAGAAAAAATTGAAAGAATGTTTGTTAAGAAAGCTTTACAAGCTAAAATATTATTCGGCCAGGGTTTAAATGAAACGACAGCAAAGCTGTCTGAGAGCAACGCTCGAAATCATAATTCAGACGTTTATGCATCTGAAATCCACAAGGAATATAGAAGGCCTAAATATTTATTGAAAGTAAAAATATTTAATAAAGATGATATTTGGAGTGCTGATCTTATTCATATGCCGAATGAAAGGGACCGAACCGAAGGTTCTAAGACAAAGTCTGACTACAAATACGCATTGACAGTTATAGATTTATATACACGATACGCTTGGGTAAAGCCTTTAAAAAATAAAAGTGGTCTATCAGTTAAATATGCGTTTGAAGAAATCTTTAAAGAAAGTAATAGAAAGCCAAGGAAATTGTTTGTTGATAAAGGGTCGGAATTTTATAACCGAAACGTTCAGCCACTATTTGGAACTGTTTATTCAACTGAAAACGCAGGAAAAGCTATAGTGATAGAAAGATTCAATCGGACGTTAAAAAATAAAATTTTCAAGAAATTTACTCAGCAAGGAAATCAGAAATGGTTAAAAATATTACCAGGAATTGTGGAAGAGTACAATAATAAAGTTCATTCAGGTATTGAAGAAACCCCAAAGAATGCTTCTGACGACCCTGATTTGATACGAAAGAAAATATTCGAGAATAATTCTTCGAATGAGAGTAATCCGAATTTGCAGAAACTTAAGCCGAAATTTAAAATTGGAGATAGAGTTAGAATATTTAAATATAAGAACAAATTTGAAAAAGGCTTTGTTGGCTATTGGACTAAAGAAATATTTGAAGTTTGCAAAATAAATCAAAGTTATCCGATTACTTATGAAATTAAAGATTTAGATAATGAGAATATCAGAGGCCGTTTTTATCAAAATGAATTACAGAAAACAGAGCTTTAACCTCTAGGTGGCGCTTTAGCTAGCTTCGCTTGAGTTATAGATTGTTTAACTCTAACATAATATCTAGAAATGGTACTCCTTTTTGTAATTTAAATAAAACATAAAGACATAATTGTCCACAATAAGTTGTTCCCGGTTTTTGAATTTGAAACGTATTGTATGTTCCCGTTCCAAGTAATTCTTTTACTTCATTTGTAGGTGGAAGCCCGTATGAGTCGAACCAATAGTTCTCAGCCTCCGGGCGGTCAAAATAATAATTATCTCCGTTTTTACTAAAGATACCTGCTGACCAATGTACGCCGTTTTGGTCTGAAGTGTGAAGATTCGTTATGAAATTTACAGTTATTGATGGAACTTTATTCCGGGAACTGAAGGTTCCTGATGACCTATTTTTTAGGAATTGTAATTCGTTTCTCATTAGAACATGAAAATTCTTTATTCCTAATTGATTTGCGATTTTCTTTAGGTCGAAATTTGTCGTAGTTTGTGTTCCATATAATTTAAAAAACTCATTTATGTTGCTCATTTTATAATAAAAAAATTTCTTAAGGGACCCCTAGAAGACAGAAGGGAGGGGGTATTGATTTAAAACTGTTCTCTAATGATGTCTTTCCTTACTACTTATTCGATTTTGAAATGATTATATTATAATTATCGGAGCGAAGCTCCTCTGGCTTTAGCCGATTCTAATCTATATTGTTTTACATATTTTCATTTTCTTCATGAACTTCATTTGTTAATATGTTTCATCGTTAAAATGATTGTTTGAAATTGCCATAACAACTATCCCGCATGTCGCCGTCCATGCGTTCTAAATTCAGAAGAAGAATTTTATTGTCATTTGCTTTTATTGTCAATGCACTCTTATGTGCTTAATCTATTCATGTCTTCACAATGGGAAGTACTTTACTACCCGTATGTGTTTGGCAAACGCTAAATGAATTTTGCAAATCGATTTCTAAAACTGAATTTGAAAATAGACTTTGCAAATGGATTTTGAAAATAGATTTTGAAAACAGATTCTGAAAATAATTTACGTAGGGGTAAATTGAAATGTCAAAACTTTACGCACGCGTAAGTTGAAATGTCAAAAGTTTACCGATGGGTAAATTGAAATGACAAGATATAGCATGATAATTTTAGGGGAAAGCTGCTAGACGTTTCTCTCTCTTCAATCTCTGTCTCTCTCTTCAATCTCTGTCTCTCTTCAATTATCAGGCAGTGTACGGGTTCATTGAATAATTTTGAGTTTATGAGTTACAATGATCTTCTAGTTCACACAATTAGTACTTTAAATAATGTTGAGCATACAATAACGAAGAATGACTAAGTAATAATTGCGTCTTCTTAATTTATCATAGTGCTCTAATCTTAATAATAATTGAGAACCATTTCACTTATTTTTAATTGAGATAACGAAGGATATATTCTTGAGGTTCCTTCCATTTCTGAAGTTCCTTCCACTTTTGTTTCATCCACTTTTGTTTCATCCATTTTTAAAGAAATATTTTTAACGGGCGAAGCCCTGGAAGACATCTCCGATGTCCCGCAAGTCACATGATATATTTTAAAAACCTGAAAGATGGATAAAATTCATGAATTTGAAATTCTCAACTTTTATAATTTTTTCGGTGTCCGGGTTTTCGGTGTCCTGGAACGGTCATGATTTTGGCGGGGGTGAAAAATGACATAATCTCAAATTTGAGATTCTTAACTTTTATAATTTTCGGTGTCCTAGAACGGTCATGATTTAAGCAATGAAAAATGTCATAATCACAAATTTGAGATTCTTAACTTTTATGATTTTCGGTGTCCTGGAACGGTCATGATTTAAGCAATGAAAAATGTCATAATCACAAATTTGAGATTTTGAAAAATTTGAAAAATTGGGTATTTTTAAAAACACCCAAATCGGAGCGAAGCTCCTCTGGCTTTAGCGCTTTAGCCGATTTATGAATTTAGGTCTTCATAACCTGAAAAAGGGTTCAAATTCATGAATCGGCTTAAGCCAGAGGAGCTTCGCTCCGATTTATGTTGTTTTTTAAAAGTACCATTTTTGAAAAAAATGGTACTTTTTGAATGAACCAAATTCATGAATTTAGGTCTTAAAAACCTGAAAAAGGGACTAAATTCATAAATTTATGTCGTTTTTAAAAGTACTAATTTTTTTATTTTATGGTGTCCTGGAACGGTCTTTTGTCCATTACTAAAGGTATTTTATTCAAAATGTACCTTTCGAGTATGGTCTGGTATCACAAATCTGGGGTTAATAGTTTTTAGGGAAGGTGAAATCGGCTATTTTCCAGATTGGCAGAGGATCGGCAATCCATGGCATATCATTTTTCGACACCTCAGATTAATGCTATTCGCAGGTATCAGGGACAAGGCATGCCGAAAATGGCCGCTAACTTATTCGAATGCCCACTTGGAAAATGTTCTATCTAATTTAAGTGCCAGGATACAAGATGATTTTTTAAAATTTAATCAGGACATCGGGAATTTTTCCAACTGGTGATAAATGGCATACGGTACAGCAATATTGGCAACTATTTTCAGGTATGAGGATTAACTGACATGTATATTATCTTATAGAATCTGCTACAACACAATTTTTATTTAAGTTTTGACTCAAGAATTGATTGATCAACATGGTTAAAATCACCACAAAAAGACACATCCATCAGTGATGGATCATTCATAAGATTCTGATCTCTAATCAACAGAATTCAAAACATAATCATGTGCTTCACGGCTGGATTGACGGCTTTTGCTTCTAATTGACAACTTGATAGTGGACTCCAATAACAGACCCAATATTGGCCACCTTTTTATTGAAGCAGACATTGCCTGCGAAATTTAGTTGAAAATTTAGTCTCGATTGTCAACGGTGATTGTCACAGATGCGCTGACTTTAAATGTCGTGTACAACGCCATAATCTTAGAATACACACACAATTATTGCAAAGCAATGTAATTTTTGCAAATACTTGTAAGCATTGTACATGTATACGAGTCATATTGTCGCATGCAATTATTACAAATCATTGCATTGTATTTATCACAAAGGAATCATTAAATAAGCTTTTTGATTAAAATCCTAGTGGAACGTGTTGTGACATGCATATAGGCTTACGCATCCTTCATTTACAGCATGGATAAAACTCAATTTAATCAAAATTCCGTACCACAATAGCTGGCTTTAGCAGTAACATCTGCAGATATGATGCATGATTTATATTGATAATAATTATCAACAACCATGCGGGTAATTTTGGCATATCAAGGTTTAAGCCTGTCGACAATAATCTAAATTTATGACATGCATTTACAGATCGTGTATAAGGTAGATACTATTTGATAGGTATGTACTTAAGCTAAAATAGGATTAGACTTACATGCTAGTATGCACATAAGGCATGTCAGAATTTAAGAAGAATGCAGCTTGTCATCAAATTCGTATTAGTTGTGTGGAATAAATATTTGTAGACGTATAGTGCACAATTGGCCATCAACTTATAGTGAAAATTTCTAGCAATCGTTTTGAAAAACATGGGATTTCCCTTCAACTTTCAAACCTCATTTTTAACAATAGCTTCGAGGGCTGATGAAACTTTGATACATGCACAACCTGTTATGGTAAATGTTTCTTTCAATCCTGGGTCTGCACCCCAAGTTTACCAGAAAGCCAATATTTAACCTTCAATTGACTAATGTGGAAGATGCAAAATAACCCACTACCAGAAGTCGAGAAGAATGTTTAGTCATATGGACCATCAACAGCTCCACATCATAATTTCTGTACTTAGAACATCATACTTTGGATACTTACTGAAAATTATTTTTAATGTACGCACAAAATTCAACGACTTTCATTGAGCTTTCATTTAATTACAAATTCAACAATTGCCAACATAAATCAAGTTATCTGAAACACTATTTATTGGAATTTGTTAACCACAAATTACTAAAATAAAACTAAAGAGAATTGTTCTATAAAATATATCCATCAGATAAAGTCGCGAATTCAGTCTTGTCTAAAACATTATCACATTTGGTGTGGCTTGGTCGAATGTGTATTGGCGAACAGCATTCAGTAACAGCAAGGGGACTGAATAACTGACGAGTAAAATTAAGATATCCTTTTTTCGATTATTTCAATACCACTCGAACACATTCAAATATCGCAGGGACGATCTCGCCAAGTGATGAAAATGGTGATGTGAAATAGCATTTTCCTACCTCGGAATGTCGCTTGACCGATTCGAATATCTGGAGGCCGGACGGTTTTAGCAAATGACACTTAGGTGTATTTGGATTGTGGGAAGTTGCATAATACGGACTCGACTTTATCAACGATCTTGTTCACAATGAGAGGTGTCTACTACTCCTGGATATTAACTTCATATTCATTTTCGGTTGGAGACATCATCACAAAGTTCAAATTAAGAAATATAGTGCCCTTCGCAGTGCAATTTTTCTTGGTAGGCGATTTTGAGGAATGTGTCTAGTCTAGTCTAATTTGCCGTGAGAGTACCGTTATTGTAAAGTTTCTGAGACAAAGAAGCAAAATATTCAAAATTTAATCGTGGGATTAGAATGACATTGCTGACATGGTTGAATCTATTAATGAGAAAATTGAACTTCATTTAAGCCAACATCCAGCTCTCATTGAGCAAAAACTGTTGGCTTAGAAACTTTAAAATGTTTTTGTTAAAAAATGCAGTTGGTGTTCTCATGTACTATCACCATGAATTTTAAGCTCTGGTCTACACTATTTAAAGAATTGGAAGCAATTATATTCAAAAGTGTAAAGACAATTCATTTATGCGCCCCAGTGGAATAAACTATACAACCACAGACCTTTTATCGATGGTATTGATGAAATAAATAAAAAAGTCGCTAAAATGGGCGATCATAGTGCACGGCAAACACTAGGAAGCTACATCATCTTGATATTTGCTTTCATGGATGATATGTACGATTTTTATCGTCCGCATTCTTCATTGCTCAACCAATTTACATCGTAAATTGCTTGCGCAATTACTTGTATTTTGAAATGAGAGAAAGTTTCAGACAAAAAGAAGCAAAGAAATCTTTTTACGAAACTGTCCACTCTACGTTTATAGGCCCTAAGAACCTATAAAGCATCAGCGCAAAATTCAAAGGTTCATTATTTATGGTCAACAAAGACCATGCATGGTCAATTAATCATGGTTTAATTAGCTAGTTAATCACTTAATTAATTAACTTAACTAATTAATTAAATTAATTACTAATTTTTTATTTCGTGGTCAATTTAGCCTAAAATTCAATAGCTTAAAATATGATAAAATTAGGAAAAGCAACATCCTCCCTGGGCATATAATCTACTCAAAAGATAGCTTTATGGTTGGATTAATACAGTAGAAAGTCCAAAAAATGCATGTTATGCAGATAAAATGACTTCTCAATTTGCAGTTAATTTACAAAATTATAAAATTCAAGAAATTTACTCTGTGAAAAATCGCAAGTCAGGGGAACACCATCAAGAAATTGTATCCAAAATTATTAATGTTTATCACACAGCATAAGTTTTTCTTCCCAGTCAGTTATAGAAATATTCGCGTATGAAGGACCGAACGGCCACCCATCTGCACTTCCTTACACTTGCAAAAGCTTTTTACCTCGAAACACATAGTTATTATTGTACAGAATAGTTTTCAGCATAGTAAGAAGAGTCAAATCAGGCAATTTACTTCTCGGAAATTTCAAAAAGGCTCTTCCCACAGCAACAGCTCCTTCCTCTATCGGAATGATGGCGTAAAGTGAGCTTATGTCTAAGGTCACAAAGAAAGCTTGTGTCTTAACTGCTCAACCAGTAAACATCAAATGTTGAATGCTTTATTCAACTGAAGCACGCGGTTCAAGATTATGGTTGGTAAAATGGTAATCCAATGATAAAATACAACTCATATGACTCATATGACTAAATAATGAAATAAAATTCAATATATTTTCAAATAATACATAGCATTTAGGGAACTGCTTGTGAGGAATTAGTACATAAAAGTGTTCATGAACAAGAACTAGCTTTATGTGTTACTCCTCACAAGTAATTCACTAAAAGTCATGTTTTTTTGAAAATATGTTGAACTCATTTCCATGAGTTATGTGATATAATTATTCCCATGTATGCAACACGGCAAATCAATCTAACATCTATCCTCAGCCATGCCAATTTTTTGTAGAGTTTTCAAAGTGACCCTATAAATATTGAAGGGCGATTTGTTAAAGAAAAAATGTACTGAGACTGTTGGAATGATGAAGCATGCCTAATCAATATTGACAGTATTAGTTGATTGTATGAAGTATTGGATTCTTCATAGATTCTTAATATGATCGATGAATGCAAGCATTTTATCAATGTGAACTTCGGTAAGCACATTATCATAACCAACCTGTCTTACAAAATGGACTGAATTGGAACGATGCTGAATGGACTTTTTTAGTTAAATGAACGATGGACCGGACGGTTTTGCGAGCAAAATTGAGATGACCGATTAACTGACAGGACGAACAAATTAGCTTAATGAGGAAAAATTTATTGAAATGTGAAAATGGCCTCGTTTGTCAATGTCTATTGACATTAACCCATTGGAACGAGTATTTTGACGGTGTTGGTGCAATAACAGCAAACTTTATAACCACAGGAAAGAGGAGATCAATGTGATTGTGGATGCCACTTCCAACCTCATGCGATGCCTTGAATGCTCGCAAATTTCGCTTGGAAAATGTTTTGAATAGAAACTATTGAGAAAATGGCATGTGTGTAGGTGGATTAAGCAGAGTTTAAAGTAATTTATGGAATTTAGAAAAGTGTAGCAATTAAATGATAAGTTAATCAATAATAAATCAATAAATACAAACGTTGATTTCCTGAATAAATTTTTCTGAAACAAAACAATTCATGATACAGAAAGTTCTTCACGCATAATATTTCTCAATGTTGCTTAAACACTTTCTTGGAAATCAGCTATATCCAAACGGAGTAATAAGACAACTATTTTTGTAAAAGCTCGAACACATTGCTGAAAATTCGTTGCACCTTCTTTTCGGCGCTTCGTGTTAGAGTCGTCAAAAATACCTGTAGTAATACCTTGTCCGTTTATCAATATGATGAATTCTCTGCTTTCAGTGATCACTATGTCACCTTCGTCAAATGGTACAGCGGTAATCAATTATTGATTGGATGGTTGGATAGACCACAAACATCTGGTTGGCAGACAGTCTGTAACGTTGATGACGGCAACTGTCAGTTGGTAAGGAGTCAGAAGTCTTATTGCTTGTTATCATGATTAGCTGCACATTTTTGAATATGCATACTCGCATTAATTGATTTGTTCTGAAATGTATTAAGTTAAATTACTATATGCTGACGATGTAGTAATAACGGCTGAGACCAAGAGTGAAGCAAGAGAGCTATTCAGCAGATGGCAGACTGACCTTGAACTGCGTGGTCGCAAAGTGTACATAGAGAAAGAAGACAATGATTATGGTTACCGGAAAGAAAGGTGAGACCGGGTCACCAATGAGGAGGTAATGAGAATGTGCGGACTGACACACCTGAAGAGCCGAATTCGACAGAGAAGGCTGTGATTGTTTGATCATGTCAGGAGGACGGGAGAGTGGAATCCATAAAGGTGGACGGAAAGCGCACAGTTGGAAGACCAAAGAAGACATGGCGTAGTTGCGTTCAAGAAGACATGGATGCCCTTGACATCAGCGAACATCTGGCCCAAGATCGGAACCAATGGAAACGAGTCATCAAACTCCGTCCAACCTCAAGCGATGGGACAAGAAGGACGTAAAACGAGAAGTGAAGTGAGTATTTACTTTACAACGACACCTTCGAACGTCCTGGTCAAGGAATTGAACCAATGTCCGCAGTGGAGACAAGTTGCCACATTTTAAACCGTTCAACTAGACGATGGGAATGACAATTTCATTGTCCAGGAAAAAACCCTCTATAAAAGAATGGTCAGGATTCTTTGAGGTCCTCGAGATTAGGGAAGCATCTGGTTCATGTTCTAGACCGACGATGCGATAGATCCGTTCATAGACGATGCGTCCATCGATGATCCGTATTCCGTATTCTGTAGAATATAAAAAGTGTTCCTTGTTTATACTCGGAAGTACATTCGGCGATACACCCTCTCCCAGTGACCGAGCTCCTTTCATCCGTGCTGAGTGTTTAGGAAGTATGCAGAGTGTACCTATTTTGAAAGTCTTACATGTAGGTTAGACCCGACCTAGATTTGAACCCACGTTACCCGGACGCAGAGAGAGCACTCTGCACAAGGCTACAGCGCTGGTTTAGAATATGCCTCTCAATCTGCATGTAAGCGCGGAGATTGCGAACGGCTGGGAAATAGCAAGTAAGGACAATAGCAAGAAGGGTTTTGTAGACATTGAGCAGAGTTGTAGGATCACAACCAGTGGCCTCATAGATACCAATTCGTCACATTCGTTTGATGTAGTAGAGTACCGAGTTATCAGTTGACTTGATTAGTTTTCAATGCTTTATCAAAGACTCCATATCTCTTTAAATGCTGTAAATGTGCTTGCATGCGTCATATATGATTGACTTATGTGGTTGTTCCATTAAGTCACTTCAGAAAACGACATCAGACACTTTGAGATGATCCTCGCTCTGGAAATGAGGTTTGAGAAGCTCTGACTTCCATCACAGACGCCTTAGCCATGTTCATAGGGATGTCAATTTGAGATGACTAGAGGATCGTTATCTGCCATTGCGGACTCTTCCTTGAAGTCACTCGTCCTCCAAGATGCGGAAAGACTGCAGGATAAAAACGACGCCGTGTTTTTGCTATCCGAGTTTTTGAATGTTGTGGATAGACTGTAGAAGAGGAATGGACAGATGATGTTCCGTTTTGGAACACCGTTGGGAATGGTAAACCATTCAAATAGTTGGATTCTGAGAAAAAACATCTGATGGTGGTAAATAGGTAATCAGAAATTCTCTTCAAAGTTGTTACGGAAATTAAAGCTCACATTGAAACTTCATGACAGCGTCCATGAGAATTCCTCTTGGCGTAATTTATCAAAATGATCCGGACGGCACCAGATTAAGAACTTGTGCTAATTGAACTTGCGCTGGTATGTACATTGCCAAATCATAAAAACTAGCAAAAATAATTAAATATAGGAAACTCCTCTCAATCTCAATTCACAAACGATTCACAGATAGACAACTTCGATTCTTTTTGGAAAATTTGTAGCGAAAATGAAGAAAGATTAAGCCACCTTTGTAGCATTATTTCTAGTCATCGATAGACGGGTTTAAACAACATCACTTCTCAAGCCTACTATGTAGTTTAATTTTCAAAAATGTGAGTGTGAAGACGCACGAACATTCCTGCTTAATCGAATTAAGACACGACACGGTCAAAAAAATTCGAAGGATCCAGGAAACGGAAGATACCAAAGTTAAACAACTAACCTAGTGGAGAATCCTGTAAATAATTCAATAAAGAAGACAAATTTGATCAGCATTATTCATTAGTTGAAGATTGTCTGTCATCAACATTCAGCAATGAATGATTATATCTTACAGAAATCCATTAATATTTTTTGATTTAAGCTTTAACTTTGATTTCAAAATTTGATCGACTTAAATCGTACTGCGATAGTAAATAAATCATTCAAAGTATTTTAGAATGCTGTAGATTAATTCATCATTTATGCAACATATTTAGCAGATTGATTCCAACGAATTCATTGAGATAAACTGCATTCTGAATGAAGTTGATGTACATCTCCATGTAGATGGCATTCAATGTATCCCTGAATAGCGATCAAACATGAGGACTAAGCAAATATCAACATGTTCCCCTCTGAGATGATCGACAGCTTATTTCCAAACTCTCATAGAGATTTTGTTTTGACAAGAGAAGTGTGACAAAATTATCCTGTCTGAAATGCTCTTGAAATGAACTTTGTTTGTAAAATCGAAAATATCACATGTTTCATAAAGCATTCTTGAGATTTTATTATGCTCCAGCTATATCAGCTTAGACCTTACATTTCTCTGTAATCTATTGAATATTTAAGCTTGTAGCTATACTGTTTTCAATGATATTTTCATGTCGCTTCTACAATCATTCGTCTTGGGCAACTATAGTGTACATGTGCGCAGTAGAGTTAAGTTCGAAGTACGTCCTGTGCCAGCAAGTTTTAAAAGCAAATCAAATGCTCAAATAAGGAAAAATTGGATTTAGAGTTGCAAGCAGCAGAAATGATTTTCGATCGTGAATTTAATTGAATGTCATCAAATTATGGTAGTCTATCAAAGCTTTCCAGTTCAATCTGAATACATATAAGATTCTCTAATTTGACCTTGGAGAATTAATGATGAATAGACGAATTAAGAGACATTTTTATTACTTTGTGTTACTTTCGTAGCATGAAGAATTCGGGAATTCCGTAGTCTTTTGTCATTCTCGTTTCGTAGTCTACTGTTCAGTGTGTGGTAAATATTTCACCGGTGTATACACTGAATCAGGTCCCAGGGTTGGTGAAAAAATGGTTTTCCGTTTTTAACATGCTAACATTATTTTGTGCCTTTTTCAGTTGCAAAAATGTCATGGTGGTCTCTAGCTAATATCTTATTATTTTCTATGATTTATTATATTTATATATTATTAAATAGTGACTATTATACTAAACTTATATTCATTATTATTTTATAACCATAGTTTGATAAGGTGGTAAAGATTGACAATAGACTGTAATATCAACTTCAGTTATGAAAAGCAAATAATTTCAGCAACTTAAGAGTAAACTTTTAGAGTAAAATTCGCCTTTTATATGATAATCGCTGAAAATCGCTAAAAGTATGTAAATTGAATGAAATTAACAATTGCTGCAGTCAGACAATCCAAGGTAGTGTGAGTGAGATCCATTCTGTTCATCGGACAGGCATTTCATGTCTTGTTTAATGAACATCGATTCCAGAATAAAGGGCATCTTGTACCGACCTATGACGTAGAAGTTCAGTTTGTTTGGACTGTGGTCTGTCGGTACAGTGCAACCTTTTAGATGCTTTACGATGTGAGTATCAAGATGGCGTTTCGTAGCGCCGATGTACCGCATGTCACAACGGTCATAAGAGAATTTTGTAAACAACATTCGATTTCAGACCGCTGGCAATCTTATCTTTGTTGTGAAAATAACCACCCATTTTCGAGGTTTTGAAAATCGGTTTGATAAACATATTCGTTAAATGCTTATTCAAGTCTTTAATTCTGGTTTTAAATTCTGTGCTACCTTTGGCAATAAACGGATTCCTTTTTTCTTGAATCAATATTCAGTAAACAAAATACGAAATGGCTGTCCAATGAGCGGAATGGATCTCACTCACTTTGCCTCGGATTGTCTGACTATAGCAATTGCTAATTTTATTCAATTTACATGCTTTTAGCGATTTTCATATAAGAGGCGAATTTTAATTTGCGATTTGTCAGCACTGAAACTTGTCCAGCTGAAATAATAACTTTTGCCTTTGATCGCCACACACACACATTGTCACATTTGAAAATCGGCTCAGCCGTGAAACTAATTGTACCGCTAGTGATGGAATTTTAAATCTGATTTTTTTTAGTTTTCTCCAATAACATCAATGTATATATACATTCTCGCCATTAAATAATTGACGTTGCTGATTACTGTATATTGCCTTAAATGACGTGTTAGCTCCTAAAGTTGAATGGTATGATGATCCGAATTAGCCTATTATATTCCCATCATGACAGAAAAAGTGATCAGGAGAAAAAACAAAATTGGAAACTAACGCCACTTCTGCTTTCTTGAAGAAATGCTGTCCTCATAGCTGATACAGGAGGTAAGCCGTACTTTTGAATGGTCGGTAGTTGGCTTCAAATAGCGATGCGCTGCCGATTGCGAGGGAAGGATCTTTGCTGGAGCAATGTGATTCTTTTTAGTCCGAATGGTCTTCTTGTCGGCTTCTGATGACAGATGCTCCGCGATGGTCGAACTCACGACCAAAATATCAGAGTCAATCGCTCAGTCACTGTGCCTCGGAACGACGCAGACCATATGTAGCAAGTGTGCTGTAATAATATGAAAAACATGAACATGTTGCACTGTGTTTTGCCTGCAGTTATATTACAAATTCAATTTTTTGCAGGTTTGGGACTTCACCAATAAAGATGCTTGGGTGCAACTGGTTAGTTGATACTTTGCATTTTTATCTTTCGCGAGCTCTAATTGTGCTCTTATTTATAGACAAAGCAATCTAAAGTGGAACCGCTACCAGATCCCGAGAACAATGGGTTTTATACCATTGACCTCTACTACGACATGACTGCAGGAAACGATGCATATCGTCAGATTTGTATGGTTCGAGTGAGTCAACTGTCAATCAGTAATTAACAATCATTTTTAGAAAATTATTTTGTTTTCAAGAAAAATGGAATTTTTTTTAACGACGTATGGAAGCACCGAATATTAACTATTTGAACTTATTCTCATTATAGTTTAAGTAAACTGATCTGCAAAGTACAATTTCCTCGAAATGTAACTCCTGCTTCATCATGGTAGCTTATATTTTAACTCTATTTGCATCAGGGGGATGCCCCCTCGGTTTTTTTTATCTCATACCGGAATGAATAATTGTTTGAAGGTCACCTTCAGTGACTGTTCCTAAATTTGTGTTGACTTTCTCTGAGTGGTGACTGAGTTTTTGTAGACCCAATATTTTAGCCACAGGAGCCACATGAAAAAAATTTACGACCACATTTTTTCGACATTTTGGACTTTTGAAAATCAATAAGAATTTTGAGTTTTAAGTTGACTTGCAACTTCTGTTGTTTACCCGTTCAGGAAATATGGTCGAGCAATTCTCAATTGATACTCAGTCACTTTTTACCTCGTCATGATGACTAATATTGCGCATGTTCTATACATACTACCTATAAATACATATTCATGATTCATTAACTGAGCGAATTACACAAACTTCTCTTGTATTCACTGATGTTGTTCTGAAAAAGTTAGTGATAAAATTATTGATACATAGAGCTACTGTATATATCTTACTGATGTGATTCATGCAAATATTTGGACAGAATTACGAAAGTTTAAAAAAATGATCGTTTGAATTTAAAAATGCTATTATGGAATGAAAAACTGATACCACCTTCGGGTAGAGCATACCCTAAAATAGGTACACGCAATCATGTCATGCCATTTAAGTTCATGGTTTAGAAGATCTTGGGAGGGCATAATGCTCCCCCTAATAATTCAACGACAAGAAAAAGCCTGAGGCAAATACAGTGTTGTACAGCAACATTGTCCACTCTTCTTGCTAATATCGCAAAATTGCAGTCTTCTAGAGGTGGCTACACACATCTTTTGCTTTTGTTTCTTTTTGCACTTTTTTGACCATTCTTACGAGACTAAAATGCTTGTTCATTGTTGATTTGTATTAATAAATGTCTAATGAAGATAATCGTACTTTTTTACAAATTTGATTGGGTGGTCAATTTGCTACACAACACAGGGTTAATGTACTAATCTATTAACTGCATCGTCTATATATTTTCGCTGTTAATTTTAATGGATATTCACTGTGCTTGCAGTGATGCCATGCCTGTGACATGTGACAAAAGCACAAAACAATATCGCTGTTGATTTAGTGTATGCAGTGAATTCCATCCGACTTTCCTCTTATATTTCCATTAACAGGCTTTATTGGGGAGGGAGTAGCAGTGCTTCGACGTTGCCCGTGGACAGGCCCCGATCAGATTGAATTTGCTGCATGCTCGATATCTGTTTCCTTGCTACGTTGTCTCGCTGGTACCAACTAGGAAGCGCGTTTCTCTACGCTCCGTACGCTCTATTTGGCGTGCTCGACTGTGGAATGCTGCGCCCCCATATGTTATCGCAGATCTCATGCCGTCCGAGTTGACGTCCCTCTGAACGACGCCATGCGTCTGATCTCGGGTGCATGCAAGCACATCCTTGTGCGCCCCTCCTCATCCCTCTATCATCCGATCATCCAGAGACAAGACCCCGTTTTGAAGCATACTAGCGCCTGTACAACAATGTATCCGTCATCTTACACCTGCTGAATTAAGTCTTGTACAACGATTGCGCACTGGCCCAATTTGTTTCCAGAAGACCGGTCAGATTTGTTGGCTGAGGCCTCGGTGACAGTGAATCTCTAACCAATTCCCCCCCCCCCCAATCCTGCGCACTCAACCGATTGGTACAGGTGTCGGTCGGTTTGCCTCCGTGTGCGCTTGGGGTTTCACGGTATCTAATTTTTGCTCCCGTGGTCGCTCTCATGTAGCCAATTTTGACCAAACGGGGCCTCCTTGCCCTATCACCCCTTTATACTATCACCGCCTTATTTTCTACCTTACGATCTTCAAATTTTGACTCAAACACGTGTGTCACACAAGTCACAATAATAAAAAATGAATTCTATCTGAGCTTCCACCCATATATCCCATAAACAAGTGTGGATTATGTTCTTAGCAAAAACACTGATGAATGCTATTGTTCACATTTCCATGAGCGAGTTTTATTTATTCTACTTCAATTCTTTGGTGCTGACTATTTCAGGAATGTAGACTTCAATTCGCATTTAAAAGCTCCTGTATTTAAATCGACCCATGTTTGAATCTCGACCTCCCAGAGACAGTTAAAACAGTCTGACGCCAGGACACATATTATGACATATATTACGATAAAATTTTAATTTATTTAATACATGTCACAAGCGCGCTTTTGTGTGCAAGTAAGAAACTTATCTTATTCAGTTACCATTTTTGGAAAGAGGTCTAGCACCAATATTAAAGAAAAACATAAAAAATATGATTTTTCTTGGAAAGTCAAACTATTCTTTTTTATGGTAAGCAAAAAATGACGAGTACAACAGAGTTAACTATTCAAGTATACAAGAAATTGCCATTCTATGCATCAAAAATTAAAAAGGTTGTGTCTCAAAGTTACAATCTGCTTATGTAAGAAATCAGAATTCATATGTTTGTTGAAAGATTTATGTTTTTAGAATTTCACGCATATCTTCAAATCACTTCACTCCTATTTATGCAATTTGATTGCTTCTTGAAATGCTAATACGGTATGGTTCAACACTTAAATGAGGCAATGTGATCAATGTTGCAGCACATTTGCTCCTGACTACTACTCCATAGATTTCACAAATGTTCAATTTCTCACAAACTGGAGCAGCATTTTTAGAAATTGAAGAAACTTACTGGTATGCTCAAGTTGATGTATGAAATCAGCCTCACTACTTTGTCATTATCAGAGTCATCAAACTTAAAAGTCCATTCACACCAGACGCGGCGCGCCGCGTCCTCACGCGTCAGAATTTTTGTTCAGAAAATTAAGAGGGCTATGGGGCTCGTGAGACCACGCCGCGTCTGGTGTGAACAATATCATAGATTTATTAAAGTTCTCTCACGAAAACTCTGGACGCTTTAGGACTCGCGCGCCGCGTCCTGTGTGGATGGACCTTAACATTTCGAGATTCAAGATCTGCTCTTTGTTCGAGCTGGCCTTGTCGTTTATGAGGATGGATTGTCTCTTTCCGGTCAGCACTTGAAAATTACACAGCCGCTGTCTCATTACAAAGCCATTGCCTAGCAGGAGCCTAGTTCGGTCGTATCTCAAATTTGAATTTTGCTGTCTTAAAGTTTGTACGTCTGCACAGGAGATGTCGGGGACTGTAGGTGTGTAAGCTGATGTAAGATGATTCAGATTCGCTGAACTGAGTCATATAATAGGTCACACGTTTGGATTTCTTGTCAGATCCCTCTCTTTTGATTTTCAACGGTGAAATCGCAAATTTAGGAGGCAATAACAAGAAATTTATGCAAATAAATAATTTTGACAAATACACCTATAAAGTTTTCGAAAAATGTCTTGATGCGGTGCATTTTTCGGTTATGCAAGAAATTATGACTAGTGTACTGTTTTACATACAATTGTTCATCGTCTGCATGGTGCATCATTAAAGAATTCGAAAAAATGAAATAAAAAGTGTGTTTCATTATATGCATTCATAAAACAAGTGATATGTATAAAGTGTATTTAGACTAAATGACCATCAGACAATCCCTTGTTCTGTCTAGTATCCTGGGATCAAGAAGTAATGAAGGATTGTCAACTTATCCAAACTGAATATATTTTGATTGCTGTGTTGGAAAATGTTTGTTGTTTCATCACTTAAGGATAATTACCAATTAGTATGTAAAGTGCTGCGTCGTGTAAAATGGCAAAGACAATCTTGAATATTGTTCAAATAATGAATGTCATAGTCGATGACAAAAGGCGCGATAATATTCATTGCTCTTTAACTATTTATGTTCCATGAATTTCAATTGTGTAGGACAGAAGTCAAGTAACACTGCTTTCAGTGCATATTGCGAATGAACATTTTTTAATCTATGATTTCTGAACACAACGAAGGTTCAAGTCAATCAACGTCTGAATGAAACGGAATTAAAAGACAATGCAAAATGACATTTTTCATCGCACGCAAATGTTACTACACGCTCTAACTAGCATTCACTGAGCTCCTATGAATATCAAGAATTGTTGGGAAATAATGCTTCATGTGAAATTAGTTCATGTACATTAATCTATTTTCCATCAGTCATTTTTTGAGTCTGATATGCGAAATTATATTTCATATCTTATTCATGACATCACTCAGGAGGAATTGATGAAACATTTCAGAGATAATAAACTATACATTTGATCTCTAGAATGTGTACTTCGATAAATTAATAGCCATCTTCAAGATTATGCAATAATCAAGATTACAGTTAATCTTCAGGATTATAAGTATTGACTTGATGGAAGACTCATCTTGTTAATTTGCTTCAATGAATTGTCTAATGATAAGTCTACAAGGATCAATCAATAGTGAAACATGGCGAAATATTTTGTACATGCATCACATAGGATTATGAAAAATGTCCGACGCTCAGCGGACAGATTGATATAAGTATTGATTAATTTTTACAATTCAAAATTATTTGCAGATGACTGGAATATGAAAAATTAAGTAAACCTTCTTCAGATGAATTTGTTCAATTGAATTCTTCAATTGAATCAATCTGAAATTCATCGCACTTTGAGATATTTAAAACAATAGCACTTTAATGCAGGTCTAATCTGCGCGATGTTCAGTTTGAGATTATAGCTCGAATCGATTTTTGCACTATAATTTCAATGTCCATTCATTTCCACGTTCTTACTATTCCATTATTCATGCTCGAATAATTATCTGATCAGCAGCGCACCACAGTACCCGTATAGCCTACAGGGTGGCTATAGAGTCGCGCACCAAAAGGAAACCTAATTCTTGAAGTCCCTTCTAAAGGATTAAACGGAGAAAGATGCTAAACTAGTAAAAGTAATTAAAGAAACCACATACTTTATATCGATGTATACTATATACATTTATATACATTATATAGATGACACTCAAAATTCTGCCCTCTGTCATCACAACTAAATTGAATTGATGATGAAAGTTATCGTACGCTATTCAGTAACTGCGAATCGCTGTTGATTTGCATACAAACATTCCGAATTCGAGTTTGCAGATGGTTCAGTTCGTCCATTCTCGCGGATTGCACTAAGTGTTTGAGGAATCCTCGAAAGAAGTAGTACGTGGGATTGAGATCGGGTGACCTAGTAGACCACTCGACTTTCCCCCTTCGGCTGATCCAGCCAGCCGCGAACAGTCAGTGCACATGTTCCGTCTTGCATAAAGCACTCCGGCCGACCCTCTTCAAGTGAGTCCAACTGAAGCATCATTTCTTCTTGCAGCATTCTTAAGCACACATCATCAATTAGGTTGGCTACAAAAAAGGAAAGGTCCCAAAACAAGGTTTCTCCACGGACAACACCAGACCATTACCTTGGCGCAGCTGTGTTGTTTTATGGACCCTATCCACTGACAACTTTCTCTAGCATAAGATGCATGTCCACTTCATCATTGTTATAAAAATGGCTTCATTACTGAAGAGATCTTTCCGATGCGCCATATCAGGATCACCATGTGATCGATTTAGAAACCACGTCGACACATCCATGCGTCGGTCAGAATTGTCTTCGCGTAATTTCTGCAGAATTTTCACTTTGTATGGATGGAAAAATTATTGCTTGCTAGTTTCATTTCAGTTTTTTTGCAACATTACCAGTTTCTTTGAATTAGTAATGTGGCCTAAGTGACCAACAGAAATGTGACTGATATGCATTCCTTAATGCTTCGCACGAACCGTTCCAGCGACTGATCGATTTGTCGTACCTTCTCGCCCGCAAATAAAGATAATTTCAACTCGTTCAACAGTTCAAGCCATGAACAACCAAGAAGTCACTGTTTCTGAATTTCGCTTGGTAATTTATTTTCACTTCGACAGTCAACCAGTCACCACCATCAGTGTTGATACACGAGGCTACGCAATATGCAGTAGTTCATGTGAGATGATGATAAAGTATTCTTAAGTGCTAATGATAATTTAAAGCCTCAGTCTCAAGTCACAAAAATTTGGTGCGGACTTTACGACGACTACAAATAAGTTACTAACATGTAGTTATTTATACTGTTACTGTATTTTTTGACCGTGTGACTGTTTCTTCAATTACTGAAGTGACATTTTTGATGCCGCTATTCATGATAAACAAGGCAAAATTAGGAACAACCGCGTAAAATTGATCTACGCATATAGCACGTATTTCTTAGCTATGCGACTTTTGTTCCAGTCGGAGACGTTTAATGGGAATAGCAGTGAGGAAATATGATAATTTGCATGGTTAACAGAGAAAAACTAGTGCAATTGACCAATTCGATTATTTTTAGAATTTTTCATGAAGTAGTAAATCGAAGCCTTTCGTCCACTGTAAGTCGTGTATTGATAAAAAACAGTGGACGAAAGTGCTCTTGCTGCTCTCCCCTCCCCCTTTGAATCTGTCACTTCTGATTACCTTCCTCTGTAAAAAAACGTCATTATGAAATTTTTGATTCGACTCCACATCCTGAGTATTACCTTTACTTCTGTAAGACATCAATTCGTCTTTATTAATAGTCGTTCATCGTAAATGACTTGAGGCTTCAGTGCAACGCTACATATCAGAGTTGCAATGACAGGTTGTTGATAGCATTTAGAATATTTACGGTGCTTGAGAAGGCAAGCACGTAATGGAACTTCTTCCTCGTAGTTGAGCATATCAAATGATATTAATGAGTAATAAATATTCCTCGTATTGCTTGATGCATTCTTCCCAAGATGGAAAATCTACTTCCGAGCCGAAAGCTGTTTGACAACTTCACAACAACAAATATGAAATTAATGAAAGTGGAGGATTGATATTTTTGATCTTTACATTGTTTTAGGAAATGCATGCACATTGCACAGTCATGCTTGACAATCCGTTTTATATATATCTTGTTTTAATTGGAGTAAAAATATTAAAATTCCGTCTTTATAAACTTTCACAGGTAATCTGCGATAAATGGGTGTCGATTATCTTCCTAACAGAAGATAGCGAAATAATAAATGGAAATATCAGTAGGTAAAAAATATCAGTAAGATGAAAAAATATTTTCTGTTTCTGTTGATTTATTCAGAGTCTCTTCTTACGGAATGTAATATTAAAAACATTCATTCAATCGCTTGAGTTGTATGTCTCAAGAAACCGGATGTAAATGTGCTCAATAGTTAATTTCATACACAATGTAGGCTGTGTTAAATTCAAAGACAGTTGAAGATAAAATCTGTAAATTTGTGAGAAATTTTTAAAAGAATGATGCTTGTGATTGTTGCAAATAAGTAGACTATTTCAATATAATCAGCAATCGTAGATTGACCGAAAGCTGTGTTCTGTGGCAGTTAACTGGATGTCGGTCACTCTAGAGCATGGAATCAAAAGGCAAGCTTTGCAGTTCTTAAGAAACTTAATAACAAGCAAGCCTATGATATTATTATGATGTTTATCAGTTCATGCTAATGCTAGGTTCAAAACTATAATAAACTAAGTTATTACTAATAAAAATAAATCACTTTTGTTTAACTGGGATTAACCATTTATCGTGAGAGCATCAGACGATGCTTGTCACGCACATGCTCAGAATTAGACAACCGACTCGACATGTCTTCGTAAAGTGATGCGCTGTAACAATCTATTAATGTGTATGCATATACGTATATCCAGATTCATTCATTCTCTAAATTTCTTCATCTAACTTAGAGGTAAATTATGTTCATCTCATAACATTCTTGTTGTAGGTTCTTCCAAATCAAAAGAATCAAAAGGAATGGTTAACAACAGGTAGATTCGACGTGACGGATATCGTGGGTATGTCTGGCAACAATACTCTATTCTTCACGGCTGCTTATCCAGATCCAAAAAAGATGCATCTGTACAGGTGAAGCTGTGAAATACCTACACATTCGCTATTGTCAATCAAATTCGAAAAGCATGTGAAATATAGAGACTTGTGGAACCGTAGTAAGGATGTGTAGGGATAGAGAATATATACCTCCCGTGTACGTGTGGCACAAGCAGCAAAAAAATAGCTCTATCCGCAGATGATAAGTGATATGAACGCAGGGAAGTACTTGGTGCTGCCATCAATAATTGTGACATAAATTTTATGTAATTTATCGTGCTCATTTTCATTTTTCATTAAAAGGAAATCGGACTTTTAATCAAATCAGATCATTCGATTATCGTCAGATTTAGATAAATTAAATTTATAAGCGGCCATTATTTTTTCAATCTTTTCATAAATTTGTATTGTACACTATGCAATAGAATTCATGTAATTGGATCACGTCGGTATACATACTAAAAACTTAAGTATCCGGACGGTTAAAGAATATATAGCGAATTCCATTGTATTTAAATTTGTTCTATCATTACATCTAGATTTACGCGTACAACCATTATTGAATCAAATGCAACTGCAAGCCTTTTTGAGATCACAGCACTATGTAAAAACAAGCCGACGTTCACAGGAGAGTTAAATATTTATGAACGTTCGTAGCGTCGGACATCCTCTAAGGCTGAAAATGTGAACCGCAATATGTGCCGTTTTCTCTGGTTCGGTATTAAATAATGCTGCGTGCGAACATAGATATCATGTAAGTACTACGAGTGCACTCTTATACAAGTGCAAACAATTTTCATGAAGTTGGAAAAACATAATCGAACGCATTATTAGCAATCAATCAATCAGTCAGTAGTGCCGTGTCAGAGGCTGACGTTGGCGACAATCAGGTGTTCTTCTCGTATCTTGCACATTCTAATGATGGTCGTGGCTCTCCTGCTCGTCGCTCTCTCAAGCCACCCCATGAAGGACAATTGTTGACATCCGCGCTCTCTCCTTCCTTCGACTTTGCCGGTTAGAGCAAGATCTTCGTACTTCTCCTTCCGAAGGACATGACCTATGAACCGTATTTGCCTTGCAAAGATGGTCATCATCAGTTCCCTTTATGTACGTTCGAGTGCTAACTTTGGTGCTAACTTTTTGTATCCAAGGGATGCGCAGCATCCGCTTGAGGAACCACATCTCCGCCGCTTCCAATCTTGCCTGCATCGTCTGATTTATGGACCATGCTTCACATCCATAGAGAAGTACCGACCACACGCAGCACCTAAATAGTCGGCCTCTCGTTGCCACGCCAATGTTACGTGAGGCAAGCACCCTCTCCATCTTCTTAATTGCCGTCTTTCCCATACCAATCCGCCGCTTGATATCTTCATCACACCTTGCATCCGACGTGACGCTGCTGCCCAGGTACCGGAAGTGAGACACCTGCTCCAAGACCACACCTTCTACGAGGATATTCATGCGAGGAGTGTTACGCTTCTTTGAAAACACCATTACAAAGGATTTCTTGCGATTGATGTCGAGTCCTTTCGTTTCACTTTCGTTTGTTACTTTATCGACGATGGCCTGTAGTTTTTCCTCAGTGTCAGAAAAAAGTACCGTATCGTCTGCATATCGCAAATTATTCATATTGTCACCTCCAACTCTAACACCATCCATTTCTTTAACGCTTCTCATGATCATCTCTGTGTATAACGAGAAGAGATGAGGGGACAGAACACAACCCTGTCGAACACCTCTTTCCACAGTAGTGTAATCGCTTAAAACTCAATCTTTCTTCACTGCTGCCTGCTGATTCCAGTACAAGTTCGTTATTAATTGGATGTCCTGCCCATCAACATCTAGAGATCCAAATAGGGCCATCAAAGGCTCGTGTAGTACTTTGTCGAAGGCCTTTACATAGTCTACGAAGCAAACGAAAAGATCTCGTTGCATTTCGATACATCTTTCAGCCAACCTTCTTAGCACAAACATAGCATTTAGCGTGCCTTTATCTGGTGTAAAGACATACTGTTCCCCTGCTATCTCTCTTTCTGTTCTCCCAAGCAAGCGTTTCAGAACAACTCGAAGAATCAACTTTGTTAGGTGACTCATAAGGCTGATCGTACGGTGTTGGTCGCATTTTATCACACCTGGCTTTTTGTGCAATGTGATGAAGACAGACTTACACATCTCTTGGGGGAAACGACCTTCTTGATAGATCTGATTGGCCAAATGAGTGATCTTCTCGACACCGAATTCTTCCATCGCATCAAGCATCTCTACGACATGTCGTATACGACGATTCCGTCCGGTCCTGCTGCTTGTCCTTTAGACATGTTCCTTAGCGCACAATCGATATCGTGTTCTCGTTCTCATTCTCGATCTCGATCTCGTTTTCAAAGAGGAGATTGATTGTGCGCATTATTAGCAGCAATTTCTTTATGAAACCGTTTATTAAATTGTCGTGTTTATTATGTTCAAAAAATGCGCTATCCATATGCGAGTGCTTTTCACCGTTGCAAGATTGAAAGTTTCTATGATAGTCCAACCCTCCGTGTATAGCATTAGATTGCCTAAAGACTTTATTCCTTTAATGTTTTCATCAACCGACAATATTTAACAATGTTTTATGAAATAATTAGTCCGAATGCACGCATCTTAGGACATGTTGGCAAAGGAGTTTTAATTCTAGTAGGAGCAAAATATGATTAGGTAGTTAGAGTAAAAACTCTGTTCTTTAGTATATGATCTTATTAGAATTTCATTAGCAGAATCGTCATAAAATTGCTTAAGGAAAAATTAAAGAGATTTCAGGTCAATTTTTCATGTAATTTATCTAACCGTACCTCGCCGAGAAGTTTATGATTTTCAAACAATGACTGAAATGTTGATCGAATGTTGATTGAATATTGATGACTGGTAATGTACTTTAATTGCGATGGAGCCATTCTTGTATCAGTAATACGTCAGTATAAATCATTTGTCAGGAGTCATTTGTCGATGTAATGACAAGTATTTTTCATTACATATTTGCCGCACACTCAAAGGGTGAACCAAATGAGCAGCTTAATTCATACTTTAGGAGTCATCGATGCTGTCAAAGCGAACTTGATAATGCAATGGCGTATCCAGCTTTTAAGTGTTTTCTTTCTGAGTTGCAAGAAACATTGGGGAAACAGAAGTAGAAATATCAGGTCGCTCTAGCAAATAATTATCTGATATGTTTCTGACTTTCCTAATTCTCTATTTCTCCTTCTCACAGGCTCAACATGGAGACTCGACATAGGGAATGTATGACATGCTATAAATGGAATTGCACTTACAACTCTGTGAGCGTATCGAGAAATGGAAAACTTTTTTATCATGAATGCCTTGGACCTGCAATCCCATCCGCTTACATTCGTACTACGAAAAAACGTAAGTTAATCAAGGAATCTATTAAAAGCTTGTCTATTTAAAGGTTCGGTGATCTTTTTTAGCAAATAAATGAGAAATGCTGTTAATTTATCAGCTTTGACGTTAACCAATGACAGATTTACATCAGCAAACTCAAGTACCTATATATATAGACTGAAAACAAATTGTCGGAAAAGATGGAAGAATAAATTTCCATATCATTATTGCACAAAACTAATAATTTAATTTCGACGTCAAGAATTATTTTAGAATTTTATGTACAGTGCGTGTGAGCTCGCAGAAATTCTGTATTTAGTTCGCATTGAAGTTTTATTTTTAACGTTTAAGTTTCAGAAGGACTGCACCACTGATATCGGACGGTGCGATTCATATTTTGCACCGTCAATATTGAAATAATTTGTCAATCATGTTGATTCTTATTGCTCATGTAATGCGCTTTGCATATAATTTCTTCTCATTATTTAATATCTCTCGAAAATACACAATATGGAAGACGAAATTACAGGCTAAATGAAGCTTGAAGTCGATTGAAAAATAAACTCTCCTTACACAGTCTCCATGACTCTCGAATAACGTATACTCACCAGGCCCTCTCGTCCCATCTGAAATCAGCTAGCTCATTACATTTTTGGGTAATCATGCAGCCAGAATTTGAAGGACTTAAGGAATCTGATCATTCTCAGAAACTGTAATCAAACAACGTGACACGATTAGCAAACAAGACTTAAGCATTAAAATCATAGTATTAGGACGACTGAGCTGGCTTGATAATAAAAATTCTATTACGCAACTTTTGCGAATCTTTGCTTGAATGATGTAATAGTTCAAGCAGTTGCTCAGCTGTCAATAAATTTCCTACGTAACTCCGCATAGAAACGTGCAGTTGAACTAACTTGAAACAATGAAAAGATGAATAATTCAATGAAATTTTCAAGAGTTCTCATGTGTGTCTGATCTAATCAATTATATGACATAAATCTGCAAAAATAAAAATAAATGACATTGCATCTGGACAGCGAACTCTTCCACAAAAATCTATGAATGTAGAATAAATTGCCTAAATTTTTCAACATTACTGACATTATTTTCAAATCGATTACAATTTATTCAACATGCTTAACAAACAGCCATTCGAACTGTAAGTCCGGAAAGCGACATAGCAATATTGAAATTGATAATGGATATATCAATTTCGTAGCTTAATTTATAATTTGATTTAATGCATGTGAGCTGAATGTTTTGCATATGCGTGTACATAAAATCAATTTAATTGCGTAGATGGCAACCATGGCACAAAGTCTTGATCATTTCAGCCTGTAATTGAAATAGGAATTATCAGTTTCCTGTCCAGGTGTTTTGTCATTTTATGTTTATTTAACGGTTCGGACAACTTTACTATAGATGTCGAGAGCTGCAGTCCGAATCAGTTAATTAGCTCGCCTAACGGTTCGGAAAATTAGATTACAACATCGGATTTCAAACCAATGAATCCGAATAGCATAATGTGAATCATTCAAAGCGATTATTATTCATCCAAGCCTGAGATCTCTATATTTTGCCGGACAATATTGCTCTTCTTAGTTGCAATATTGGCCGGAAAATACGCAACTCCAGTGGAATGATAAAAGCCCATAATGTGTCCTCTACCACAATTGATATAACCATTCATTAACACATAGACACATTTAGTTCACAATATGTTATTCGATAATTGCACACATAGGGGCTCATAGCAACAATGTGCATTATGGACCGATAATCATAGAGAAGTGAGATTGTAAGTGTGGTCGGTACCAATAGCAAAATGGACATAGATGTCGGTCCAAAATAGACAATAATTTCTCGGGCGATATTCGCCTTCGGATTTGCATATGTCTATTACTGACCTTCATCCTGGTCCATATTACTACATTATCACTTACAGTCCGACAGCCAGAACGAGTTTCTGCAAGGGACGAGGTCGAAAGTGAGATTTTCACAGAATGATGTACACCATATGCCTACTACGAATCTGCACATCTGCCGAGTTCTAGTGAGTTCTTCTTCCTTTCAGACAGCATCAAAGAAAAACACATGTAAATACAATGGGACGCAGATTGCAGCTTTTGGTTAAAAAGAAATGTTCTATATTTTCGCCCATCATCTGGAAAGTATTTAGTCTAGAGTCATAATTTTTGACATGAAATGTCTTTTGATCATTTCCTATGATGTGCATGTGCTCTTATCTTGCTTCTGATCGGCAATGTATGTGAGAATGTGGTTGAATGTGGATACAGTTGCTCAAATACAGTTGACCTGAAGACATTCCCTGCCAAAAATTATGGCTATGGGATTAGTACTTTTCGTTTAATCAGAGAAAAGATAGAAAATTTCATTTTTTCCAAAAACTGCAATCTGCATCCCATTGGATTAACATTTGTTTTTCTTTGCTCCTGTATAGAAAGAGGGACTCTCTAGAACTCGACAGACGCACCGATTCGTAGTAGCCATAGGGTGTACATCATTCTGTGAAAGTCTCATTTTCAGCCTCGTTCCCTGCAGAAACTTGTTCTGGCTGCCGGACTATTGAGGCATGTTTCGCTCCCATTCTGAGACTCTATTTCTCAAAATAGTATTATAATATTTCTAACCAAAAAATTATTTAACTCATCATAGAAAGTAAAAGTGAAATGCTTGAAATCTATCTAGGACTGTGAAATTGGAAAATGTCGTAAATCACAGATATACTGTAAGGATAACTTGAGACAAATAAGGTATTTGCAAGAAATCCAGTAAGTTGTTTAATTTTTGATAATAAAATACGAATTTGCTTTTCGTGCTCTATATAATAATATACAATGCCAATCAGAAGGGAAGGGACAAAATTTTCCCAGTCTCAAATTTCAGCAAGACTAATGGGGAATATCAGAACCAATTATGGGAGAACTTAGGACAAGAAGTGAATACACCTATCTACCTGAACTGAATTTGAACTTAATATTTACTCACGTTCAGTAACAGTTTCTTCAGCACAACATTCTTTCCGAATCGTGTAGCAACACGAAATCGCAAATCAATTTACTCGTGATCACTTTGTCAACAAACTCACATCAAAGTTGTACATGAAATCCTCACTCAAAGACATTCGCTTTCAAATGAAGGAAACGACGCGGACATAAACTCTTTAGCCATTTAGTCAATGTAACCCTCCATAACCCACAGAATGAAATTGTTACTCCAGTCGCGCGAGTGAGCAGTCGAGAGGGAAAGTGAAATATGACGCGAAATAACAGCAGAAGGAGCAATCTGCGGCAGTATAAGGAAATGCTCCCATAAGAAATATCGTGTTCATTTTGCGTCAGAGGTTAATCTTTAATGTTGAAATCTGAACCACCTGTGACGATTCGAAAGAAGAAAACCTTCTGATTAGATGTTAAGCAAAAAAAGGATTTTGGAAATTAAATTAGGATGTTGCCTCAGTACATCACGGACATTGAGAAGAAGTGACGATAGCATGAGGATACTTTTTATTAATTCTTCTCAGTTAATTATTCATTTATCTCAGTAAAGTGCGCCTCTGAGAATCCCATGCAATTCTTGCAAGTAACAAACGTATCAATTGCAGACATTGCTTCAATTATGCACACTTTTTGAAAAGTATATTGTCTGAATCTGAAGTTTGTGATTTACAACTCTTTTGAGGATATTTCGGTTAGTGTAAAATTCAGCATGCATGCTGGTACATGACCAATTAGCATACATGGTGTACATGTAGCTTAGTACGCGTGATACACACTTATGATTTTCTATGAATTCACGATAGCTTCATAAATGTGGCTCCTTTTACTTTTTTGCGGATGTATATGCACATCACGATGAAGCTGTTACAATGAAGCTGTAAATATGCTTCTACATGCAAATTTAGTGGTATATTAAATCACACTGAATAATCAGTGAGAGTAGTATGACAAGAAAGCGGACTGAAAAGATGAAGAGCTGCTACCTAAGCGCGCTTTCATTGTCTTGTCTCCGATTACTGGAGGTAGCTATGCACTCTGTGGCACTTATCTTGAACGTCTAATTATGCTCCATTTTTCACACCACATTGCAATTTACAAGTCATTTTGTTTATTCATAATTACACGCCTTTACCGCTGTCAATGTATCCAATTGCCATTACTTGATAAACTTCTCCTGTTAGCCCTATCACATTTTAGACATGCAAAATGAAAGGTAGTCAGATCAGTAATAACCTCTTGACTTAACATTTAAAGCAAGACAAATTCTGTTAAGCATATACAAATACTACTAAAAAAATAAGTGTAGACTAAATGAAGAGCACATATGGGTTTCATGTAAGCAAAATGCGGAATAAAAAATATATTGAAGAGATTAGAGTGCAACGATTGCGACCACAGGAATTCGCAAGCAAAAGTTTTATTATTTAAACACAAAATTAAAATCATGTAAAAAATGCCATGACTGTGCGTTATAAAAAAATTGAAAAATCTGGGAATATGCCAAGTGTTTGCTTTGATAGAAAATATAAAAAATGCACAAATTATACAAATTATGTTAATCTACCATACATATTTTATTGACATCGGTCAATATCATCATGGAGTATCTTTTTTATACTCCCTGATGATGAATATTAAAAAGATAAAACAAAAACTAGGCCTATTCCCAGATTTTCTAATTCTTTTACCTAATTATAAATTTTGTGTCTAAGTTTCAATGTCTCATGATTTGTGACAATTCAATTATTCATGTAGAAGGCCCAAAAATTTGCATGTAGAGTATTTATACTGATCAAATACACTCATTTGAATAAGATGGCTACAGAGATGCAAAAATGTTCACTTAACATAATTTAACGAAGCTGTTTATGTATACCCGGTGGTTTCTCGACTACATGCACTTCGAATATAATTTGCGATTTGCTAATGCAAAAACATCGCATTTAAAATCATCAACCAGAATTAGAATCAAGCGGGGCTTATTCAAGATAAACAAAGATCATTGAAAAGAGATGACAGTGCAAAATCTTCCATCATAATATGTGCAGATTCTCTTGCGCTGGTCATTTCCACTCTATTAATTTACACGTATTAGTTTTCTAGGTTTCGATGAAATCCACCGAGAAAAAATGATCCTGTAACCAGCTTATGATTGATAATGTACGAGGTTCAGAGAGTATGCATGCTCAGCAGTAAATTTTCGAAAGTTGAGATCAGTTCCTTTCAAATTATCTAAAACAATTCTTAAAATTTGTCAAAATATTCTCATGCTTGGAGATTTAATGAAGATTTAATCAAAGTCAGCCAGATGGGGTTTCCAATTCACCCTCAAGTCGGCTGTTTTTGATGACTTGAGCGCAGCGCTGCAGATGTGACAAGCTACGAGCATTGAATTTTCAGGACATTGCTCCAATTTGCATTTTGCGTATGTGATAAGTTTTCTTTTGTTTTACGAACGAAGAAAGGAAGACAAGCATGATCAAACAATAGGAAACGTCAAACAAAGGCGTGAGAAATCATGGAGATAAGGCAGTCCGCCTTTTCCTATATTCAAATTCATTTTGGTTATACACGGGTCGCATTATCTTCCTTCCCAGTAACAAGAAGAGATCGATCTTCTCAGATGTCTGTCAACGTGTGAATGAGGAAGACAAATAGCGTCTGAGACATTTCCCAAAAGACAAAAGAGCTGTAGGAGCTGTGCAGCTTGAACTTTCTGAAAATGAAATGAGAAAATTGTCCTCCCTGTTCCCCTCTGAATAATCTATGATCGCATCTGGTGATGAATTGTATTGAAGCACTAAACATAAAAGCATTTTCAGAAAACCACACAAATTACAAAAAATAATGGAATTTTAAAGAAGTTTCATGCGATGTAACGACAATAACATTAAAACCGAATTTATGACAAAATATGCTTCAGTATTATACATGAAAGAAATCCCAGCACCTTCAACCATTTTCTGCAATTATTTAGAGCAGGGATCACAACCTGCGGCCCGCGGCTCCTTTCAAAATTGCCACCCACTAGGTCTACAGTAGATTTTGTGAAACTGGTGACTTACGTTATCCTTCTCTGTTTTTTATCATTTTCCACGCTGAACGGTGTCACATTATTCTTGGTTTCGGATAACGCGCCTCCACTTCTGCTGATTGTAGACTAAAGATGTGCGTCATATCAGAGAATGGCCGTTGATCCGATCCGATTGCATACGGGAAAATTCTAATCCAATCCGAATGATTTGATAGTAAATAATTTTATAGTAATTGATAGTAAATCCGGTCCGATCTGATCCAACATCTTTTTCTGAAACCCAACCCGATCCGAAATAATCCGAAATTTTTTTATTTCTTTGCACATCTTTGAATTTAAAGCATTGAACCTCAACGTGTAGCTGCGGATTGCGTATGCCTGTTTACACTTTGAATATAGGCATGCAGTTGAAGTGTGTTAGCAGCCCATTATTGCTAGCGGTCAAAATAAAGGTCTGGTCTTCAATGTAAAGCTAGACACAGTGCTAATATTTTCTTGGTAAATTATCTTAATAATCATTCGGATTGATTCCTTTTATGTACGTATATAGGTTCTAATGATAGGACAACATATTGATCGTTCATTATTTTTGCATGTCCTGTTTAGCTTAGTGATTTAAGCCTAATGACCCAAGCTTACATCGAGATATCATTGCATTGAGAATGAGACAAGCTGATAATAGAATATTTCTTATCTGCATAGCGTCTCATTCCTAACTGACAACTGAGCAGGGCTGTAGTCCTATTTAAGAGGTGGCGAGGCGGTCATCGTTGACCTTATGTTTATCTGAATTTTGAAATCAAAGCTGACCAAATTAATCCGAAACATTCAGAACAATTGAAGACGACGATCTTTTTCTATCATTGAAACGGCGAAGAATAACATCACAATCAAGCTGTTGTACAGAATCACTTTCGTGTGATAAAAGTAGAAGATTTGATAGTCATTGAACGACGGAATGGTGTCAGTACTCGAGAGAACGTTCTGAATGTCTGTTCACAAGAACTGGTCGAGGCTCCGATGGAAAGTGCAGTCGCCATCATTTTATAGACCGAAGGAAACGCGTCCTTATATCCAAAAAGAAATTCAGTCAGTCTGCAGAGATCAAATCTGTCAGAAGACTGAATTTTTGACAATAGAAAATGTCTTGCAGTATCAATTTCTGATATCATGAGCTGATTCTTCAGGTCAACATCGCTTAATGCAGCAATTTCATTGAGACAATTGATGTTGAGTAAATTATCGTTTCAAGATGTCAAAGAAGTCATACTTTGGATGAGTTCAACATTCCGTGAACTGAATCGGGTTTCAATTTCTTGAATTGCTCTATTGTAGATGGAATTAAATACTTGTCGTGCTGCTGCTTCAGTGGACAGGGTGGAACTTGAGGTTGGCAAAGAAAGCGCTGTGGATCGCTATATTCACTCTCTCTCTCTCTCAGCTTGTAATGAAATGTTACAATTAAAGTGATCAGAACAACATGTGGTAAAAGAAATATGACATTTACGAATGATAAACAATGTTTAATAAGATAATTACAAAACCTCAGAGACAAAGCCTCATAGCCTCATAGACACCCTACTGCATGTAAGTCCTCCATGAATACTCCAATCAGTGTGACTAGAATCCCTGCCAATCCACTTCCTTTGACGCACGCCATCCTTCTTCATGATCGCCGTACTATCTCATGACTCATTCACGTCTACCATCCTCATAGCCGTCTTTCTTTTTCACATGTTCGCCGTTTTTTTTTCATTTGTTCACCGCGGTTGAATGTTTGGCCTAGTGCTCCTTTGGTCTAGAGGTCGAGCCCTGGAAGTGTTTTTGGAAGACGGTAGGAAGGGCATCCGGAAGTGTGATAGAAATGTGATTTATTCGAAATCGCCGACATATCGCGGAACTTACTAAATGGGCAAAAAGGAATCTCTATTACCTTACGGAGATAGGAAAAAAGACGTCGGTCGCTTGCGGATTACTCTGAATTCCAGCAATCTGCTTGGATTGTCACAATTCCTTCATATTCGAAGAATTCAGATCATTGCGCACAAGTTTTCTCTATAATGTTGGCCCTTCTGATCATTATTAAAGAAAGTAGCAGGCGTACGAAAATTAGCTCACTTGATGATTTCATCGTCCTCTTCTCAGCTTTCCTCACTGCACAGTGCATAGACTGAATCGAATGTTAGCCAGACAGCGATGTGTGTTTTGGTGTGTGAGAAGTGATATCACAGCACGCCTCTCTCACTAGCTTTGGTGTCCTCTGCTGATAGCTTATTGTTTGCCATTTCCAATAGTAAGCGATACACTAGTTATCCATTCGAAAAGGAGAAAGTTGTCTAATTTTGTGATGAGCCATTTCGATGTTAAGGTTAGATAAAATCCTTCCTTTCTAGAAAACCGAAGCCGCGCGCACAGATGAATCTAATTCTGTGGTTACAACGCTCAACCTTAGGTCTGTTAGTAACGTTCAATCACAAGTGGGGGTAGTGACGTTCAGGTTCACTTATTTTCATTTTCACGTGCCCCGGAATGAAGCACATGTACGAGTACAATTGCACATTGCACAATTGCACATGTACGAGTACAATACACATTGCTCGCAATAAATAGTTCACAATGTTCTGATTCATTAAAATTACCAAGGAGGGGATGAAAGATGTGACTAAACTACATGTGTATCTATTAAGCCTCACACTTACTGTACACAGTTCTCAGTAAAGGAAATAAGTGAAAATTCTATATATGATATAGCTTATGATGTATGCTACATTCACAAATCTTGCCTGTCCTGAGTGAGTTTCGGTATCACAAGAAGCGGCAAGAGAAGAATTCATTTCAAGCTAACGATTTTCGAAGCTAGGATTTTCATTTTCTATCCTCGATTCTCAATTGGATCATTGGTTCGGAATTTCTCTTCCAGCTGAACTCGTTCCGCCGTAAGGAGTTTCTGAACTTCTTCAAGCTATCTAGGCCTGTGAAGAGCTCTTACTGAGAGTTGAGGAGTTATTTGGACGCGGTCAGTCTGATTTCAAGTAGAGCTCAGCAGAGGCTTTCTTTCTATTTCACTATTTTGTGATTTGATTCCAATGGAAAATCACACTCAATATTGTCCCGGTTGAAATGTATATTGTATAACTGCAACTTATCTCTAACATTAATAAATGAAGTTGTATTTCTTTGATTAATTTCAAAAGCAATGTCTAAAAATATACTCATAAGCAAATATTGCTTTACAGAAAATATCGCGAGCATATCTAAAAACTACAATACACTTATATGGATTTGGAGCACCGAAGTTTTTAGAAATTAGAAAATTTTGTCAAATTGTAGTATAGGTATTTTACGAAAACTTGTCCTTATAACTTCATACAAATCCATGTTTAATTCATCTTCACGAGAGCAGTTGACAAGTCATTTTTGACTCGAACAAAAAATTCATTTGTGTTTTCTGTTGTACATACAAATACCAAAGTAGGTACTATTTGGCGTGTGCAATACAGCACTGGGCAAGAAGCAGAAGGCAAAGCTTCTCAATCTAATAAATATTGCTCCTACTAATCTTCGTCATTATGCTACTTTACAGACGAAACCCAACGTTGTAGCTGATATCTTTGCATGTAGTTTTATTTTCATGAATCTAAAAAATTCGTAAACGAAAATTCAATTTAACAAACGGAAAGTAACTGCGCGTCTTTGTGGATTTGAACCACCGACCTCTGGCATTATAGGCCAAGCCTCTACCAACTGAGCTATCGACGAGCGACAGTATGACATAACATAAGTTCTCAATTGAAGAATCTGCGTAAATGCAATCAGATGGCCTAATTACCGAAGACAACATGGCATTAACCGTCACCCCAAACTACTAATACCAAGATCAATACCATTCCGGGATCGTATCAGACACGCCAAATACATGCTACATTTCCCAAAAATTATGGGATTTAGAAATAATTTCAGCTGTAATTACAAGTACAATAATTTCAACTCAATACAAGGTTTTATCAAATATTCTTCCACTTGCACATAAACGGTGAGTAGTTCTTCTTCTGATGTATTTGATTCCCATTAATTTGCAAAGCAAATGTGAAGACACTTTTTAGCATGCAATAGTGACAAGCAATCAAAGGCAATGTACATGTAAGTGACTTGATGAAGCTATTTTTTGTGGCTAAATTTCAATTTCTGAGCAATAAACTGCTCATAAGAAATTAGATAAACATATGAGATAAGCATAATTTTATTTCTACACAATAAGGCATCAATGAATTATTTAATGGTACTTCAGCAAAGTTGGTTGATTTCTTGTGCCTGTGTTGCTGCGCTGACATTCGTGTATGATTCAACCTATGTTTCTCATGAACATTTGCATTTGCGACAATTGTAACTTATCTTATATAATTAATGCCATTTGTTCAGTAACACAATCCTTGATGCGTTAATATCTTTGAACAGCAGAACCAGTTATTCATCTCAAATTGCTAATCTCTTTTAGGTCAAATTTTTTAATTGCAAATTCTTTAATATTTTGAGGTTTAGATAATGTTTTGACCAGGCTGCTCTTATGATTTCGCTTACTAATTTGATTTAACCCTAAACCTTTCGGCTAATTAGTTGAATTGATGTCTTGTTGATCAGGTCAAGATGAAGCAATAACTAAGATAATATCTTTTTTTAATCGATGTGAAAACGGTCCATCTATCCCATCCGATGTCTATGGGCATAGCTAAGTGAATTCTTCATATATTTGAAATATTTTATTTCTAAATCTAGACCGGTTAATCGCTCGGATTGCTGTCACCATTGAAAATCGATTTCAGACATTTGCATGAAAACTTCAGGGAATGAGAAATAAATAGGAGTTATGCCGAGTATACAACAGCAGTTGTTTTATTACCTTCCCGCATATTTCGTTAAAATTTAGTCGTTTTAGTTTTATTTGCAGAACGCATTTACAAGAATACAAGAAGATTAATGTGAGTGTATCGCAGTCCTCAAAAGAATTAACTATAAGTTTTTATGGCCATTGCTTGGAATGAGAAGGCTTTTATCCCATTCTGAAATAGATAGCTGAGGTCAATATGTTTATTCTCAGCAGACGCATTATCTCCTCAACGGATATGCTTCTTACTGAACACCTACACATTGTATTAAATTTTGTTTAATATCACTGGGAATTTATCAAAATGCCAGCAGTTTAAATGGCCATTGATCTAGATGGAGCAAGCAGAAAACAATCTGTAACAGATGTTTCCTGTCCCTTAGCTGAAGCTTATTTGTTATGCGACTTTATTTTCATCGTTTCAGTTCATTTCGAATTTGATAGTAGTTCATTGCTTGTCTTATTGCCAAGCTTATCAAATATGCAAAGATAGAGTTTTCGAAAGCAATTCTTTTTCTTGTCTGTCGTCTGTTGTTCAGCTTTCTGATTGCGAAATTCGATAATAAGAGCACTGCTTTAATAAACGATATTAAAGTGACGGTACTTTTGGTTTTAAAAGAATTGATTGTTTGTTAAATGTATCGCTGACATGTAATGAATTTCAACATGACTATTCCATTCAAAGTCGTCGAAATATAAATAAAAAAGCGAAATTTCTCTAACCAAACGATAAGGAATGTATTGAAATTAGATGTTTCCAAAAAACCTTTCCATTTTCAAGAAAAAAGATGGCAAACAAGGTAATGGAAATTGCTCGATGCGCTCAGTTTGTGTAGCGTTGAAAACACGAAGATACAATTAGCCAAAATATTCAGTAATCTATCATTATCAACCATTTTTTAAGGCTTCCATCATCAACTGTCGACATGGATGCGTGCACATGAGTGCTAAGCACAATCATGATCTGCTCTGAAGGATGTCATGTTTACACATGTGACTTTTTAGGAGCATGACTGAGAACATGGAAATGACAATTACATCCTGTCATACGTGTGTACCAAATTTGTGCATTATCGGATATGTGTGTTTGTTTCGATAATGGACTTTAATAATATTTTAAAGAATTCTGTAGAAATATCGCGTCGTTCTGAAATTATGATGACATCATCAAGCTAAAAAACTTCTGTCTTCTTGATCATTAGTGATCTTCCTTTCCTAGGTATTTCAAGTTTTCTTTAAAATAGAATTTATTAACGTAGCATCAAGTGTTCAAGACTGCCTATATGTGTAATATTAGACAATTCAATATAATCGCTTTGTTGGTGCCCATTTGTATAGTATCCAAATTAAGGAAAACGACATTTATTGCCCGGCGCTTCGTCCGTTCTCTATTGGAGCGTACACGGAACTGAATCAAATGCAAGAAGGTGGACAGTTGCAAAATACCGTCATGACAATTATTCACATTGACTGGCAGATACACTACACACAACAAAGCATGCAATGACGTCATACGCGAATCAGAGACAAAGCTGAATGGCTAAGGTAGAAGTCATACATCATAAATTAAAGTCAAAACATGTTATGTACATAATACTGAGAAATGTATGGTAAGTCACAAATGCTAATTCGATAATGAATACTGCAAGGCCAATGTTTATTTGTGCAAACTGATGTTAACAGATATAAATGAATAAATAATTTGCACATCTAGAAAATGCCTGGGGCCTATAAGATAGTGGAAAGGAATATACGGTCCTTATGAACACACAGAGACGGGTTCCTCCATTTGATGGCGACGCCTTCCGCTATGAAGAGCTCGTAACTCGAGCGACACTTCTTCACAGCTTTGAAGTCTGTGGGAGATACACTGGTCCGGTGAGAGCATTGTTGCAGATGCTTGGTGATTGCCGACGCAGGATCCTTAGTGGACTGGGGTCTCGTCGAACCCTTCTCCAGCCACTTTGGCAAATGCTCCTTGACACGAAGTCGTAAGGGCCTTTTGCACTTCCGCACGTAGGTCGCTCCGCAACCACAGCGATAATTGTACACAATATTGTTCTGATAGGGAAGTGGGACGGCATCCTTGGGAGCATTTGAGCACAGATGAGTCGTCTTGTAGACCACGCACAGCTGGACTTGGAAGTAGCATTGTTCCACCTTCCTGACGATGGCACGCGAAACCTCGGTAGACTGGTGTCCATAGTAAGAAAGTCGAAGGAACAACCGCTTCTTCTCCACCGTAGGAACCTTGTCCGTCACCGCAGAATGCCTCCTGATGAACCAAAGAGGATATCCGTTCTTGATGAGGATATTCTCCAGCGATGATTCCTCTTCAGCCAGAAACTGCGGCGAGCAGATTCTTCGAACACGATGGAACAGGGTTCGTATGAGGTTCACTTTATCCCTCTTTGGGCAGAAGGACGCGAAGTTCACATAAAGCCCTGTGAAGCTGGCCTTCCGATACACCCTCGTCAGCAACCGACCGCCGGACTGCACTACTTGAACGTCAAGGAATGTGTTTCCATCGTCCTTTGTATAGGCCAGACTGGGGTGCATGGCATTCAGCTTCCGGAAGATGGCTTCGGATTCTTCGGCGTTGTTTGAGATGATAAAGACGTCATCGACGTATCTCACGTAAAGCTTGGGCTTGGTAGCATGAAGCACATGTTGCTCATGAAATCCCACGAAGATGTCTGTAAACAATCCCGATAGAGGGCTGCCCATAGCCAAACCATCTTTCTGTAAATAAGCTTCGCCATTAAATGCAAACTTGACGTCACAGGATATCATCACCAGTAACTCTCGCAGGCTCTCTTCGCTGAGGTAATTCCGACCGATCTTCGGCGGGCTCCTGGTCGATTGATACAAAGCATCACATATAATGTCCAACGTTTCGCGCACGGGGATGTTAGTGAAGAGGCTTTTGATATCAGTTGTCATGCGTACATCATCTTCTGACACAGTCACTCCAGCCAGCTTCTCACAGAAAGTAAATGAGTCTTTTACCGTGTACTTGTTGAACATTGGCAAGATCGGCTTTAGCAATTCCACATCAATGAGTCGGGCCACTTCATGGTACAGGGATCCAGTCATGGATAGCACGGGACGTAATGGGCACTTGTGCACTTTCGGCAGTCCATACAATCTTGGAACAGTTACCTCTGGTGGAAGTGCATCGATGCACCTTTTGTCTAACTCGCCACTGTTCACCAGCCTCTTGAGTAGGCGTTGCAGCTTCAGTCGGTTCTCCATGTCGTCCCACTAGACTTCTTCATTCAGCTTCGTGAACTTGGTGTCGTCGTTCAGGATGTCGTTCATCTTTCCGACATACTGGTCTTTCGTCATCAAGACCGAGCAGTTGCCTTTGTCGGGCTTCATTAAATGGATGTTTCGATCTCTGAACGACTTCAACAGTTCTTGCTGCTTCTTTGTGGTCGGGTCTGAATTCCAACGAGAATTCTTGAGTGAGAACGCGCACCTATTAATCGCAGTAGCACATTCCTTGACTTTTTCTTCAGATACCGGGCACTCAGAGCGCAACTGAAGTTTCAGCTGCTCGAGGGGTGTCGTGATGTCGATCATGTCTGTCCTTCTTGGAGGGATACAGTGAGAAGGACCCAACCGCACAAGATCCAGATCCGCTGCCGGAATGTCGATACCAGTGAGTTTGAGGACATCAAAGCTCATTGATGAGTCACCATGTCGACTTCGTACAAGGTACTCCAATGGTTGGCGGAAATGGCTGCGACGCTTCTCACTCTGCATCGCATTGACATGCCACAGCGATTTAAACAGTGAGCACGTGTCCAGTAAAGATAGGACAGGCAACACAGACAGAGTCAGTTCACGTCTCCATGACTTCCACCGGCTTATCATCTCCGTCGTATCACGAATATCAGCGTTCATGAAGGCTTCATAATTCCGATCCACAGGTTTCAACCCAATCTTCAATATTCTGGATCGAATATGGAAGGGTGTGACCTTCTTTTGTATACACTGTTGTATATACACGTTGTAGGAAACGGCGTCTCTGTTCGTGGTATGCAATTCGGCCAGTCAACTCGAATAATTTGTCTAACTATAACCCATCTTTGATAACGGCACTTCCATCTTGAGAATATTCGCTTTGTTGGTGCCTTTAATTTATGATGTATGACTTCTACCTTAGCCATTCAGCTTTGTCTCTGATTCGCGTATGACGTCATTGCATGCTTTGTTGTGTGTAGTGTATCTGCCAGTCAATGTGAATAATTGTCATGACGGTATTTTGCAACTGTCCACCTTCTTGCATTTGATTCAGTTCCGTGTACGCTCCAATAGAGAACGGACGAAGCGCCGGGCAATAAATGTCGTTTTCCTTAATTTGGATACAATTCAATATAAGCTAATAGAATTCTTGTGCACCAGTTTGGCATAGCAGATCAACAGATGTATTTACATTATATGACTCGCTAGCCATTTTTTTTGAAGCTTCGCATATTGCTCGATTAATTCTGAAGTGAAATTCGTCCGTAGCCCAAGACGATTGTAAGCTTTGATTTTTGTAGGGTGCTTATGAACGCTTGTAGTAGCATTCATCATCAACACAAATATGACGGCGTTCATCATCCATATCTGGCGTGGTGACCGATAGTCATGAGACAAATGAAACTACAAGGAATAACGAGATATGCGCAAGCAAGTCATTTCTCTTCCGCAGTATTTTAAATGTCAAAGAATAGCTCAATTATCAAGAGGTCAATTTGCGGCATTTCGGTACCCTTCTAATGGCAAAACACAGAAGAAAACATACAGAGTAATGCAAAAACCTATCTGCGACTACTAACATGTTCGTTGATATTTATATTTACGACATTAATTGTTTATTACTAGCTTTAATTATTTATCTTTTATCATTAATTATCTTCTTCCTCCGAGGTAATGAGACCAAACATAGCTCAGGTCCCTAATTTTCGTTCTTTTTTTAGCTTTATCATGGTAATGGTGACTTAAAGAAGCCTTGTAAGTGGACAGGTAGCCCACGGCAGGGCTGAGCCGGGCCTAGATATGACTTGTTTGAGCAGAAACAGGTCCAGGCCGAACAAGTTTCACTTCTATTTGCTGGTAACAAAATGATCATCAATTCATCATGCTGTGAAATTCCTAAACACAATGTTTTGATGCTCCGCTGGTTTCCCCACATATACACGCGCATCATGCGAATCAAAGACAGCCGTTGTCGTGATCTAAAGATAATAATAAGTAGAAGCAGTATATGCGTGCATTCTGGAATTCGATTATTTTTCGCACATTAGAATATCCAACAAAATTAGAATTCACTTAATATAATTTTTGCAGCTAAACTTTTACTTTCGGGCGCGTTTTTCTCTTTCAGACTTACATGTAGGCTATGACTGGCATTCTCATGATTTGAATCGACTTTATCTTATACTCGTAGTTGAATACTCCTACCGTTTGGTCATCTATAACCTAAACATGCCTATTACCGACTATGTTTAGCTTATGGTCAACTGTGGTTTAGCTATTAAAAAATAACTCACTAATTTTCTATGCTATCTTTCCATCAGTCACGTTTTACAGACTCAAATACATACTAGACATTCAAAAAATTTATTGCGTTTGCATGCCTGTATTGTGCGGTTCACAGAGGTAAATTTCTTTGTCTGTTTGTCTGGTGCGGTTAATTAATATTTATCTATGTCAAGTGGGTTAATTGAGACGTAAATTGTCATTCTGCCTAAGCAGTATATTGATAACAGCATAAGTGAGTAATTTAAATATTGGGATAACAGCATCTTTAATCCTCAGAGACCTGAGCTTTTTCACACCCTGTGAGACCTAAGGGGAGGGGCTCCAGAGGACCCCTTTTACTAATTCTTAGTTTACCGGCTTAAATTGATATCAAATTATTAGGAAAGTTGATTTTAAGTAGAACAATAATGTTTGCGTGTAGTAAGTCGAAATAACTAATCCTTTGAGTGTCTTTCAGCCTTCTAGGAAACACATGCGAGAATGTGGCGTTTTTGTAATTCAGCGACATTCAGCACAGCATCAGTTGTACTAAGAGTCGGTTTTACGATGTTTGCTGTCGCCATGTGACCTCAGTAGTGATGAAAATTTTCCGGAAAATTTTGAATCAAAATTTTCCATGGAAAATTTTGGGAAATTTTGGAAAAAATCGGAAAATATTGGAAAATTTTGGAAATTTTGAAAGTTCTAATTTTTTGTGATAGGCCCTATGCTTTGACCGCTTCTACAGCCGAGGCCAAGCCGAGGCAGCTACACACCAATAGCATGGGTCTAAAAGTGGTGATCTTGATCATCATTTTGATTAAACCGATTTTGAAAAATGAAAAAATTTGAATTTTTGTGACATAATTTTTACATTTTCTATCACAGCCGATCGAGGCATTCATAGATACATCAATAGAATTGTTCCAAAACTCTTGATTTCATCATATCATTTCGATTAAAACAATCGTGGCAATACGAATCCCGTCCGCTGATTTTTTAGCATTCCTTTGCCACCAGTGGCTTGTGGCAATTTGTTGCAATTTTTAATATTATAACACAGACATCTTTTGGGACAACGTGAATTTTTTCCTTTACGATAGGGGTATAATTTCATTCATTGTGAAAGATCTGGAGCAAAAAGAATGCACTCTATTTGGGAGCTTGTTTATGGCTTAAAAGTTAAGCTCTATCATGCAACCTTGATTGCAATGATACAAATTCTCCATGTGTTGATGAACATGTGAAGCACAGGCACACAGTCCAACACAGCATTATGCATGAGCGACGATATATTGGAAGATAAGACTGTAAACTCGTGAGATATTTGGAAACTAAAGATATCTGTGATGAGTATAAGAAAATCTATATGATAGCTTCTAACTTCTGGGGTAATGTCCGATATCTTCGTGGAGGACAAACTACAGATCTTCCATTTCTAGCTCAGATGGTTCATATTGTTCCAAATCGATTTCAGATCTGTGAATTTCAGACTTTTCCAGATGAATTGGAGATTCTCCAGTTGAATCTAAGATCCTTTCAAAGTTGAGTTTCTGAAAAATATCTGAAATTCAGCTAGAGAAATCTGAAATCCATCTAATGTCTGAAATTCATTTGGAAAATCTGAAATAGACATGGAAAAGGTGCATTTGGCTCCAGTTTAACATACAGGGATGATAGAAAAGTTTTCGGACTTTGAATGTTACATAGTCTTTTCAAACGACTGCAACAAGTCTTCAAAACAAAGGCAAAAACGTCAATCACCGAAAAAAAAATTTCCAAATTTTCCATTGGAAAATTTTCCGGAAAATTTTGAAAAAATTGGAAAATTTTCCGGAAAATTTTCTGGAAAATTTTCCATTTGCATCACTAGACCTCAGATAATTGATTTTAATGAAATTGAGTTATCACATGCAGCATAACCTTTACATTTGGCCATTTTTTCAAATTTATCCATGCTAATCGGAAGTAGGCCTAAACTGAGCCATAATTGCTGCATTTTAAGACCCTCAAAGCACATGTGGAGATCTCAAACTCATCAATTACTGCTTTTAAAACTTTGCCAACAGTCTGTTTTCAGTGTTGAACTATGAATATAATGATAGCTTTCATTTAGAAGATAGATTTTTGCTGATTTGTTTATGTAGGCCAACCAGTCATGCACGATCATGTGCGAAAGCAAAATATTCACATTTTGCGATCTTATAACGTAACGCACATGTACGAACGTGATGCAAACATTGAATAAATGAATTTCACTCATTGTGCATCATCGTGGACATGCACAAAATCATTTTTCATTTGATAGTAAAAATTTTGTTTTGGGCAGTTCTGTACCCTCTGAGACCTGAGGGGGTGTCCAGTGGGCCCCCTTGGCCTACCTATCATACTTCTACTGATTCAAATGAAATGAAATTAGACATGCAGATTCACTGTCAAAAATGATGATTTTACATGGGCATGAGTGGTTGATATATCATCAGCACAAAAAGTGAAATAGGAAAATATGGCTCCGGGGTCTACTGGACCCCCCTCTGGTCTCTGAGGGTTAATAACAACGACTGTTATTATCTTTTCTATATTCCTTTAATCGCGACGCCCATTAACTTAAAACCAGTAAACACTTTGAATTTATACTTTACTTTTCTTCTTTCCCAGCTGTTACTTTCGTACCTTTCCCAACCAACGTACAAGAGAGAGTGAGCTGCGGAAGGATGCCCTGCTCTTTCAGTCACTTTCAAATTTTAAGATGTTACCAAAGTTTTTTATCAATTTTCAAACCACCGCAGCTAACTCTCTAACACTTCTCCCATTACATCAGAAATCATTATCATACCATAGATCTTACAATAAAATGAACGTCATTAAAGTCATAGCATTTCATTCACATTCTTGGTCTTCACTTTCTTCTCCATTACCGTAGTCTTCAAGTCTTCAAATTAAGTTCATAGCATCCTTTACTGGGTGTGACATTAGCACGTGGAGGCTCTTGTTCACTCAACAGTTCTTGGACCCTAAATGCCACACCCGACGGCGGGACAACTGACGACTGGGGCGACCGCCCTCAAAACCCATTCCGTAATGGGAAACAGGGGGTCGGGACTTCCGCGCGATCAGCTGCCGTGAGAGCCCTCTCATGAAACGCCACCGTCCTCTCTTTACTAGCTTGCTCTTCTTTTGTCTTCTCCCTTCGTATCGTCTTCGTTTGTCTCGTTCTCCTCGTCCGTCATCACATGAAAAGACGCGGCTTTGTGTCAGTATCAAGCATAATTCATTTCATTATCATTATCATTAGAACAATTACACATTTACATTTACAATCACATAACATAAAGATTCACTTCAATTACATTAGCATTAATTACATATTACCACGTGACGGGAACCACCGTTAACCTTCGGAACTACGTTCCGAAGGTGATCACACTCCAGCGTCAACAAAAAGATTTTTGATTGTTTTTATTACACTATACATTTACATTTATCTTTAAAAATACTATCATTTACAAAATGAATCTTTAGTTATAACATATCTCCCTCCTTGAATCAACCCGATTCAACCTCTAATGGACACAATTTATTAACTGGTCTCCGATAAATAGATCCGTCATACTTCACGTCAACTACTCGTACAACACCATCTGAACCCGGAAACACTTTCACGATTCTTCCCAACTTCCACTTCTTACTCAATGTTATTGGATCTAAAACTATCACCATCTGATCTTCTTTAAAATTCACTGAATCACGTACCCATTTACTTCTGCTCTTATAACTATGCAAAACTTCTTTTTGCCATCGGGTCCAATAATGTTGTACAAGAGTCAAAATGAGTTTCCATCGTCTAGTTGGATGCAAATCAACGTTCTCATCACTACTTTCCAAGACACTTTCAGGATTTATTCTTCCAATCAAAAAGTTATTCGGAGTCAAAGGTAAAGCATCATTTAAGTCCGAGCTAGCAACAGTCAACGGCCTTGCATTAAGCAGCGATTCAACCTTACAAAAAGCTGTAACTAATTCTTCATCATTAATTTCTGCCTTAGATAAAATCGAATACAAAGCTCTTTTAGAGGCTTTAATCATTACTTCAAAAACACCTCCGAAGTTACTTCCATAAGGAGGATTAAAATGCCACTTTAACTTTTGAGAAAATACATTTAACTTATCTTTTTCCTTCAACATTAGATTACGTATTTCTCTTTCAGCTTTTATGAAGGTTCTGCCGTTGTCTGTTTGTATCTCACGTGGACATCCTCTACGATCTATCATTCTTGATAAAGCATTAATAAAACTGCTAGTTTCTAGCGAGTAAGTCACTTCAAGGTGGACTGCTCTAGTTTGTAAACAAGTGAATAAAGCTAAGTATCTTTTGAACCTAGCCCTACCACGTCCACTCTTTGTTAAGAAAGGTCCAGCAAAATCGATTCCAACTACTGCGAAAGGCTGTAAAGGTTTCGAAATTCTGAACTGTGGAAGAGGAGCCATAGGAGGCTGAGTCGCTTTAGCGTTGTTAATCTTGCATGGTATACATTTTCTCTTTACTGATCTTAAAACTTTTCTAACTTTGATAATCCAAAAACGTTTATGCAAATTATGAAGAGTAGCATTGGTACCAACTGGATGTCCAAACTCCTCGTGTGCATCCTTAACAATCAATTCCGTTAGAAAATGATCACAGGGCAAAATGATAGGCAATTTGGACTCCATATCTAACCACTCGATATTTTGCAATCTAGATTTAGACCGCAAAATACCGTCATTATCCAAAAATGGATTTAACTTTTTCAATTTACTTTTAGCTATCACTTTAGGATCATTCACTGACTTAATCTCTTCTGCAAAAGATTCTCTTTGACATACTTTTATCAATGCCCTCTCGGCCCTTTGCCACTCTTCAAACTTTAATTCATGTGTGAAGATACGATTCTCTTTCTTTTGTTTACAGTTATAAATAAATCTATAAACATAACCCACCCTCTTTGTTAACTTTCTTTTATCAGACCAGTGTCTGGGATGTAACTTGAAATCTTCATTCATTATATTAGTAAAAGAACAGTGGATGACTTGTTTCTCTTCTCTTTCAACTATTTCACTTTCATCAAACACACTTGGACCTACAGGCCATTCACTTTCTTTCTGCTGCAAAAACCCTGGACCATGCCACCATAAGTCATCTTCCTTTAAACTGTCAACATCTTCACCTCTCGTTGGAATATCTGCAGGGTTCAACTTCGTGTTAATATACCTCCACTGTCTTGGTTCACTCACTGACTGGATTTCGCCCACTCGGTTGGAAACAAACGGCTTAAAATACTTGGCTGGACGTCTTATCCAGTACAGCACATTTGTGGAGTCTGTCCAAAAAACAACGTCGTTCATGTCAAAATTTAAGGCTTTTGTCACCGTCAGCGCTAGTCTTACAGCTATAGTGGCCGCCATAAGTTCCAAGTGCGGAATCGACTTGGCTTTTAATGGAGTTACTCGTGTCTTGGAAATGATCAAGTTAACGTGGAATTCGTCATTACTCATCGTTCTTACATAAGCAACTGCTGCATAAGCGTCTTTCGAAGCATCTCCAAAAACATGAATAGAAAAAGGTTGGTTAGATTTAAGATGGAGAAACCTCTCAATTCTTATAAGATGCAGCATCTGGATTTGATTTAACCACTTAACCCAAATTTTCACAAGATCATCTGAAAGAGGTTCGTCCCAAGTCAACCCTAGCGCCCAAATACGCTGGAATAATACCCGTGCCTTTATCATGTATGGATCCAAGTACCCAAGAGGATCATAAATTTTTGCAATGGTTTTCAAGAGTGATCTTTTAGTTGGATTTCTGGACAGAATAACTTTATCAAGATTGGTGGAATAAAAAAGATTATCATTTTCGACATCCCAAGACAGGCCTAACATTTTAGTTGTGGGAAGAGAATCGTCATCAAGAATATTTTCAACGTCGTTGCTAGCATTCAAATCTTGAATAACATTTTTGGAATTTGTCATCCACTTTTTTATTTCCATTTTTGCATCACTAAAGATCTTAGTTGACTGACTTATAAGAGAAGAAATTTCTGCTTCTGTATCACGGCTATCCGCCAAGTCATCAACATACATGGATTTTAAAATGGAATTTACTGTTCTTGGATAATTATTACTGTACTTGATTGCGTGATTCCGTACGACAGATAGTGCAATAAATGGAGAATCTGATCTACCAAAGATGGTTCGAGCCCATTCATAGATGTTACCTTTCCAAATAAATCTACAGTATCTCCTGTCTTCGCTTCTTAAGGAAATTTGGAGATACATCTCCGAAATGTCACCAATAATACCGAACTTATACATACGGAATCTCATTAAAACGTTTATGATGTCATTTTGGAGCTTTGGACCCGTCAAAATTTCGTCATTAATGCTTCTGTTGTCATATTTCGCCGCGCAATCAAATACAATTCTGCATTTAGTTGTTTTACGATCTTCTTTAATAATCGGAAAATATGGAATATAAAATGCTTCCTCGTCTTCATGTTGAAAAGAAATTCTTTGAATATAACCTTTATCTTCATACGATTCAAAAACTTCGTTACATTTACTCATTACATTAGGAGACTTCTGCATTTTATCTTCCATATTTTGCGTTCTGCGTTTTACGGCATAGAAGTTATTTTTTAGATTAGGTCTATCATTCTTCCATAAAATTGGAGCTTCATATCTCCCATTTACTTGCTTCAATTTATCATTTAAAATATTAGTGGCTTGCTTCTCTTCGTCATTTTGTACAGTATGAAACATCAAATTATCTTTAATACCGATTGCATTTAATTCCCAAAATCGTTTTACCATTTGATTCAAATCGTTAACCTCATTATGATGAATTTCCAACTGTCGTAAATGCACTTTTGTCTTCGGACAAGTTGGACCCACACAAGACCAACCAAGAGGAGTTAATCTTGCAATAGGTCCATCATGAGGCCCAGAAACTTCCTTTAGGCATCTGTGATAAAACATCATATCAGTTCCTATTAATAGCTCGTGATTACCACGGCTAGCCAACTTGGGAAATCTAACATGTTTTAAATGTGACCATTTATTCTTCAAAAATATCCAATTAGTTGGCTTTGATTCTTTAAGAATATTAGGCGTAGTTAAAATAATTTCATTTCTCTTTATATGGCCATCAATACTTTCCAAAGTCAAACGGACTCTGGAAATCATAAGGTTTTCATTAACTCTATTCAAAGTGCTTAAAGCTTAGTTTCAGAGCCGAAAACATGCAAATTTAATTCATTCAAAACACTTTCACTTATAAAAGATGCATTGCTACCCATGTCCAAAAGTGCATTTATGACTAACTTTTTTTTGTTTCCGTTTGATACTATGATCGGCACGGTTTGCAATGACACAACATTTTCATTTGCATTATGAGCATTAAATAGACAATTGTTATTTTCTATTATGCCCGTAAGATTTGACGAACATTTTTCATTAGTATTATCATTACTTCTATCTTCATGTAATAAATAATGATGTCTGTTTTTATCGGGACAAATTTTGCATTTACTTTTAGCATTATTACAGTTAATACTGATGTGATTTGGCTTTAAACAAAGACTGCATAACTTTTTAGAAAATACAAAGTCCCGTTTTTCTTTTATGCTCTGGCGTTTGAAATTCTCACAATTATCAAGATAATGTTTCTCATTTATATTCATGTTGTGCTTATGCCATATGCAAAACGGTTTAAATGGTCTTTCATCATAATGTTGTCTTTTAGTTGTAGTGCATGTATTGTGATTATACATCATGTTGTTAGACTTTTTAGATGAATATGCATTACTTTTATTCATCATTACATCATTAGTGGAATTATCTAAAATATATATGCATTCAGACAAATATGAAATCAATGTACAAAATGACTCACCAGATTTACGGTCCACAGTCCACTTTGTATAATCCTTCACCATTTTCCTCGATAGTCGTTCCCTCGCACATTGGTATAGTGCACCACATTCTTCTAATTCTCCTTTCAATTTATCATTTTCTTTCATTATAATGCTTGCTGCTTCTAACGTCGATACATACTCTCTCATATCTTTGATATTATCTTCTTCCACAATTTTGTTATACCTCACTTTCTGGATTGCTTGTCTCATTAACCTTTTCTCACCGCCGTACTCTCCCTCCAGTCTATTCAGTGCAATATCGTAAGAACTTTCTGTTGGTGGGTAATTCTTTAACAAATCCTTTGGTTCTCCATCCAAACATCCCAATAACCGCAACATCTTAATCTTCTTTGAATAACTTTGATTGTGCACCGTTACCTCGAACATTGATCTCCACCGAAAATAATCCTTTCCGTTAAATCTTGGTAAATTCAGTCTTTCCAAATTTTGCACCATATCTTTATCTTCCGTTGCGTTCACCTTTGTACCTTTTGAACCATACTCATTAATTTCTTCATTCACTCTCTCTATCTTCGCATCAATTTCTTCAATTTCTTTTTCTTTCTTCACAGCTTCATCTTCTTTGCCTTCATTAATCAACAATCCGATATATTTGTACATCTCCTCCACAAAAACATCCCTTGCTTCTTCAATACATTCCTGTACATGCCTCACATCCTTCAAACCTTCACCTTCTGCCATCAGAGCTCGTACCTTATTCACGTTCCTTGTAATCACCCCTTTGTGTCCATTCACTTTCCTTGATACTTTCGCCAAATCTTCATTCATCCTGCTCGCGACGCCAATATGTTATTATCTTTTCTATATTCCTTTAATCGCGACGCCCATTAACTTAAAACCAGTAAACACTTTGAATTTATACTTTACTTTTCTTCTTTCCCAGCTGTTACTTTCGTACCTTTCCCAACCAACGTACAAGAGAGAGTGAGCTGCGGAAGGATGCCCTGCTCTTTCAGTCACTTTCAAATTTTAAGATGTTACCAAAGTTTTTTAATCAATTTTCAAACCACCGCAGCTAACTCTCTAACACTTCTCCCATTACATCAGAAATCATTATCATACCATAGATCTTACAATAAAATGAACGTCATTAAAGTCATAGCATTTCATTCACATTCTTGGTCTTCACTTTCTTCTCCATTACCGTAGTCTTCAAGTCTTCAAATTAAGTTCATAGCATCCTTTACTGGGTGTGACATTAGCACGTGGAGGCTCTTGTTCACTCAACAGTTCTTGGACCATAAATGCCACACCCGACGGCGGGACAACTGACGACTGGGGCGACCGCCCTCAAAACCCATTCCGTAATGGGAAACAGGGGGTCGGGACTTCCGCGCGATCAGCTGCCGTGAGAGCCCTCTCATGAAACGCCACCGTCCTCTCTTTACTAGCTTGCTCTTCTTTTGTCTTCTCCCTTCGTATCGTCTTCGTTTGTCTCGTTCTCCTCGTCCGTCATCACATGAAAAGACGCGGCTTTGTGTCAGTATCAAGCATAATTCATTTCATTATCATTATCATTAGAACAATTACACATTTACATTTACAATCACATAACATAAAGATTCACTTCAATTACATTAGCATTAATTACATATTACCACGTGACGGGAACCACCGTTAACCTTCGGAACTACGTTCCGAAGGTGATCACACTCCAGCGTCAACAAAAAGATTTTTGATTGTTTTTATTACACTATACATTTACATTTATCTTTAAAAATACTATCATTTACAAAATGAATCTTTAGTTATAACAACGACTCTATTGCGGATTCATTGTTGACCCATCAGTAGTGTGTCAAAATGATCGGGCTTGGCCGGAATATTCTTGCCTACTTACAAGTCCCTTCATATATATATATATATATATATATATATATATATATATATATATATATATATATATATATGCAGCCATAAATAAACTGGAAAATATCACTACTCTGCTCGCAAGTACAATTTATATAGATGTTCTTCATGTACATTGTACATGTGCATGTCTATACCATCACTTGCTCTGCATTTGAGCATAAATTTTGTTGATTTTCAACATGGCAGATTCAGGAAGGTGTAAATTTATCCGGTTACTTTTAAAGACTGCAGTCGCTAATTTGGTATATGACAGACATGGTCAACTGAATTGACTAAGTGGTCAATCCCTTGAAATGGAGAGCACCGTGCCGTGATGGCAACAAGTATTAACAAACTGTGACGATGCACGGAATACGCTTAATAGGTCATATGTCCTATCTCATTCAGTTAAACATGTGCTAAGAGAAAACATACACATATTTTGGCATCCCTAACTTCCTACATATTCGCTCTAAAGATTTACTGTGCTGCTGCAACTGAAGTACAGGAAGATCGAAATGGACAGCAAAACCATCAAAATGACAGCATTAGATCGTGTTGATTGGCACAATCCATAAAGGCGAGTAAATAATTCCATGCATCTTAGTCTCATTTTTTATTTTAGGGTATGACACACTGGCAAGGATTGACAACAAAGGTCTGTCACAGTATATTGAATATCTAAAGACTACCTCATTCGACTACGTTACACAGCAATTGCACACCGACGCTGTGGCCTTGTGGAAGAGTGTTGGCTCTGCGTCCGGGAGACCTTGGTTCGAACCTTGGTCGGGTCAAACATAAGACTTTTAAAATAGGTGCACTCTGCGTTCTTGCTAAACACTCAGCACAAGAAGAATGAGAGTGGGATAAATGGAACTCGGCCACATGGAAGAGCGGTGTTTCACCGAATGTGCTTCCGAGTATAAACAAGGAACATTTATTTTTTTTATTTAATCTTCTGTGTAACGTAGTCGAATGACATGCTGACATACTGTCTCGCTACAATATGAATGCTGGAAGCATCGTGTCAATAATAACTGTACAATAAGTTGTCGATATCACTTGGAGATCACTTCTGCCTTCACTCGTATTCTTTTTGAACCGTCAACGTTGCCTAGTGTAGAAGGCGCGAGCTCGTCTTCAACCCCGGACTTCGTTTCGATACCTGGATCAGGTGAATGCGGTCGGGGAATCAGAGGTGTTGGTGTCCTTTATTGACTTAATCATTGTCATTCTCTTTAGATATTCAATTGGCAAGGATGTCTGACATTCTTATCACAGCATCAAGCCGAGCAGTCCAAATTAGCGTTACAGTTTTGAAACGTGACTTTTCTCCCGATCATCCTGTATTACCAGTACTTAGCTTTTATGAGGTAGAAAATGTATCCGACATCTTCCTCGATTAGTTGTGATTAGGATTTCTCTGTAAGTTAAATATTTTGCAGCTGTTGTACAATGCTGCTGATAGCACAGTAGCTTTCGCCAGCGAAGTCTGAATTTCGTATCTGATGTATTTTTTAGAGCTTCATTTATAGATCAATCAATGAATCAGCTATACCCCTCTCTTTCGCAATCGACATTCATAATAATTTAAATAAACATAATTATCCTATTAGCCAAACATCATAGCTTGTTTGAATATCTATGCTAGATAAGAAGTCTCGGAAATAATTGTTTATCCACTTAACAATTTGTGCAAAAAGCGAGATTTAGGAAATTGTTCTAAATACCGTTGTCATGATCATTTCAATGTAGATCAATTTGGATTTGAATTTTTGATAAAAGCGAGAAATACTGTGACTGAAAGAAGTTGCTGATCACAATGATAGAAAAAGGAACTATGAATTGTCTCTCTATTTATAAGAAATTTGATTGTTTCTTTATTTGCTTGCTGTTTGTAAACAAGCAGCTGCGCTTTATCGGATTGTTTCCGTTCTCATTATCCCTATTATCCTATTCGAGTAATTACAGTCTATCAACATTCCTTCGTATGCAGACTTGGAAATATTGCAGACGGAATAAAACGATCTCATTAATCCTTCGGCAACTAGATGAAAATGACTGTTGGCGTCGGCAAAATATTTTTCTGATATTTATTCAAATAAAATATAACTAGTTCTGATGAAAGATACAATTTGTGAGGATGAAATATCATTGAATGCTGAATAGTGAAAAAGTATTCAGTGAAAATGCGTATACTTTACTCATCTGTCTACTCAACTTTTGGCAAGCTGCTCTCATGATAACAAATTTCATCAGTCATGTCCAGTAAGGCTGCGTTTACACGTTCAACTTGATTGCTGACAATTTTCGATCCTTGATGAGTCAGAGAAGAATGGAGAAACAATTGAAGTAAAGGGATGCCTTAAATGATTGTGCTTCATGCGTCACCAGACAAAAGCAATCCAGCGAATGGTGATAAAGAGAAATGCATTGATTCATCAGCTTATCATCCTCTGAGTGTCAGTAAAAAGTGGCACATAAAGTTCAACACGGCTGAACTTTAGTTGACACTCGGAGGATGATAAGCTGATGAATCAATGCATTTCTCTTTATCACCATTCGCTGGATTGCTTTTGTCTGGTGACGCATGAAGCACAATCATGGAAGGCATCCCTTTACTTCAATTGTTTGTCCATTCTTCTCTGACTCATCATGGATCGAAAAGTGTCAGCAATCAAGTTGCACGTGTAAACGCAGCCTAAGAAGTCAATACTACCGGTGTATTTTCAATCATCCACAATAAATCAAACATTTTATTTCCAATGCATAAATAAGCTTGCGTCTAAATAAAAAATATATTTCCGTGCACCTATTCTAATGAAACGATGTCAAATTGCTTAATTTGGTATTTTGTGCATGATGTTGAAGTATCAAATGGTCCGCTTAGTGCTTAGTGACTATTTTTATCACATGTCAGAGAAGTAGGTTTTATCAAGCTTAACTGCTTAGTGAGTGTTCAGGAAGAATAGGTCAAAGCATAATGACATGTTTTATTTTGCCCGACATAGACTGCAGAAATGAAGAGTTGTCGCCGGTCTAAAACCTTGCCGATTCCACATTGGAGCAATCTCGAAAGTTGAAAGATTCAGTCGAATATTCAAAAATTTTCAACAACATCGACACGCGCTAGAGCAAAGTTTCAAAGCTTTGCGCTAGAAAGCTAGAACAAAGTTTCAACTCTTCATGTGTGCATGCATGTCTGCTTTGGCTGCGTGATTTTTTAAGCAAAGAAAAATTCGTTTAAGAAAATTTCAGATCTTTTGCTTTAACTACTCTGCGTATTTTGAACAAAGTCTATTCAGATTGAAATAGAAATCCATTTCATGATAAAAGTGCATCCTCGACTATTTATGTCATTCTGTCAAACAATCAATCAATCAAATCGCAAGAAAGTCCACTGAATCATTTGCATCATAAACACAACAATTGCAAAAATACCAATACATTACAAGGCTAATGTGCATAGTTTGTCAGTTATCAATTAGCTCAAACGGCTTCATCGTCACTTTCACTGTCACTTCGAACATAAAGAGTTTCTGCTCATCTCTTCCTGTGATTACCACTCTAATCGCAAGTTTTCACTCTTGTAAGCAAACAAAAGTCTAACGCATGCTTCGTCGTCATGTTCGATTTCGCCTCGACAGATGAAACGTAATTGGTCTTCGAACGCGAAATGAAATTCGGGAAGAAACTCCTTTGAGATTTAGACGCAATTGCTCCCTATTACACTCGGTGTTTGTAGGAGAATAAGAGAAGACTGAATGAAGGGCAATGTGAGGTGGGGTTCTTTGTTTACGAAGAAATCTTGAAATTTCCTTGTTTTATCGGAAGGAAATAAATCTGATTCGAGCAATGGATCTTTGAGATCGATTCAATTTGATGATCGAAGATATTCTAATACTTATCTCAAAAATAGTACTCATATTACCGGAAGTTTTGAAAGAAATCAGTGAACACAGGGTAAAAGGAGGTTTCTTACTAACCTAAACACAAACTGAGCGAACTAGGCCTACTACCCTGACCATGTAAAACAATAAAACAGACGAACAAAGGACCGGATTAAAGTTTAGCGCTTGAACGGACGGGACCGGGCCAGAAGTAAGCCTGGATTACAGCTGAGTACAGTACATGCATACTTACGCTGAAAGCACTGTTTTGTGCATTTTTGGACATTGAGTATACTTTTAATAAGAACTTGCGACAGCTCAAGATGACGGGCAAAAGAGATTCAGCAATGTTTCAAGCAAATCACTGAATAATTTCGAAAATAATCGAGACAAAGTGTTTTGAAAGCTTAGTACCTACCGGAAACCAATGATCATCTACAGTCTACACTTGGTTTGAAAATATTGCAGAAATTTATTATCAACATAAGTACGTGAAAAATCGAAATATTGATTTGAAAAACACAATTACAAAACAGAGAAATGTGTTTGATATGATATTTGTCTAAATTTTACATGTATAACTGCTCCACGCAATTAAAAGCAGTTTCCTTCGACATCCATGATTAAGATGGAGTGTAAAGTCTGAACTATGTACTAAAATGTAGTGTTGGCGCATTCTCCGAGCGGACATTTTATGACTGCCTCAGGCATGTGAATTGTCATTTTCAAAATCGTGAACTGTAAAGTGCAAATTTGACAACAATCATAATATTTTCAAAGACATATGAAATTGTGAGTTCTAAGTTAATTGTTTTAACTTACTACATATGGATATTATTAGCACATGCTGACTGCATCTGACTATTTTATTCTTTGTTGATTTATCATGTCGTACAGAGACCCTTTTATAAAACCCATTTCCTCCTCCAAAGAATATACATGTCAACCTTGTTTGATTATAGCTGCAATTCAATGTATTTTGTGTTTAACCAATTAAGATGAAATAATTTAAATGATTCAATTGCATTTGTGTTTAATTGCCACAACAGTTCTTGTAGATGAATGTGCATATCAGATATAGCCGCTAAGATATGCCATATGGTATTTATCGATTAGTACAGGTGTCAGTGTTTAGCTCAACAAATGCGTGCTAAAATGAGTACGAAATAAGTAATAATAATAATAATATGCGTGTATTTCGAATGGAATGGAAATCGTTTTTTACAATTGAGTATTCACAATATCATATGAAATCAATAAAAATACAAATTCATCAGAGCAAGATAAAAGTAAATACATTCACAGGTAAGTCACTTGCACAAATCACACGAAAAGAAGGGGAAGACGGATCACCGCTGGAATACTCTAGAATTATACAGACTGCAGATACGTAGAAAAAATGAGCCACTTCGTCGAGTTGTCTTTCGTTGTGGAATAATGAACCTTCCAGAAGAAGAGATTGGCGGGAGCAGATGGTGGAGAATATGGTCTGGATTCATTATTTGTCTCAAAAACTTTAGTGATATTGTAAGTCGACGATCATCCAAGCTAGTGAGACAGGCACATGCATCTGAAACACAGTCTTTTCCACAAAGAATTTTGTGAAATCTTTTTTGGACCTTTCCAAGCTTGACAGAGTTGCTTTTTGAAATACCGATAAAGACTGGATTACAATATTCCAAGAGACTTCTTACTAAAGCGTAATAAACTTGCCGAAGATGTTTCCAACTTAAGCACGGTTTTAACATGCGAAGTGCATATAGTCGTCTTGAGGCTGACCTTGTAGTCTTATCGACATGTGTTGTCCAGTCACCTTTATTGTTGAACCAGACACCAAGTATGCAGATAGCATCACATTCCGTGGCATCTGATATATCCAAAGATACTGCACAATTTTTCTTTTTGATGACAATATACTTGCATTTGGAAAAGTTCATCTGTAAGCACATTTGATTTGACCACTCCAATAGATGTTGATGCTCAGATTCTATATGGGAGTTGCCATCATTGAATAGCGGAAAGCACAGAGTTGTGTCATCTGCATACTTAACGAGTGTACTTTCATCCTGAATGTTTCGATAAGAGGCAGTAGTCAAAGCATACAGATAGGGGCCTATGACAGAGCCCTGTGGCACACCCGACGTTACTTGAGTAAAGGAACTGTCATTCTCGCCGATACGCACACATTGCCACCTATTAGACAAGTAACTGAAAATCCATGAAATAAAAGCAGGAGGAAAGTTGCAATGACTCAGGCGCTGAATAATCAAGCTTGTGCTCAGCCGGTCGAACGCTTTCGAGTAATCATACGTTATTATAACGCAGCCACATGTATCTAGACGATCAAGATAACTTGTCATGGCTTCATGAAGGGCAGCAGTTGCACACTGGGTTGACGAATGAGGTCTAAACCCATATTGATGTTGGTCATAATTCGCTAACATTTTGTCTTTCATGGATTGGATCACAACTTTCTCAAGAAGCTTGCTGGGAAATGCGGTGATACTGATCGGTCTGAGTTCGTTCAGTTTAGCGGGACAAGATTTAGGAACTGGGCAAACAAATGCTCTTTTCCATATATCTGGCACATACTTTTCTTCTATCGATTGCTTGAATAGATTGCACAAAGGGATGGAGATGTCATTACTAATGCATTTGTATAAAGATAGAGGAAGATCAGCAGAGGCTTTTGATTTTGGCACTTTGTTGATCAAGTCACAAACCAGTTCGGGAGAAACATCAACAGTCCAATCATCAGTAGAGATAGGATTTTCAATAATCATGCCGTCAACTGAACTTGATTGAAAAACTGAAGTCAGTGCTAAGTTGATTGCTTCCACACCATCCTGCACGGAATTGAAGCTACATAGTAGAGAGGCTAATGGATTGGCTGATTTTGTACCACAATGAGCATTTACAGCTTTCCATACATCACGACTTTGAGTTCTTTTTGTCCACATCAGCTTGCTTTTCGTAATTTCTTTCCTTATTTTTAGCTTTAGATGATTGTATAGGTTGTAGTCACGAGACCGAAACGCCATCCACCGCTTGTTTATCATGTCCTTTATAATTGGGGTTATCCACGGCTTGTCCCTCGTGCTGCATTTGACATATGATGCTGGAACAGACATCTCAGCACAATCCTTCAAAATTGAGTGAAGATGGTTGCACTTTTCGTCCAAGGTCAAAGATGGATCATCCACAAAATCCCAATTTACATCTTTGATTAAAGAAGCATAAAGTTGTAAATGAGAGGAACGAAGGTCATGCACCTTGCGTATCACACAGTGAGAAGTCTTCGTTTCCTTTTGCGGAGTGGCGAGTATGGAGTTGTGGGGAATTTTTGACTTGTCGAAAGGAGGAAACTCACAGAGATGATAGGCATCACGCAAGTCATTCGATAAAAGAATATAGTCCAACTCGGCATTACCATAGGTTGCTTTGTTGTGCTTATTAACGAGATCAAATGAAGTACAGATATTATCGATCTTGAATCTATTAAAGTCACCACATAGCACTACGTCATACTCCCAGTAATTCACCAGCATATTATCCAAGGTCTGAGAAATAAAGTCATTAATACTACTCGAGCACCTTGCCACAGCATTAGGTGGAATGTATAAAAGAAATAAAATCATTTTGAATTGATGTAAAGACAAAAGTATGCACTCAATCTCTGGAGGATATGTAATAAAATGCCGAAGAACAGAGATGTTGTCACGAACCCAGATGACCACGCCTCCACCAACGCGGCCACGACGATCTTCTCTCAGACAATTGTAACCAGGAATGTAGGTAAAGTGACAGTCATGCTTGTCATCCAGCCATGTTTCTGTGCATGCAAAAACATCAATTTTCAAGGAGGGACAGTTTAGGGTAGCTCTGACTTCATCTATCTTCAATACAACGGAGCAAACATTTGAGCAAAGGATGCTGGGGTAGCATTGGTCAACATTCGAGTTCTTGGGGTGTTGAGAACGTGTTAAAAGCGTTGACGAAAAACCTTCACTTCTCCTCTCAACATGACCCGCCCCCGATAGATGACAACGTCTTCTCCTTCGTCTTTTCTCTTCCTCCATTCTTTCCTTACGACTTGATTTTCTTGACGTTGCTGTGACGTCATATCAGGGTTTATAAATACAGTCTTGTATCTATCACATTTGCGGAGTTGCTTGGCATTTCGCAGAATCTGGGATTTGACATCAACATTGGAGCACTCGACCTTCAAAAGTCTTGGTCTTTCACCGCCTTGCTTGCCAATTCGCCTGGAAGATTTCACAATATTTTGATCAGTAATTCCAATTTCACTGAACACTTTTCCAATGGATAATGCATCGTGCTGGTTTCTCGTTTCATGAGAGCCAGAGGAAAGCTCAGCAAGACCAGATATGACAATATTGGATCTCCTAGCCAAACGCTGAGTGATCTCATTCAAATCAGTCTGAGTACTGTCGATATCACCATTACATCGCAAACTTTCAAATTTGTATTTCAGTTCATCATAATTCGTTTGCAGTTCGTTTTGCTTTTCAGCAAGCTTTGATATTTGAGCCATTAACGGCGATATGGTCTCTGACAGTTTTTCTTCCAGTAACTCAGAGAAGGCTGTCAGAGAAATCGACTTGGCTCCATCTTTACGCAGGTTGATTACTGCATTTATGAGGTCTTGCTTTGTAAAAGTGTTCTTCTTGGACATCAATTCTGAATCAGACATAGTGAGCAATGTATCACTATCCATGATACAATAATATAGCCAACGAATGCAAAAAGCGAATTGTATCAAAAATGCTCCTGCCGGGGTTCGAACACAGACTGTCCAAACCAGATTCCAGAAACGATGGCACACGACCAGACGCCAACTGTCAACCACGAAAGTTATTGGAGCAGCTTGATCGGAGAGAACAGAACCAGTGTGCAGTGCGTGTACGATCAGCTATTGTGACTTCAGCGGTTACAACATTTACGAACAACGTCATGGAAGAGAAAATCACTGACACTGAATGTGAGCACTGATCAATCTGCCAAAAAACGGCGACGGCGATGATATTTGATGATATACGAATATGAAACACTGATAGAGTTGTAGACAAGGTGATGCCAATTCCGACGATACTTTCACGAACCAAAATGATGCCAGAAAACACGGTAGAACGTCCAACTGTTGACCAAATGCAAGAGCGCCACACACGCACGACCAGCCAGCAAGATAAGTTAAGTACTGTGCATTCAAACCGGAAGAGTTATAAAACTAGTATCAATACTTTCGAACTCAAGGAGTACTAGATATTTGTACTCATTTCTTAGTCATAGTCAGTACTCAAGTTCAGTACTCCTTTTAGTACTCATTTGGTACTTCATGAATAACAGTGCACTGATGTAAGTGATCTTGTGAGAGTAGGCGAACATGTGCAATTTGTTCCATTGCTCCAATCGTATTTCACGTCATTGTCAGAATAAAAAATCACAAATAGTGACAACTATTTAATGATTAGATAGACTGATTGTTTGGGTAGATGAAATTTATTTTCCAATGCTCGTAAATGAAGTTTGAAAACTGTGTGGATTAATGAATAAATCAAAAGCAGAAGATCAACCTTTGCATTTTCTAGTACGAGTTTCTTGTAGTTTGAAATGAGCCTACTACATTGAAGAATGCAATAGTTGGAATGTAGAGGATCGAAGTTTTAGAAAATGGTATAAAATGTTGAGAAGCGCTTTCTGATGGAAGATGTGCTCGGGGAGTTGGTATGCAGATGATATCTTTTATTGCTAGTCATCCGGAAAACTAAAATCAGATATTTACAGTTGACTACCTACTGCAGACACATTTAATAGTTGAGCAAACTTCTCTTCCTGATTATTCACATGAGCACTTTAAATTATGCTTCGAGTATTTTGGAAAATTTTACACTGACATTAAGCAAGTACCAGGACATTCAGAATTAGACTTGCTGTACAAGCTTTGCTGAACTTTTTATAATTTGCATGATTTATTTATTTCGTGGTTATCATCTTATGTATAATAGCAGAGACGGGGTTTCTCACATCTGATAGTGATGAAGTGTCAGTGCTAACAGTCGTAAAGGCAATCTGTCTCACAAAATGTTGACCGCCTGAATGTAATTGGTTGTTTACTTTCTCAATTAATTTTCTAACTACTAAGCAAAGCAAAAGAATTCATTTATAAATGAACACCAAATGAAAGAGTTGTCGTTCTACTGAACATGCAAATTGCGCATTTAACTGTTCTCTCATAAAAATCCCATTATTTGACTTGAACATCTAATTTACAACAAAAGCTAAAATTATGAAAAATATTTCTAGACCATTCAGTTCCATGCAAGAAGGCTATAGATAAGCGCCTTTTCTTTATTCACATGAGGTGAGTGAGAAATAATGATTGACTATTATTGATGTAATGAATCATTTTTCTAATCTCAAGAAATAGCGAATAAAATTATTTCCTCGTTTTCACGCAGTAGACTGCAACATGTAACTCAAATCACTTCCAAGCATTTATCCTTCATAATCCTACCACAAGAACTTTACTTACTGTCTTAGCTAATGGCAAACAAGGCTTAATCAGTAAGGCTTAACCCGATAATATGGTCACATTTTTTTTTATTGTAAAGCCTCTGCTCCATTCGCAGAAATTAACCAGGAATCGAGAAAAAGCAGAGAGAAATAGCGTGACCTTGTGCATTGACGCTATTTCAAACTTTTGTAAACACAGAATTCAGTTTCACAGACGAGTAAGTAGGCATTAATAAACATTTCTAAGAGAATTGTCCGACTGAATTTTTGCCGTTGCGATTGGTTGTAGTTGCCCATGGTGATTATCACATTACTCGGTGATAATCAGTAAACTATAAAACATTTAACCCTCTAATGTTGACTTCAACATCTGCCTCCCCCCAAATTTACTAGTGTTCATTCCTGTCATCGACAATACCGACCAAAGTTCGGGGCTTCGCTTGCACATTAGATTATATTCAGAGGAATCATATAATTGAAGCTATGTTGTCGACAGAATTTACTGATTGGAAATCTATAACTCAGCGAGTAGTTCAAAGTTGCTCTCAATCAACTTCATCATTTACTTTCACTACACATTACTTACATCACACATTTTTACGTGCAAATTTACTTACAGAGCTGCATCTTGATATAACTAAGTGACACAATAGTTTGAAAAGGAGAAAGCTAGTAGCATTTTAGAAATTTTTCGTTCACTACTGTATAAACCTGACAATGAAGCAGGTTACTGCAGAACTTTGTATCTTTAATTAAATATCTATTGCTGGCACTTACTTTGCGATGTCTTTGTCGAGGACGAAGTGAATATCAGCGGAAAAAACAAAAACATCGACTCTGAATTAATGATTGCGATATTGTAACATTCATGGCAAAGGATCTAAAGCAATGGAGGAATTTTTCATGGGTGTAACTAATTTAGAGGATCTTTACCCCGTCTTGCCCAGGGCAGGGAGTTTTGATATTGCTAAAAAATTAGGAAAACTTGCTCAAAAGCTTAGAACTGAGCATTTTTGTGCCTTTTAGTTTCCTTGCTTATCTGACATCCAATTCAAATTTCATCAAATTTGGCCATTGAGGACATAAACTAGACTTTCGACATTTAATTTATCTAAAATATTTTCTGAAAATCGAGCAGAAGTTGTGGGGCTGTTGGCATAGGGGGAATGGTGCTTTTGATATTTTCCTCAGATACTAGGAAAAGTTGCTCAAAAGCTAGGACTAAGCTTTTTTCTGACTTTTAGTTTCTTCGCTTTTCTGACACTCAATTCAAATTTAACCTTTGGGAACATAAATAATTAGACTTTAATTTTTGCTTAATTTAAAATATTTTTGAAAATCAAGCATTTTTGTCAATCCTTAGCAAATTGAGCATCCTGATAAATTCATATTACTTAATGACCATTGATAGAGGTCATGTGAAATCATAAATGTCATATTTATTCATCTACAAATACATCTAATAATCATTATATGAATAATATCAACTATCTGTAAGCATTACTCACATTAGCTTTACAAGTAATGCTGCTAGCTTAATGCTGCAAATAGTGGATCCCAAGTGTCTATAGACAGAATATCATACTTTTGATATATACTGGATTTTTATTTGGACGAATAATGACGGTGAATTCTGAGCACAATGCTACTTACAGCAAGGTTACTAAGATGACCAGACTAAACTTAATTTATTCATATGTGCTTTCAAAAATCTTTTTGAGTAGTATTCAGCACCGCTAGACTAACCCATTGCAATCAAACATGCTCCCAACATTGTCTTGATACATTTTCATATGATAACTTATCAAAGCGTATCGATATTCAGAGTAGTCAGCAATCAATTTTCAACAGATACTCAAGCGTTTCATCCTTTTGAAAAATGGAATTCAAATTTTTAATTGCTATTCCTGGTAACACGATGACCGAGTTAGTAGAATCTAATGTCACTTTTGGAAAAGCATGCTCCAATAATTTGCATGCGTTAATTCTGCAGATTATTGAGTCATCGGAACATCAAAATCAGAAAGTTAAGGGGAAAATAGGGTTAAGGGAATAGGTCAAAGATTTAGAGACGCTACAATTCGTTGAGTTACTTCGGTACAAGAGCGTTTGATAGCATATCCGTGCTGAAGTTGAAATCATTGCAATTATTCACACCCTACATAATACATTGTATTACTTACATTAGTAATGTGCGACCAGGTCCTTTAAGCTTCATTCAACATCTCCAACAACTTAGGCTGAGTTTGGGCCCTCATAGCCTCAGGCTTCATGCTTTGCTTTGCTTTCAGTGTGACTGAGGCCTTAGGCCTCAGCCACTCTGAAAGCAAAGCAAACACGAGCGTCCCGAGCAAACGTATCTCCCCAAGCTATCAATCGCTCTCGTTTGCTTTGCTCGCGGTGTGGCAGTCTATAACTGCTGCAATTATGACTTGACATTTGCTGCAAAACGCTTTGCTCGGAAACGCTTGGAAAAGCTCGCAGTGTGGCTGAGGCCTTAGCCATGCAGTAAATAATGAAGACAGATAGCCATGCAGACAGCAGTGTGTCAGATTGCCTTATCAGCTCATTATTCCGTAGCAGTCGCACAGTCTCTGCTTCGTCGACGAAACGATCCTAACTAGCTGGTACCATCCATGGTGTGCATCTGATGAAATGTTGTTGCTTACTCGTGAGTTCTCCTTTTAATTCAATGATTGAATGCAGTTTTCTGGCAATTTTTCTCCTTCAATAAGCAAAATTCTCCTTATTTCCCATTGCGGTTTACATTCTGGTGACATTGATTTATTATTCAAATGTTGTCGAGATATTTAGCACTTAAATATAACTGTGTAATTATGAGTCAAGGGAAGAACTGCAGCCAACTCTGAAACCGCAAACAGTCAAGGAAAATGGGGAATTTGTCTGAGATGAAGAAATCTTTTCCTTTATGCAATATCAGTCTATGTGTACTCCTTTAACTATTCTTTTCAGTTTGTGGAATTCTTTTCCGTTTGGTTTGTTTGTTAGGAAAAATTCAAGTTTCCCGATGAACTGCAAAGTAACCTTTTATGTTCATTGACGCTTCTCCTATTTAAATGTAACCAGTTCCTATGTAAATGAAAATAATGGAAATAAAATGTGTAATTTGCAACGACTTTCAGAGTGGAACAGTTTTCCTATTCGAAACTGAACTATTTTGCAGTCATTAAGTCTGAATTAATTAAGTCACTTTGTCATTAAGCCTGAATTATGAAGAGAACATCATCAAAACATGCTTCATATACTTACTTACCCTTGCAATTTTGAACATCTTGCATTGATAGTCATAGACTTCTTCTACATATGAAGCAAAGGTTCTCAGCACAGGGGTGCTTCCCGGGATTCAGTCTCATGGGTCAATATGAGCATAGGCCTATTGGTGTACAATGACATCATGCCAACATTTGCAAATTCATAGGCCTACATTATGCATTGAATTAAATTATGCAGGTTAATTTCCTATTACTGGTTTGGAATGCAAAACATTCCCCATCATTTCTTAAATTCATAATTTTACATTGAATTTAGAATGTCAATAATTGCAGAAGCATGTCCATTCCACAGATCGTTAACATATCATTTTGCGACAGCACATTAAGACGAGGATCACATTAAACTTCTTCGATTGCAACGTCGTCTCATGTGGAAATATAACAATCAAAATGCGTGAGAACTTTATGAATTCCTAGAAATTATGCCATGATGGCAACTATCTGAATTAAAAGTTTGTTCTGCAGCTAGATTTAATTACTCTCAAACGCAAATTCACTATGATTTTCTCAATGGTAATTAAACAAGAAATCTCATTTATGACTTTAGTATGAGCTAAAGCATGAGAAATTAATTGGTAAGCAATTAGTGATGGCGATTACGTCATAGATATTAGCGTTCGCGTTTGCATTTCGCCTGCAACTGATAATTATATTTGCTTTACTTTTATAGAGACAATACTAACCAATAATCAAAAATTCCAACCTCACGGTTGTTTGTCTATTCTATAAGAAACATTCACAATTGCACTACTACGTAATATAGAATGCAATTTGATTTCAATGCGTGCACTGACTGAACGGATGATGCAAAATTTCGTGATCTTTGAGTCCAGGGTGACCAGACATCCCGATTTTACCGGGACGGTCCCAGTTTAGATGCACTCTGTCTTTCGGAATAGATACATGTCCCGGTTTTACAGTATCTTAGTGCAGAAGTTTTTTTCAAATATTTTTAGTTTAAAATTAAGTATTATTGCCTATATAACTATGCGTAGTCGAAAAATGCAATTTTGCTCGGTGAGGGCTCACGAAATCGGACAAAAGTCAATACTCGTAGATGACTACAAAACATGATTGGATTCTCTCAGTCGAGGAAAATATACAATCTAAAACAAAAAGTGGTTTAAAAAATAATTACACAACTCAGGGAATGACAATGAACCAACAATATACAATATACAGGGTGCCCATTAAAAAAGGCAACAAATTAAAAAAACACATAATTCAAAATTTATCAAATTTCTATTGACTATCAACGCATGATAATAGCTACCCTAGGTATTCAAAGTGACCACCGTCGACATCGAAGCATTTTTTTAGTCTTCCAATCCAAGAGTTTGCAGGGGCCTATTGCATAAAAGTTTATGAGTGTATGAGTACTCGATTCTCTTATAAGAATTTGGTTGCATAAGGTATGAGAGATGAGTGATGAGTGGATGGCAACTAGAATCATCAGATTCGGTTGCATAAAACATTTTGTATGAGTGGGATTTCCGTGGATTTCCCACCTCTCATAGATTTTGGCAGATGTTAGAGGTATGATTGTTATGAGAGCCACAAGCTCTCATAATCTAACATCCGATTCATCTTTCTATTGTCCGATATCTATATTTTATTGAATCAAGTTTAGTGTTGATAGTATATATTGGTTTGTCCGATCACTTCAGCTGAACGGAAATTATGAATATGAGCAGCGATAGTGAAGATGAAGAAATCAACCCAATCATCTATAATCGCTTGAGAAGACGGCAAAATCGAAAACCGAGAGTCTTTAAGGATAGAATCAACTTCGGGGATAAAGATTTCAAGGAAAAATTCCGTTTAAACATGGAGCAGTGTCAAGAAATGCTCAATGTTAAAGGCTCACAAATACAATCTGCAACCAATCGTAATCATGCTTTATCTCCAAAGCAAAAGCTTCTCCTTACGTTGAGATGGTTATCCACTGGTAGCTTTTACCATGTAATTGGAGACTGTCATGGAGTTAACAAATCTACTGTTTGTCGACATGTAAGTCAGGTGGTAAATGCTATAAATCAAAATTTCTTCCAAGATATAAAATGGCCGAGTGGACGAGCTGCAGCAATGATAGCCGCATCATTCTTTTCTGTAGCTGGACTACCTCGTATCACGGGCTGTATAGATGGTACTCTTATCAAATTAAAGTGTCCTGCAGAATTTGAGGAGCAGTTTGTTGACCGTCACGGAGATCATTCCTTGAATTGCATGGTAGTGTGTGGACCCGAATTGCAGCCGTACTACGTCTCTGCTAGGTGGCCGGGTCGTGTCAATGATAAGAGAGTACTCCACAACAGAACATTATTTACTGCGTTTGAGCAAGGGTGGCGACCGTTTGAAGGTGCGGTTCTTCTAGGAGACAGTGGTTTTTCCCTAAAAGAATGGTTACTACCTCCTTTCGGAGGTGATGAACTTTCATCTGAAGAAGAAACCTTTAATAGTAAACATCGATCGCCTCGTCGCTTGATTGAATGTTTTTTCGGTGTTCTGAAGCAGAAATTTAACTGCCTCAACGTTCCTCTGCGAGTAGATCCGGTTGAAGCTGGTGAAATTTTTAAAGCCTGTTGTGTTTTACAAAATCGCATGGCACATGTAGAAGAAAGTGAAAGTGGCGTGGATATCGAAATTCCTGAAAATGAAAATGAAGACATCAATGGCCCACTACCCATCCTTTCAGATCCACGGCACAAAATAATTAGACTCGTGTGATATTTGATCTATCATAAATCATTTGCATAAGCATCTTGTATTCTGTTGTGCAGCTACTTACGCATTCAATTAGTTATTTAGTCATTAAAATTAAATTAATGCTCCTCAAATTTTGAAGACTTTTTGCATACAATTTGTATCAAACAATTATTTGCTAACTTGAATTTTTTAGGTGTTTTGCAGTGATACGATTTTTGGATTAAATACTTTTGATTTTTATACGAAATGTATATTTCCTGAAGTGAAACATCAAATTCTGAACTCCAATTCCCAATCCTGTATTGTTGTTTGCTAAAACAAAGACGCGTCAATCGTTAGATATTTTATTCCAGTAGTATTTAGTAAAAGATCTGTAAATAAATGCACAAATAGACAAATTAAAGATTTAAATATGTCTGTAGGCCTACAGAGAAGTTGTTATCGGCTTCATCATCCTCTAGCTCTTTGCGAAGCTTTTTGCATTTCAACTTTTTCAGTTCGATTTCACAGTCCTTCTCCTCAAGTCGCTTCCGCTTCAGCTGAATTTCAAGCTTCAAATTTTCTAATTTGAGCTCGTCAACCTCAGCTATCATATCAGTTGTTGCGCGCTTAAATCTTTTCGGAATTGATGCGGGAGCACTGTCAGTAGATGTTCCTTCTTCGATAATTCCATCAAAACTGCTCGACTCCAAAACCCCGGTGCCTTCCACGATAGCCGATGTTTCTCCGAGAATTTCTAAAACTTTCAAATTTATTTGATTGTATTGCATTTCTCGCCCTCCGGCCGAACCCGTCTTTGTTTTCTTATCGCGCTTTTCCTGAAATTATGGAGAGATCTCATTGACATATGAGCATTTCAACGTGAATAGCAACATTTTGCAGAAAAATATGAATTAGATTAGACGGCATATTTTCACTGAAATATTATGCTAATGCCCTATTTCTAATAGTGTTGAAGTTGTTTTATGAAAATTGATGATCAAACGACTTATTAAACATAAAAATATTTTTCATTATTTTCTTCATTTTGATTCTCTCCAAAATGCCTTTTTTCAGAACGTGATATTGACATGATTGATTATCGGTCATTGATTATTGATTATTGCTATCGCTTTTTGATATATTTTTTGCATTTGAATTGAAGCATTCCTCAAAACTTGAAATTTGATAATATCTTAATCAGTAGCGATGATATGATGAGATAAATTCATAGTTTCATAATCGTCATAAGACGACGCTTCGACACTAATTGTTTTATTCCACTGAAAAATCTTGAAATGTAAAGTTTTCGTGTAGAAATCATCAAAAGATGTGCTATGTGGATTGTTGGTGTTTTGTTGAATTTCTCAAAAACCGCATACAAACATAGATGTAGTACTTCAAAGTTGCGTCATAAGAGGACGATTGAAGCGATTGGACGATTACAAAAACATGCAATTACTACTATACTAGCCAAATAAAATTAGGTACTCACCAATGTTTTCCTTTTTAAATTTGTTGCCCACACAACATCTCGCAAATACTTCCACGATGCAACTTTGGTTGTGCTCGGGACGATTGAATGTCCTAGTGATTCCATTAACTTGAGGATATTTTTCCACGCATCTTCTTTCATTTTCATAGTGAGTTCAGCGCTGAATTTGCCGAAAAGTACATTCTTACGCTCGTAAATTGCATCAAGAAGTATCAGACGACTACTTGTACCAGTCTTACACTCCATTTTGACCGTTTGCTGATGACATTGGCAGTGTTGTTACTATACGTTGCAAAGCGATAGTTAATCGATGACCTCAACTAATCAGAAAAGTTCATTCTTTCATAACCAAGAAGGTTCTTCTTCATTTCACGCTTGATATAAATAACCTCTGATCTTAGACAATGACCAGACGACTGCAAAACGAGGTCAGACAATTGCCAATTATAGTAAATTCAGATCGATCACTCATAAACTTTCACTCATACTTATGACTGGCAAAATGGCTTTATGCAACCGATCTAATCATCTCTCATACATTATCCATTTTCACTATCCACTCATCTCTCATACACTCATAAACTTTTATGCAATAGGCCCCAGATGCAGTAGTCCATCACATTCAAATCAGGACTTTTCGCTGGCCAAAGATTAGGGGAAATAGTCCGGGAGCCGGCGTGAAGTTGTGCAGGGAACGAGGTAGTACACAAAACTTTCACATAGCATAGTACACCTCTAACCTACTGCAAAACTTCGCGTCTGCCGGATCAGATCATTTGCTTTTCAGAAATAGAGAGGATAACACAATCCTATGTATTTCCAGGGGTAAAATTGTGACATTTAAGGTGTTGACTCCATTTTTTGGAATTTTTGCTCATAAAAGTTACACAAATCGGTATTTTGTTGAACTGGTTATTATAGAAATCATCTACAGATCATGATCTTTCGAATGAGTTATCATTCAGTGACAGAGGATGAAGTAAAGTGTACAAACAGACACTTTTCGTTGGTGTAACTGCAAATTTTAACATAGAAATTTCAGGAAAATTGTTGATATACTTTAACGAAAAGTGTCTGTTTGTACACTTTACTTCATCCTCTGTCGCTGAATGATAACTCATTTGAAAGATCATGATCTGTAGATGATTTCTATAATAACCAGTTCAACAAAATACCAACTTGTACATTTTTTATGAGCAAAAACTCGAAAAATGGAGTCAACACCTTAAATGTCACAATTTTACCACTGGAAATACATAGGATTGTGTTATCCTCTCTATTTCTGAAAAGCAAATGATATGATCCGGCAGACGCGAAGTTTTGCAGTAGGTTAGAGGTGTACTATGCTATGTGAAAGTTTTGTGTACTACCTCGTTCCCTGCACAACTTCACGCTGGCTCCCGGACTAAAATGAATTCATGGCAATTTTCATCTAACCATTGAATTGTTCTGCGTGCTGTATGAGCCTTCGCCCCATCCTGCTGCCAGCACCATGAATCACCATTCATCACATGATTAATGTCGTCGAACATTTGAGGCAACATCTCTTGCGTGTAAGTCTCTTGATTCACGGTTTTCTTTTTTCTTCGATATGCAGGTAAATGCTCTTGTCCTTCTGCATAACCTTCGACGAAACGCAGTTCTGTCTTCCCGCACCAGGACATCGCACCGTAACACATAATCGTTTGTTGCTGCTTGTCTGACTCCACAACGAGATCTTCAGGAGGAATGTCTGTTTTGCAGGTGACAGATCGGTATATTCTTTCATTTTGATTGTTTACAGCAGGATGCAAAGAAAAACTGGCTTCATCTGAGAACCAAACACTATGCCATTGGCCTTCGAAGCGACTTCTGTTCGTCTCGGCTAACCCTTGACACTGAACACGCTTATAGCATTTCAAAGGAGATTCATCGAGTGCGTTAAAAACTGTACTTTTCGAAATGTTCAGTTCATTGGCTATTTATCGCTGACTGAAATGTCTTCTGCTTTTTTATGTTTTCTGCTGGTGGAGTAACTGCAAAAAGTAGCAATGGCTTCTCTCGTTGGTGAGGCAATGCATCGGCGTTGTCCACTTCCTTCTTTTCGACATTCTGCCACAGGAGATCCATATCTTTTAAGGTTAGAAACGACGCGGTGCATTGGTCTTTTTATGATGTTACTGAAGAACTTAGGAAGTACTTCAGAGCATTTTGTTAAGCCCCATTTCGGATTTTCTTCTTTAAACAACACTATTACTTTGCGCTGGAAGTCTGTTAGCTGTTGCATTATTGCGAATTCGACTATCAATGATTTCTAGAACTTCAGTTCGCTGCTATAAATTTCAATACTTATCAGTTCTCTGTTTATTGCGTCGTCATAGGCCTAATGGTTTGATGGATATCTATAGTGACAAATTCATGAAAAATTTGAATGCACGAGAAATGCGTCGTTACTTGGTTGGCTATCTATGATAGTAGCAATTCAATCACGCTTTGAATGCACGAGAAGTGCGTTAAGACCATAGTTTTGCATTTGGTAAGTCCGAGATTGTACACAATAGTGATTTTGAATGAATCAAGGACACTAGGAAGTTATGTTGATAAGTAAAAGCAAATTGTTGCCTTTTTTAATGGGCACCCTGTAGAATTGCTGATATTACAACAAGTTATTGGGAAAAATTACACATGCATGCTTGCAAATATATTAATGCAATGGATGAATGTGAAGTAGGAATCTGCTATTGTGCATGTAGGAAATGGAAAAAAATAATTAGATGAGATCATCACTTAAATGTATATGCCCGTTCCGATAATTCGTGTAGTGTGCCCCTTTCGGTGAGAAAAATTAAGTGACATGCATTATTCGAATATCACAATGAAGTCAATTTTGCTTAATTAAATGGAAAATCGACCTCTTATACCTATCGAAAGATTTGCAAGTATGATTGTAACATTTCTTTCAAAATTTATTTATTGACTGCAATCAGTGAGTAAAACTTAAGTCGTGAGTCTGTTTTATTACTTTTTTATGAAAATGTATGTGGTGTTGTGAAAATCATTCATTGATGTGATTATGAATAAAATGATATCATTGCCGATCAATAAAGCAGTCCTTTGCTGTCTAAAAACGATATTTTTAGACATTTTTGTGATGAAATACAGATTGTTTCATAAAAAATGGATCACCCTTAAACATCGCCTTAACTTCAACTTTGTCTAACTCCGCCAAACTTGAACGAATTTCTCTGAGATTTGGAAGATATGTCAATTGTACTTACTAATGTCATTGTTGGAAATTTCAAGCATGAATATTGAGTTAGATAAAAAAGTAGTAGATAATTTTATCTTCATTTAGCAATGTTACACAAAATCATACCTCACTCTTATAAAATTACATTTGTTTCCTTTGTTATGTAATATGTTGTTCTACAAGCCAAAAGCTATCAAGCAAAACAAAAATAAAGAAAATCGGTCAATCAGAGCCAGTAAAGCACCATTATTCATCAACAATAATGTAACTGCTACATGTGATTAACTGGACTTCATGTTCCATAGCTTCATGACTTCGTTGCGGTGGTGTTGGCAGCACCCCTGACTGCTTTCAGCTAGAAATCTATCTCTTACCGGTTGAAAACAATACAAAGCACAAATGAACAATAACGAGATCGCATTCACAAAAGGCAAAGTGTCAGCCTTGCTAGAACTAGGGTTTTCTTTGCGAGCTACAAGCAAGCGACTAAATGTCCCTTACACAAATGTGCATCGATGGCATAATGATGATTTTCGACTCTGTCGTAAAGAGGGCTCTGGCCGTCCACGCAAAACATCCAAACGTAGAGACCGCCTAATTTTGAGATTTGTTAAAGTTGATCCAAGTCTCTCTAGTTAACTGAGATGGCTGCACTAGACTCGTCTATTTCTAAGTCCACTACTCGTAGAAGACTTATTGAGTCGAATTTCAAGAGCTGTAAGAGGCCCTCTCAGATCGAATTATCAGATCAGCATACAAAAAGACGTCTCAGATGGGCAATGAGTCATTGTCACTGGCGAAATCAATGGGATCGGGTTGTCTGGTCTGATGAGGCATCAGTCCGTCTGAAGGATAGTGATGGTCGATTGAGATTATGGATAAAATCTGATCAGGAAATTCCGAGACATTTACATCGTCCCCGGGTACAAGGTGGTGCGACTCTACTGATTTGGGCTGGCATTTGGACCAATGGCCGCTCTGAACTTCACATACAGCAAGGAACCATGAATTCTGAACGCTATGTGAATGTTTTACGAATGAACATTGGCCAAATGACAGATCAACTTGGTGATCCATCGACTTGGTTATTTATGGATGATAATGCTACCTGTCACAGGAGTAGTAGAGTCAACTTATGCAAGTCTCAATTAGGGCTTAGGACATTATCTTGGCCAGCTCGTTCTCCTGATCTGAATCCCATAGAAAATGTATGGAGTATTCTAAAACGTAACGTTCGTCGTTCACTGCTACCTACAGATGGCGTATCACAACTTACGTCACTGTTAAAAAGAGAGTGGAGAAAGTTAGATCAGTGAAAAATCAACGATATCATCGAATCAATGCCTAGACAAATTGGTAATGTCATTGACAATCCACAAAATATTACCTTCTTAAGAACCGTTGCTGTATCATAGCTTATCAGATTATATAAGGACATTTAAATATATTAGGGACATGAAATAACATGAAAAATGCTTTCTGTATCATACTTATGTTTTATTTACTCAAATTTTAGGATGATCCACTTTTTATGAAACGGACTGTAGTTCCCCTCAAGCTAACACTAAAATAATCAAAATATTTTTCATTGATTACATTAAATAATAATAAAATTATTGGGAAGTGTTTTAAGTGTGACCATTACTCATTTTGTTAACCATAAATTCCATAAAATATCACTACCTCATCTATGATAATTGCTAGTTTGTACAATGGAATGTCAACTTTTATGCAAGGGAAGATGCAACATTTTTCATTCGATATATTGTTTGATCCTGTTTGTCCAATTTAATTTTGATTGTTTGATGAACTGCAGGTCATTAAAGCCGCAATTAATTAATTAGATAATAGCCATATCATGGCACTTTCATGATAGATGCTTCAATGATGCTTAAAGTGTGGTGCATTATAAGTTTATGTTTAGTTATAAAATATCTGCTTATTTTCATATTTTTCAGCACGAGAGGCATTACTAACGCTAGAAAACAATACAGATTTGGTGGATTACATGAAGAACAAATCTGTTCCGAAGATCCTGTACCAATCCCTTCAACTACCAAGTGGTGTCCAAGTGAATGCCAAAATGTACTTGCCTGTTGAACTAAATGTCAAACATATTATCAAATACCCAATGGTTGTTGAAATGTAAGTTACACATGCATAATGTCGTGTTGAATTGAATAATCGGCATCGAAGGGTCTGCCTGAAAATATTGCACGGACCATGAAAATCATAATACAAATGAGCTTCTGAGTATCCTTTTTTTATTGCGATCGTCATATATTGAGGTTGTGAGCTGATATCATGAACAATTCCTTTACTACTCTCAACTTGTATGTGCTTCAATTTTAGTGTTGATGTACTACATGTAGTTGTCTGGATTTCATACATGTCAACAATTGCAAACTCATCGCTGAATATTGGATTGCATCCTCAATGGAAATTAGAAAGTCAAGAATTCTGTGTGCAAAGCTAGGACGAGACAAATACTCAGTTTCATTCCCATTTTTTGATTTAGGATACATGAGTTAATGCTAGTTAATGTTTAATAATTCCACTTAAGCAAATGTATTCATTATCTCCCCCATAAAGCGCATATTAGATGAACTCTTCTTTTAAGTTTATAAACATTCCTGTTGCAGTTATGGAGGTCCAGTCATACAAATGGCAGATGACAAATACATGACGGGCTGGCATTATTTTTTGACAAGCAAGCTGAAATTCATTTACACAAGAATTGATGTTCGAGGAACTGGAAATCGAGGACTAAACTTCTTGAAATCCATAAAGAAGAATATGGGAGTTATAGAAGTGCAAGATCAGCTCGATGCTATCAAGTAAGAAATCCTAATTTTTCTCTCTTTCTCTTATTATCATGACGCACTGAACTCGAGTCGATGATGCTAGCAAATGCTATACTTGTTAAAGTGAAACAGGAGATAAATGACTGTTCTTTCTCATTTATCTTCCTTTTCAAAATCTTCCGAGAGAAGCTTACTAATAAAAGATAGCGATACTCATCAATGATTATTCGTGCGTTTCGTTCTCTAGAATCGATCCATTCGCGTCGTATAACTTTATATCAAATCCATACAGTTATCCTATTCTGCTAGATGTTTTGAGGAGACTTGTGATAGTTTCAGTGGCTGTTTGATTTAGTTTTGACGAATTCAATAATCGAAAATTTCTAAGATGTCACGATTAAACTTAAGAGTGGACCTGAACTCCCAATCCTCGACAATATTTGGACTTGTAGATACCTTGGTATTCTTTTTCGAAACATTCATCTATTATTACATGCAATACATTTGTTTAGATGCATACTTATGGATGAATTTCAAACTGTGTGCCATGGTGAAATCGCCTCTTTGTTTCGCCCAGATTCTGAGTATCAGGATCAATTCCTGGCAAGTAAAACGATGCGCAAGGCAAGATCTCAGCAAATTAGATGTGTTATCTTTAAGATTAATGGAACTACTAATTTTTTTTAGTGTAAAACACAATTTGCATATTGAAATCTAACTTTTTAAATAACTTTTTTCTATATTTTATTGATACCTCACCTACGTGAAGCATCAGTAAATATCGATTGATTTCGTCTTGATTTACTTCATTACCTTCATGTAGGCTACTGCGTTTTACTTTGTTTTATCTCTGTTAAATAATTAGACAATAAATAGCATGCGATTATTTTTGGAAGACAAGATGCACCAACGTTTTGAAGGATTAAACAGACCTGTCAATAATCACAAACGATTTTGAATGAACCTCAAATCTGTTAGAAATCGCTGACAATTCTGAATTCCCAGAGTTTACGGAACACTATTCGAAGCGATCAACCCCTGAATCTTGCTCATAATTCATGCAAAAGGATTGCCATGACAAGTGAGATCGTCAGAGCAGGCATGCGTATCATGAGAATGAATTTAGAAGACCAATCCCGAAAACAAAATTCAAAATAAAGACATGTATATTGTAGCTGTTTGCTTCTTTCTTCTCTTATGCGAGGATATTTCGCCACATTATATGAGTTTACGTATGATGTTGGCCGATATCAAACTTTGCTGTTTATTTACCTCGGAATTTCTAATATTAATTGATTGTCATGTATATATGAGACATACTGACGGCTCTCATGAAATACTTTTGGTCCGTATCATTATTTCATGATGCACTGGCATGGATGTTATCCAAATGCACCTAGATTTAAAATAACTGAAATCACCGAAATGTCCATTTCATCATCTTGAAGCATAAGTTAAGAGCGGTCAGAAGAGAAGAGAGCAATTTGCTACTCACTATTAAAGAAGATGCAGTTAAAATTTTATGAAATTGCTCAAAATTGCTTTGCAACACTCTTATTCATATACACGGCGTTATAAAGTAATTGGTAATTAACCCTATTTGTACCGAGCTCTGAAGCGCATCAACATCCTGAGGGGCCAATTTGCCCATTCCTTAATAACTTATAACGCGTGTTCTCTGTGGCACAGTGGTTAAGTGCTTGGCTTAGCGATCTTTTGGTTCAGAGGTCGAGGCCCCAGAGGTGTAATTAGAAGTCGGCAGGAAGGGCATCCGGACTAAAAGTACTACAACGCTCCATAAGTCTGACTATGTCAGCACCGTCCAAGCCCCAAGTATGGGGAGTAGTGACGTAAAAGCTTCATCAAAAAAAAGCTTAATAACTTAATAACTCCGAATCCCTATAATTCAAGGAGCAACATATTTAGAGTGCCGACTTTCTAATCTATTTGATCAAGCTCACTTATCTTCATACAACAAAAATGGCAATCAAAAATTTAAAATGACAAATTTTGACTCATGTGTGAAATATGGTCGGCTTATTTTCACGGTGACCTCAGCAAGAATAAGACAGTAGCTAAATCGCCTCCCCAACGTTTGCCTGGACAGTTCACACCATGCAGTTATCAATTGACTTGTCTTTAGGAGGCTTCTCACCAGCAATGAAATCAAAATAGCTGCATAACATAAATCAACCTTTAACATCGTGTAATAAGAGGATTATAGAAATTCCCACCACTTTTGTACTGATTCTCCATTTTCCATTCTTGCAAGCCAAATTTATACTGAAAGCTAGGCCTCTAGATGATGAAATATTCAAACTTTTCTCATTAGTTATAGTTTTTCCGAAAATCAATAAGATTTTCACACCGCAATCTGACTCTGCATGGATTATTTACAAAAGGTCCCATAATGTCGCAGATGCTCGTAGCTTAAAAAGGTCAATGAATTGGCTTGATAAATTGCAGAACTGCATTATAAGGCGCAAGTAAGCAGTGTCATATGCTTTTGTTTCAATTTTCAAAGCGATAATATGCTGCACCCGATTCCAATTAATTAAGTTCTTTTCTTCAGATTGATTCGCTTTCACAAAACAAATTTGTCTCAGATTTTCTAGGAGATTGAAAACCAAAATTCCTTTCGAATACTCAGTTTGGTATTAATTGACCCAAGAAGTCTTTCTTTTTCTAAATTGCAGAAGACAAACTGAAGAAATGGGAGATTGAGAATGGAAGATATTTTTAGCTCAAATCTTCCACTATCCTCTAAAAGATGGATAAGCAAAGCTGGAATGCCTATTGTTTTCAGGTTTCGATTTAGTCTTCGATAAAACTTCTGCTATCCTCCCTTTCAAGCCGCATTTCACTTTGACAAACTAACCACATGTCTTCAGAAGAAAATTGAAATTATTTTGATATATATTCCGCATTCTTTGAAGTGAATATAATTTAGCCTGATTATTAAAAGTAAACAAGATTGTTATGCAACTTATACTGTAGCCTACTTTTCATCGGCAGGTTCAGTGTATCGTCGCTTAGTACATCAGTATAGAGTCTGGTTAGCTTTGACAGAGCAATGCATAGGCTACAATCCTTTTCGAAAAATGCAATTTAGGATAGATACAATAGTATTATGGATGAAGCAATCGATAGAAATATCATCCCACATATTTAGTGATACAGAGATTCAGTGCCAATGAAGCTCATTTCGGTTGCATGAGCAACTCCTTATTTCCAATTGACTATAAATAATGGGGTGGGCACGTTTGCTGACTGTAAAATTCTCGCTTGTCTTTCTGTAGGCCTACAAAACGTGGACAGCAATACTCAATGATCGATCGAATATGCATGTAACAAAAGCATCATAAAGTTTTCCTTGAGAAACTAGTGGTTTGAAAATTCATCGTATATAGAGCCTATAACTGCACTTTCGGCGAACATGATCAATCTGGTTTTTCCAGTTTACACTCCAAAAAAATTGGTTTTCCTGGTTTTTCATCATGTCCCTGCAGAAAACTGATTTCGGTTTTCCAGAGAACCAAAAAATGTTTTTCCGACGGAAAACCGAATTTTTTAGAGTGTAGTCGGTTGTTCAGAAAAACACCATGCAATGTCTAATGTCATTGGAAACATGAAGATATGCAGGTTGACGCATAATTAATATGCTCTTTGACTTCCCTTTTTTCAATACATGGCTCATTATATAGAGACCAACTTGTGAAGTTTGATGTCTCCTTGTCAATCTTCTCAACAATATGGACTCGTAAATTTGTTCGAATCGGAATAACCAAGATGATGTCGCCAGCATATTTCATCACTGTAGTTGAAGACGATAGCGAGACGAAATCACTATGACTATCGAAGAACTGCAACCTATCATTAAACACAGATGAATGCTCCGAATATCAGACGCTCAATTTTTTGACTTCATGCCTGAAATGCATTTTTACTTCTTTATGTTAACTTTTGCTTGAAAGGAACGTATAAAAATTTGTCCTAAAAAGTAATGACTGGAAAGTTAAAAAGCATGCGTTGACGGATCAATAGGTGTTAAAACTAATAGTATGACTTTAGAAGTGGATCTGTTTCTCTCTATGTATTTCCATTATAGAGAATTGAACGCACGAAAGCATGAAGGATCCTATTCCGTTTATCTGGCCTTGAAGTTAGAAACTGCATGATTAGGAAAGCAAATTGAAGACTTCCGCAATGTGATGAATTACTGAGATTATTGCAAAATTAATTACATAAACTCCCACTGCCGCATATAACGTAAGGATTTCTGTGATGATATTGTTAATCATTGTTATGTCCTTTCTATTGACGAGGAAATGAATCTGTCGACGATATAAACGTATCGCCGAAAACAAATTATGGAAGTAGATGCTGGGTGGACACGATATCTACAAATATACTGCGTGTATACCGCTATTCGATCAAGTATCTCACATCAAAATCACGATCACGCATCAAATCACAATCAAATCGCGTATTCAAATCACGATCAGGTATCATAAATCTCTTCAAAAGCACATTCGCAATCCACAGAATAACAAAGATAGGTAGCATCGAAATAAAATAGAATGGTGCATAATCTGTCCCTTCCCACTTTTCGTGTTCGTGGTGCTGTGTTAAGCTGTTCAACAATTCTCTTAAATACTTTAATTAATCAATTTTCTCTTCTGTCTATAAGCTACTCAGATATTTAGGCTGAATTATTGAAAAAATAGATGCAGAAGTCCCACTTCTTATGTCGCAGCTATTCTCGCATATAGACCTTACAATTATATTATTAAAATGCGACAGGCAACGGGTGTTTTCAAAGGTTTCACCATCCCATTTCGTTTTGAATTCGTCTATGACAGTTGTATGCTTTCGGTAGGAGAGCTTCCTCGAATGCTTTTTCTAGTTCCGTGGGAGAGATTCCCTATCAAAGCATCATTTTCAACCCCTTTGAGAGCAACACACCAAGTGAAACCATTGATTCATCCCTTCGTTCCTTATTACAGGCGATAGAACTGAATTATAAGTATTCTGCTGCGGTTAGAAAATCAAATAAAAGAATTAATAACGTTCACACGGTTTACATCGTGACAGAAAGCGTCACATTTTAATCAATAATGTCACTGAATACTAAGAAATTGAACGTTGGTGGATTGAGTTAGATATACGATGAATGTGATAAAGTACAAACTCCTGTCGATGTAATATTCGGCAATTTATCATTCGTGAAGTTCACTGAGAAGTATGGTCATCAGAATAAGCACTTCTGGCAGAGAGAAAGGGAGAATTCCAATATTGCTGTTTGCCGATTATATATTGCAGAATTATATATGCACACAATAAACTGCGAGAATCTAAAGTTAGCGGAAACTTCCTTCAATAGAACGAAATGACAATTAGAGAGAACACGTCAAAGTAGATATTTCTCAAAGTAGAAACTCCTCTAATGAAGTATTTTTTATCATTATTCTGAGTATAAATTCAAAGAATTAGAAAAATGTTCCCTGTGTCTATGTCAAATTTCTCCACCTTTGAAAGCATCCATTGCGACACTTTTAATGATTGATGACGACTGTCAAACTCGACGCAAAACAGCAGCAGTTTCTAAGTACATCCTAAATGATACATGTCAATATCTCGATTAATCGTTCGACGGAATCAATCGCGAGATTCTTGAATGACCAGTAATCGCGGGGGTTCTTTTGCTAGGTGACTTCTCCATGAAATTTGCTTGATGAGGAAAAACATTGGACATTTTCTTATTCTCTCGTTCAATTTTTAAATAATTGCAGTGAATGGAAGTGTGACAAATACGTGTCACATAGCTATGTGCAAGTGCTCGAACCCAAGATCAAGCACAGCAGGGTGACCACTTGGCACGAATTTTGAGACCAATACAAAATGGTTCGAATTGGTATGAAATTCGGGCCCTGGTTTGAAAAAGTACGAAATTGGACATGTGCAGTTAAATATTGTGCCATTACTACTTAAGTCAGGGAAGAGAATCTTCCAGATTTCTTGACGACCATCTGTGTCATTCCTGAGAATCGCCAGAAAATGCAATAAAAATAGGATGGGTTAGGGGGTAAGCGGGCATGTGGCTCTTCCGGTTTTCGGTGATGATTTTTTTACCTCGTGAATTGGTGGATTTCGATGAGAAAAACATCTGGGGAGGGGTACGGCTATCATGAGCTTTTCAGTTACATAAAGAAATAGAATGTCTAATTTAATGCTTCTATTATCATTTCACTGAATAAACTTCCTATCGAGTGGAAAAATATGAAACTTACTAGGCTATATATAAAGAACGCACCTCAGGTACCCCTAGAAGGATAGAAAGAAGATGAGAACGGGGCTCGCTCAGATAGGAAGAGGATGAGAGCGGGCCCCTCAGATGGGAAGAGGATGAGAACAGATCTCCCTCAGATGCAAAGAGGATGAGAACAGAGGTCCCCTCAGATGGAATGAGTATGAGAACGGCCCCCTCAGATGGAATGAGGATGAGAACGGGGCTCCCTCAGATGGAAAGAGGATGAGAACGGGGCTCCCTCAGATAGGAAGAGGATGAGAACAGAGCTCCCTCAGATGCAAAGAGGATGAGAACAGAGGTCCCCTCAGATGGAATGAGTATGAGAACGGCCCCCTCAGATGGAATGAGGATGAGAACGGGGCTCCCTCAGATGGAAAGAGGATGAGAACGGGGCTCCCTCAGATAGGAAGAGGATGAGAACAGAGCTCCCTCAGATGCAAAGAGGATGAGAACAGAGGTCCCCTCAGATGGAATGAGTATGAGAACGGCCCCCTCAGATGGAATGAGGATGAGAACGGGGCTCCCTCAGATGGAAAGAGGATGAGAACGGGGCTCCCTCAGATAGGAAGAGGATGAGAACAGAGCTCCCTCAGATGGAAAGACAATGAGAACTGGGCTCCCTCAGATAGAGAGAGGATGAGAACGGGCCCCTCAGATGCAATGAGGATGAGAACAGAGCTCCCTCAGATGGAAAGAGGATGAGAAAGGGGGCCCCTCAGATGCAATGAGGATGAGAACAGAGCTCCCTCAGATGGAAAGACAATGAGAACGGGGCTCCCTCAGACGGAATGAGGATGAGAACGGCCCCTCAGATGGAAAGAGGATTCTCATACGATGATGAAAGTCATCCCAGTAGCCATTTATAATAGAATATAATGCTTACTAATTTAAATTATTAGTTAAAGTAGTCCTAAGGAGGACTGATGGCGTTCTCCAATCCGCAAGTGTACAAAGGCAATGCTACTGTAACCATTGGATTAATCAGTTCTTAAAAGAACTCAATGTAGCTTTCTCGTGGCAACGAATTAAAATTGATCAGCTTTGGCCCAATATCTGGTAAAAATGGAAATCTTAAGACTTGTAATACTACTCATTCTTGCTGTTGATATACTAATACCATAGATTCCAAACACTGCCGTATACACGTTCAAAACAGACTTCTAATATACTGTACCGACTACAGATGCTGATAGTGGAAATAGAATAAGACAATGGTCACCATAGGTTAAGGAAATTAAAAAATGGATATTATAAAACAACAGGAAACCGATGAATAAAAATTGGAAAAGTGGAGGTAAAATATGGAAATACAACGATGCTACTACACTGATTACAAGTGAACTATATCTGACACTACACAAAGTGGATAAGTGGAAAGTGGATAATGGAGGTAAACAATAGAATTACAATGACACTCTACTACACCGAAAGCAATGAAACTATACACACTATACCTAAGACTACACATGGAAAATACTATTTCTTCACTTGAATTTGTTATCGCCAGTTTCTTCATCCGTCTATAGTACTTCATGTAATTCCACATTTCTTCATTTGAATTACAATACATCGACCACTACTTCAGTTACCGATTAAGGGATATAAAACATAATACTGCAGTCCGTCAGTCATCAGCAGGTACTCGTCTAGTTGTGTTTCGACCCCTAACCTGAACACTCAAACCCAGACGAGCGGGGTCCCACACATAGTGGCTGACAAAATACTGAATAGGTAATGATATGTCTTGAAAGATATGTCACAAAGATAAATCAGATATCATTCAATTGTTTTTTTCCCATATGTAAACAGATCCTGTCATTAAATTCATCACATCAATAAATACAGTATGCTTTTTGCGATCCTCATATGTAAACAAATCCTGTACATCAATCTTTGCCTTTTCGATTCCCACAAGTAAACAGATCCTGTTCATCCTCGAATCCCATAAAGATGTAATCGCTGTGTGATAAATATGTAATCCGCCTTTACACAAACTTCGCCTCATACATCAAGACTTAACAATGGGAGCTCTCATCTCCCGTAAGACACGCTAAGCGCTCTGTATTCACTCTTCACTGCCCACCCCCATATGATGGCTACAAGTCATTGTTAGTCGTTTATTCACCTATGCAGCAAGGCATTAAGGAAAATGTGAGTCGTTTGTTGGTCGCGTGCCTCATTGAAATTCACAGAGTGAAGTGAATTGTCGAGCCGAGAAAAGACCATATTTGTGAAGCGATTCATTATGCCTTGTGAGAGCCTTTTCTGTGTAACTCATCAAGTCATGCTGAGAATAACCTCTAGATTTCATGATATTTAGTGTCTTGTTAGTTTTGTGCACAGCGTCTTGTAACTTCGAGCATATTCTACAATATCTGACTACCTGCGACGCGAAAACATGAAGGGCCATCTGTAATGGGATCATACTCTCTGGAAAAGTCAGTTGCACCACAGAGAAAGAGAAGTCATCTACCTTGTGATATACTGAAGTTCTCAACCTGTTCTGTGAGATTTGTATTTTCACATCAAGGTAAACTACCTCTTTATTGTTATCACCATTTCTCTCCGCCAACAAGTCAGGTGGATAAATTCTTTGAATCAACGAATTAAAGTGTTTATAATTGACAACACATATATCGTCTATGTATCTTGATGTAGGTGATAACAAGCGTGCTAAATGATATTTCTTAGCTTTTATCAAATTTTGCATAAAAACATATTCGCAGTGTAAGAGGAATAGGTCAGCTAGGAGTGGACTAGAATTTCCTCCCATTGGAATGCCTTTAATCTGCCTGAAAACTAAATTACCGAATGTGACGTAGGTCTGTGATAATAGGAAATGTATGGCTTCTTTTAACTTCTGTTTATCAAAACAGTGATAACCACTATATTTTTTCATTGAGCAAAAGGACTTATCATGTCCAATGCAAATAAATTTTCTATTTGAGGAATTAAACACCAAATCCATAATAGCGAATATGTGATCTTCAATCAATTTTTGATCAAGATTCGTATATAAGGTTGAAAAATCGAAAACTTGCAATGAATGAACTTGTGTCGAATTTAATCTATGTAGAAATTCTTGTGTGGACTTTATACTCCAGAAGCAATCGAAACCGCTGTTTCTCTTAATTGCCATACAATATCTCTGAAAATTGTCACGCAAAATACTTAAGGCTGAATTTACTTTGATGGAAAGCTTTTTCGATGTGCATTGTCGTGCTCCTGCTATGAATCTAAATTTGCATGGAGTTTTGTGAAATTTTGGAATCCAATATAATTTTGGTAATTTTCTGTCTTTTTCACAGACAGATAGTTTAAACTCGCTTTTCATAATTGTTGTGTGTTGCTCAATTACATTCTGCGCTAAAATTTGCTCTGGACCATAGGTATCATTACCCGATATGTTCGACGTGGAAATATCAATTCCCAACTCGGCTAAGAGAATTTTGAGATAAAACTTTTTGCAAATGAAGGCATAATTATTAGATGCTTTATCAACTGGCGTAATGATGAGAACAGAGCTCCCTCAGATGGAAAGAGGATGTGAACGGGGCTCCCTCAGATGCAATGAGGATGAGAACAGAGCTCCCTCAGATGGAAAGACAATGAGAACGGGGCTCCCTCAGACGGAATGAGGATGAGAACGGCCCCTCAGATGGAAAGAGGATGAGAACAGAGCTCCCTCAGATGGAAAGAGGATGTGAACGGGGCTCCCTCAGACGGAATGAGGATGAGAACGGCCCCTCAGATGGAAAGAGGATGTGAGCGGGGCTCCCTCAGGTGGAATGAGGATGAGACAGAGGTCTCCTTAGATGCAATGAGGATGAGAACAGGCCCCTCAGATAGAAAGACAATGAGAACGGGGCTCCCTCAGATGGAATGAGGATATGAACCGGGCTCCCTCAGATGGAAGGAGGATATGAACCGGGCTCCCTCAGATGGAAGGAGGATATGAACCGGGCTCCCCCAGATGGAAAGAGGATGAGAACATAGCTCCCTCAGATGGAATGAGGATGAGAGAGGGTTCCCCTCAGATGGAATGAGGATGAGAGAGGGTTCCCCTTAGATGGAATGAGGATGAGAAGGGTTCCCCTCAGATAGAAAGACAATGAGAACGGGGCTCCCTCAGATGGAATGAGGATATGAACCGGGCTCCCTCAGATGGAAGGAGGATATGAACCGGGCTCCCCCAGATGGAAAGAGGATGAGAACATAGCTCCCTCAGATGGAATGAGGATGAGAGAGGGTTCCCCTTAGATGGAATGAAGATGAGAGAGGGTTCCCCTTAGATGGAATGAGGATGAGAGAGTGTTCCCCTCAGATGGAATGAGGATGAGAGAGGGTTCCCCTTAGATGGAATGAGGATGAGAAGGGGTCCCCTCAGATAGAAAGACAATGAGAACGGCCCACCTCAGATGGAATGAGGATGAGAACGGGCCCCTCTCAGATAGAAAGTCGTAGAGAAGGGGTTTTAATGAAAAGCATCTATATTCTACTGGTTATGGCGCTTCAAAGGCATCAAAATTAGTTAAATAATTAATTATTAGTCAAAATAGTTACACTCCTAAAAGGCTGGAGGTTTCGTCTACGGCACCTTAAAAACATATAAATTTTACTAGTTACACTTCTGAGAAGGCCGGAGGCACAGAATTAGATTCATCTGCGCGCGCGGCTTCGGTTTAATAGAATGGAAGGATTGTATCTGACCTAAATATCGAAATGGCACATCACAGAATTAGACAACTTCCTCCTTCCCGAATGGATAATTCGTGAATAACAATAAACTATCAGCAAAGGACACCAGAGCCAATGAGAGAGGCGTGCGTGCTGTGATATCACTTCGCACACACCAAAACACACATCGCTGTCTCGCTATCATTCAGTGTATGCAGTATGCAGTGAGGAATGCTGATAAGAGGATGGCAAAATCATGAGTAGAACTAATTTTCGTACGCCTGCTACTTTTTTACTAATGATCGGAATGGTCAACATATTGGAGAAAACTTGTGCGCGATGATCTGAATTCTTCGAATCTGAAGGAATTGTGGCAATCGAAGCACTTTGCTGGAATTCAGAGTAAGGTTTCAACTGGGTTTTTACGAGATTCAGAATCCCGGGATTAGGTAACCGGGATCCAAGGATTCGCTAACATCCGTTTTTAGGAAGCTAGGCTGCATAGGCTGAAGGAGTAACAAAGAAGTAACAATGAGGATAAAAGTGCGGTATTTCATTGTTGCCAATTGCAATATTTGAAACCTTTCCTTTTTCATTATCAATATTAGACCTAAACCATCAAGAATACATCAGACACGATAGTCTTATAACTACCTATAGGTGTATATTACTTAATCATGCATTTTTATCATATACTAGAATTAATTTTAGCGTATCTTTGTGCAGCATGACAAAAGATATTTACTTTCATTGATATCAACAAATAAAACTATGTTCATGCAGTTGAGAGAAAGAAAGAGAGAGAGAGCATTATGCATACAATCCCATTGATATTAAATGAATATTCGAAAAGATTATTATACAATATCGGTCTTTTACCAGATGTCACAAAAGTCGCGGTATTGGCATTTCGATTTGAAAATCACATAGGCCCACAAGGTTTCAATGCGACGTAGGCCTATATTGTGTACAATACCCATATCTAGTTATTGTTATAGTTTACATCTACATGCGAAAAGAAAGCTGTCTATCTGATATCATAAGCTGCATTACACAGTACATCGTTGAATTTAAAACAACGCATAATACTGCTCAGTCCACGCTAGCCTAAACATGCTATTAGTAAATGCAGGCAGCTAATATTGCTAATCCCGAGGGATCAATTCCGCGATAAGAAAAAGTCGGGATTTTGAAAACCTCAATTCAGAGTAATCCTTAAGCGACGCAGGACGTTTTTCATATCTCTGTAAGGTATTAGAAATTCCTTTTTGCCCACCTAGTAAGTTCCGCGATGTGCCGGCCATTTCGAATTAATCACACTTCTAGCAAACCGAAGCAGATAAACAAAATATTTAATTCTGTGGCTGGAGGTTTCGCCTGCGGTGCTTTAAAAACCATATAAACTCTAATAGTTGTACTCCCAAAAGGGTGGTTTTGTCTGCGGTACTTTGTCTCAATATGGCTGAGCTCTAATTCATTAGTATCTCTGGCTTTAGTGCATTAATAAGCTATGTATTTTTAGTCACAGCGTAGGGCCTACAGTGTGTAGGCGCATAAAGATTCATAACTATTTAAATTTGACTCTTGAATTGCTTGTAATCATATAAAAGCTTAAAATGTGCCTAGAAAGAGTAGCATATGGGATCCCCAGAAGATATCTTCCGGTTTTTTTATGACACCACGTTCTCATCCCTGTTAAATGCATACTTACTATCAATAATTTCTATACATGGTTCGAAATTTGCGCTCGGTACAGCGGTCATCTTGAGCATAGCTAGGATAATATAGAGTTGTCGTGTGACACGACATTTTCATTCCCACACCACAGCAAATCTCTATGCGGAATCCTGTGGAGATTCCCACACATCGCAAGAATGCATCATTCTATGCAATATCATTAAACGCGATCGTTTTGTTCACGATTGATGCAGCTATGAATGCTGCCAAGTAGGAAGTTCATTCGATTTTAAATCTCCTCATTGAATTTCAAAGCCACGAACTCGAGTACACAAAAGTCGGATTGAAGACACCGGATATTTTGGGCCGATGCGACATCTTCAGTGATGTGATATGAAGTGAGATATACAATCAGAGAGTAGTAGTTTGTATGTAGTAAATGCAGTGTATACTAAATAATAGATTCTCAAGACTCCTTCTGTCTTGTTTAGGATTTTCTCAGCATTCTGGTTTGTAATGCTGCACTCTGAAACGTTACAAACAGAAAATTGTATTGAGTAATAGGGTAGGAATAATTTTGTCATCTAGATAGGCTTAGATTAATGGAAATTATCTAATTTATAATGAAACTGATGGTCTAGAAATTAAAGACAATATGTTGACCATACTAATTGAAAGCCTCTAATCACTAAATCTGAGAAAATCTCAAAATTTTCAGAATCGCACGATTTTCGATTAATCGTGCACTGCGTCGCACGATTCCGAATCACGCCCGCCACTGCTTGAGGGTTGTGAATTTTGGATTGCAGTGGATCTCCAAGTTTTATATCTAAGGTTTGATTGCCTCTTGTGCAAATTGTCCCATTGCTGAACAAATACAATAATTTTTGTGGAAATCACTGATGCTCATGACATGGCCTCCCCAGAAACTGTCACTTGGTCATTGCTATGACAACTATTTCCTTTACTTTTTGTTTGATGAATGAAATCGTTCTTGTAAGAGTATACCTATCTTTTAGGTGAAAACAAAAGGCTGATTTACCGTACTAAGAGGAAAAGCGCGAATGCAAAAAATTAAAACTTCATTGATAAATGAGAATTATTCATCTTTAACATGAGAATTGCATTGAAAACCACATTGTTAGAATGATGCAGTTTACGAACACAATGAGCAGGGCACCACAAGAGTGCTCAGAAAATACTTTTTCTCATCACCATTTTCATTGTCATCTTGACGTCTTGAAAAATTACGAGGTATAATTTTCCACTGTCAAAATATGCCATGCGCATGCGACACACAAGCAGTATCACAGCGCATGTTATAACAGAGAAGTTTTGTAGAATAGAATGGAATAGAATAATGTGTATATTTTATCAAATAGAAATCAGAAAATTACATATCAGAGAGTTTACACAAGTCATGATAAAACAGCAGAAGTAAGATCGGTTAAGTCATTGATCACTAACGTTGACATAATTACAAAGCAATTTGTCTCAACAATGTTCTGCAAAATGGTATTTTGAACCACTCCTTTGGGTGATTTTCCGCTTGACATTTACAAAAGAAAGCTTTAAAAGTGGTCAATTGTTCTCCATGAAAATTAGAGGACAATTAAATGGGCAAATCAATTTACGATCTCGCTTGAACAGTCGGTCAATAATTTTTAAAGATTCGTGGTCCAACATGCCAAATAAACATGAGCAAATGGTAAATGACCGGCAAAAAGCAATTTTGATAAGTGACTGGAAGTAATCAGAATTTTGACAAATGTGATGGACTTGACAAAAGAGTCTTGGGTTCGATTCCCGAGTTTAACATTATCTGCCTCAGACGAATTATTGTCGCTAGAGAATTAGGGGAGTCGTTCGGCCTTCTCGGGATCTCTTGAACTTTTTTGCCTCAATTCCATGACACAGTTTGGTATATACAATTCGAGCATACCCTCTCCGATGGTAAATTTGTCTTCCTGTGTTTCGAAATTCTTACTCACACTTTCCCAGGATTCCATGATAATCGTTCAAATAAAAGTGTAAGAGACATGAAATCGGTAAGGCATGCACCTATTTGAATCTTACTTTTTGTGAGGATATGCATTTTGTCTCATGAGTTGGCCTTGTCCCCATAGATAGCATTTTAGAATCTAAATATTGCTAGAATTCATCACAACTTCAATCAGATTTCATGAATTCTCTGCATTCGGTAATTTCGAGGATAAAAATTGCTAGTGACTTATCACTCATTGAAGCAAAAAAGCATGCAGCATACATTTTACTATTGCGTATGCTAGAAATGTGCAGGGACCATCATCGCTTACCCAACCGCTTACCCATCGCTTACCTGGGAGTTGGAGTCCCAGAATCTTATCATTTTGGTCGTAGCATAATCCGGACTCCGGCCTATAACTAGACCCGAGCACTTACTCACACAATCTAGACACGCAAAGCTTTTAATTAGTGACCTCCGATCTCGACTTAGAGCTGATGTTGTCGACTTCAATATGCTTATGTGAGCAAATAAGAATATTGGGGTGACCTCTCTTTTTTTTAATCGAATTATGATATCGTAAGTGCAACATATTAATATACGTTCAGCAAGCATTTAACAGAAAGTTATACAAGGTAATTAAAACTCCCCTTTTCAGTTTAGGCCAATATAATGAAGTTAAAGTTAAAAGTATGGCAGACAGGCCTTCGGCGTCCAGCGCCTTCAACGGTCGATGTTTGGATGGCCTGTCTGCCATACTTTTAACTTTAACTTCATTATATTGGCCTAAACTGAAAAGGGGAGTTTTAATTACCTTGTATAACTTTCTCAGAAAGATGATCTCCCGTCACCTGGTCAACTACAACAAGCATTTAACATTCCGCTTAATCGGGAGAGTCAAGAGGGAGAGTTTTCGGAAACTACTACTTCGCTTAAGTGGGAGGCTTTTTTTGCATTTTTGATAATTTTGCTATTTTTTGGTGGATAACATAAAGGTTTGAACTTCTGCATTAAATGACTTCTTCTTATCTTTCATCAAAAACTCTCTTGATGTTCTCACTAGTTGTTCTCAGGTACCCTACTGTGAAAGTGCAGAATTACAAAAAAATATTCCTACCCAAGTTGTGGAGCCAGAGTAAACCAGACGTTCGGTTTTGAAAAAACATAGGTCAGTACGAAGCACACTGCATATCGCTTACCACCGCTAAGCATGGTCACGCATGCTTTTTATTCAAACAAAAATTATTTCCCATTCCAATGAGAGTTTACAATGGATCAGATGGGAAAGGGATTTCTTATTTTTTCATATTTTTTCTTTATTTTTTTCAGCATTCGTTTTTTTCTTTTAGATGATACGTATCAGTCTAATGCATCTGTTGTTTACAAAGCAACCGTTGTTTATCTAGTTATACAGAATTTCTAAGTACGTATTTAATACACCAGTTCACAGTGCAGCGTGTCAGCGAGTCAACACGCACTCTCTGTTGAGGAGAAGGTTAAACTCATTAGGGTTTATGAAATCGCTCGAGTTAAGTAGTGGCAGAAAGCAAAAAACAGTTGATGTTAGATTCCCTTCTTCTTTAGATAAATGTGTGATTTCCAACTGTTAAACAATGAGCTTTCACTATTGTTCCGTGTTTTTACAGCTCTTTTTAACATATCCCTGCAAAAGATGGTCTTTCATATTCAGAATAATTACAATATTAAACACTAAAAATACCTTTTCTTAGATCTTTAAACGCATTGGTGTTGGGAGCCTGTAGGCCTATGTGCGAACAGTACTTACAATTTGCTTAAGAGTGGAAGTTAAGCGTAACTTCCAATCAATTATTTAAGCAATTTTTTAGGCAAAAATGAGCTCGAAACTTATTACTCCGCTTAAGCGGGAACTCCTGATATGAGGGATGAAAATCTTGCTTGCTTCCATACCGTTCCGCTTATCCGAAGTAAACGGCGCTTAATTAGATTAAATTCTTATAGTTTGTACTGTGAGTCATGATAAGTAAAATGCAATAAAATTCAATAAAGAAAATTCACGTGCATCTTTTGATTTAAATTTTATTTGTAAACACTCAAATCACGACAGTAGGTGTTATATTTCCCCTATTTAGTCATTTAAGACACGCCAATACATTGTCAAATCACTACAAAAAACTTCAAGTTAACCTTACATATCATTCAATAGTAGGATAGAATAAAATTTAAGTATGCTTTAGTAATTTCGGCCCTAATAATTTGTAAGTCATAACATTCAAGATGAAGGTTGCATCATATGAAAAAAGAATTGCTAACATCCTGTTCGATCCTAATTTACACATGAATTGTCAACAGAAATCACAACAATAGCGTTAAATCTAAACATTATAAAAATTAAGCATCTCTAAAAGCATGTAGATCAACATCTATTTATTCGCTCAGTGCACGATCCAGCATTGCTTTTTAGCTAGAAATTTGTCTGATATTGATATTTGGGTGGGAGTTGAGCTTATTTTATCTTATGCTAAATCCAATCATCATTGTTGATCATCAGCGTTGCGCTTAGCGCTCAAAATGCACTATCAACGATCTTCTTTTGCACACATATTTATCATGCAATTTTATTTTGCATATCAATTTTGTCGGACGCCAAATGAAAAAAATATTACAAATTCCATGTTTTTCAAGGACAGCATATGCAACAATAAACACATTCGAAATGGTTCACTTAATGACTACAAACTGAATGTGCCAAAATTGAAATCAGCGTAAAAAATGATAGAAAGCATTACGTTGTCTGACATATAAACCAGAGGATGGTCATTCAACCGAATTGCTGCAGTAGTTCATTTTTACCGAAGCATTATTCAGTTCAAGCAAAGTACTTACTGATCCATATTCCTAATCAGAGAGCATCAATGATCTCAAAATCGTGAGATCGTGATATTTCTCTACCATTGAATACCGTTCTCTAATATGTTCCACTCGAATGCATTGAATGGAGAGTAATCCTCGAAAAAATTCAATCATCCAAAAAAATTTTCGTTTTTAGAATAAAGGTTTTTATGAAATTATCCAAATATGCACAAAAGTCATTTTTAGATTAAGCAATAGTCTTTGTTTTGTTTCATTTATTTAATCGAATATTTCTGAAAGCGTATCACGTAGATTAGAGAGCTACATCCTATTATTTGAAATGAGCGTCATATGCCTTGATTAATTTCAGTGAGTGTATTCTGAGATTCTGAGTATTTCGGTTTGTCGGTGCATAAATCCTTTAGCAACTCTGGAATGCGGAGAAATTTCACTAACTCACTTTTCTTTTGTATTGCATTCCGTCCATCAGTTAGATGTCATTGCCTCACGCGACTTGAATTGGAATCTAAGTTACAATATTGATGACAATTTTCGTATATTTCGTGATAATATTGACGTACTTTCAAATCTATCATTTCTTTGCCACTACAATATTGTCAACCATGAATTTCTGCTATTAAATTCAAAACTTGCTCGATGACCGTAGACATTGAAAGAAAGAAATCGTTCAATAGATAGAAAGCCTTGCGGCTTTGTCATTAGCAATTTGTATAATAATTACATCTGCCATCGACAAAGCCGCAAGGCGAAAAGTCTGCAATTTAATGACACCAATGCTTCTTTTGAAGTCAATAATGAAGATGTCTGGATTCGTTGAGAACCATACGATAACACAAATTTCAGCTCATTGGATATTCTCTCATAATAATGCGTTCGGTGCCACATTTATTCTGCATACGTTAGGGTTATACAAATGCAATAACAGTGATAACTCAAGAAAGCTGCATGCTATAATACGTCCTTTCATAGAGATGTGATTCGGAAAAAAGAAAACTTCAAAACCACTTGAGTATAGGCAGACGGTACTCAAACGTATAAATTCGTATAAAACTCTTCTGTTCGTATCATTTATGATTTTATTTGCAAGAAAACGAAGATTTCGTATTTGAAAGTAAGGGAATGAATTCTACGAAAATGATGGTAACAGCAAGACTACAACGTAGGCTCTAAGCTAATGCTCTCCGAGGTGGGCGCAATTAATCGCACATTTTTTTTAAATATTTGTCATTTTCAAAGATTTATATGAGAAGGTCTTTACTACATGTTAATGTGATGGGTCTACTTCTCATTGAGTTTGTGTCCTCAATCCTTAACAAAATGGAACTGAAGACGTTTGTGAATGCAGATCAGATTCTCATCTTAAATTTGAACGACTTTTTTAAATTGAGCTTACTACTGTGATCTGGAATCTCTAATAAAATTGCATCAGTGTTTGCGGTAGATTTGCAATGAAATCTACTCAAGTCTAGTAGTTTCCAAAATGCGAGTATCCAGGATGACAGTTAATCCAATAAAATTAATAATTTGGAAAACATTTCAATTGATGGACCAATAAGGATTCGATAGATGGATAATTTCAAGTGAAAACGGCACTGAATTAGATGATATGAGCTAAGCGACATTAATCTCAGCCAGTTTTCATAATTAACTTATATGAAAATAGGCCCATACTTAATCTTTCTCAGGAGATAAATTGCCCATGTACATGTAAACGAAATTCTGACAGTGCTTAGTGGCTTAGACTGTGTAAGAATTTTAAATGAGAAATAATGCATAGAAAGTTGGAACGAGTGCGGACCTATCTCCGAGGTTCAGCGTATCGATTAGAATCTCCTGACCTAGCCATGAGTTAAAGAGGAAATGAGTTACAACAATGGAAACTCTCTATCTCTCAAGAATTCAAGAAGTTTATTGACCCATATGGGCACAAACATGAATGAATGAAATATTACAAAATGGATGATGATATGAGGAGAAAGATGACAATGGGTGAGTGATGAAAATTAAAGATAAAATAATCAACCACGTTCGCCGTTGTCTATTATAAAATAAACATGAGATGTGTCTGAAACGATAATCGGATTCATCCAGAGCATCTGCTTCCTCGTGCTACCAAAAAAACACAAAAACATTCAGCCTTGCCTTAGTCATCCAATCGCATCTTCATGAGCGAATGTAACTGAGATCAGCTCATTTATTGATTCGGAAATCAAATTCGTCAAAATGCGCGCAGCCTCTCATGTTAAAGACACTAACTGACTTCATGCATAAGTTAAATTAGATTAGTGGGAAACACTTGAATACCATTTTCCTGTCTCATCACTTGCACCTTATGAAGACGGTTTAAAGGCAACATGAAGCTCTTGAAACTAGGAATATCGTTCATCAACCATGATAATAAATCTGGTCTTTTTACTTTTCTCATAAGTCACATTCAATACATGGTGCCCCGTACACTTTCTGTAACTTTGACACATTTTGAAAAAGTTTAGAAATGTCCCGCCGAACCCTGAGTCTGCTAAACATGAGATTGCTCAATGCTGCGCAGTGAAAATGTAGAGCAATTCTATTCCGTTTGAAGGTATTCCGTTGCGTTTGAAGGAATGCGACAGAAAATTGAAAAACTTCTGAAAACATACGTTCAAGCTCAATGAAGAATCGCATTGAAAAATAGTATCGAAAAGATGACAAATTTAGTGCCAATATGCTCAAAATTCTCATTTACATTGTATTTACATATACGTGTACAATGTACATTTACATGATTTCTACAAATTCAAGGAATACTTCACATCTACATGTATATTGATTTAAAACGACTGTATATACCATATATTAATGCTGATTGCAATTGGGTATTACCGTGCATGCAACAATTAAAGAAGCACAATTGCACCGCTCATTATATATATATATATATATATATATATATATATATATATATATAGTTGAAGAGAAAAAGCAGGAAACGCAAGCGGCGCCAAATAAGTGAAATAAAAATAATATGAGAATCTGGCTGATTTTTATTTCACTTATATATATATATATATATATATATATATATATATATATATATATAATGTGCACAAGTTAGCGTTATACAATTATTCTCTTCCTTCTCACCAGAGTCGGAACCAGTCAGGCAGGGGCCCTGGACTGGATTTTAGAAGTGCGACCTGGCTAGCCCTTTGCGGCCTCTGAAACGTGACATTTCTTTTATACTGCGTAGACACATATTCGAGTTTAATTTCTTCGGTTTGCAATCGTGTATATCATGGCGAGCAGGAAAAAGCATTACATATTATTAGCTAGGACATCAACCTCCCTGACAGACACGCATAATCTTCATCCTAAAGGTGTCAATTGATTTAAAAACAACTTCTGCGAGATTTGACACAAATTTCAATGTATTTTATTGTCAGGATGCATTCCTGATGGTATGGCAATTTCCTTTGCAGTCGCGAGTTGGACCTGTTACTTGCGGTGTTGTAATTATTCAAAATATTAATACTCACATGAACAGGAAATCATTTTCAGCGAATCTTGAAATATCGCAATTGAAAATTTAGGTAAAATTTACAACTGATTTCAAGTGAATACGTTTAAATGGACTGTGGATTTTCTAATTGTGAAGGTCATTTTAACAATATAGGAATGTTTAAAATGCATAACCTCTCCAGATTACCACCATCTTTTCGTCTATTTCTAGAGAACTTCAAAAATTGAAATACGTGGACGGAGAGAAAACCGCTGCGTTTGGCTGGGTGAGTTCAACAGAATTATATTCATTAAGCAAGGAAAGTCTTTATAAGACATTTTTGATCTCCACATTCTGGTAGCACCATCTATGATTAGTAGCGGTTCAACGAACAATACATCATATAGATCTCAGCACATAGTTTTGAATTTAATTACTGTTCAACAATGCAGAACAATTTTATTGTTTTATTGCGTGATGTGAGATAAAATTTGTAACTTGTGATTGAATGATGAATTATTTGATTTTACTGCATGTATACATTCGATCATATTTAAACAGATTTGTCAACAGAGCATTTGATTACATATAACATTCAGATCTTGACGCGCTGACAATAATGAAAATTGCTTAGTAGTTGTCTCTCAGCCTAGGATTCATACAAAAACCTGTGCCACGGAATATAATTTTAAAAAATATGAATTTATTGTACAGTAAATGATCGAAAATAGCGAAATTTAGTGAAAAATGTCATAGTCATTTTTTATCAATTCAGTCGTTTGTAAAAGTGCATTCAAAGCTTTATTCAACTTAATAAGAGTATAGAAGACTGCTACCGTACTTAGTGTTTATTGTTGACTGGGATGTATACAATGCTCATAAATTTCTTAACAGTCATACGGAGGATTCGTTGTTGCCAAACTCATGGGTCATTCCGAAAACAAGAAGAACGCAATTAAATGCGGTATTTCCGTTGCACCTGTCACAAACTTTCAGTATTACGGTAAGTGGTATTACCATTGGAATCTTTCTAAAATGCAGCTTTATTTGAAAGTAACTAACGTACCGGTACTTAATTAAAGACAGACCTGGTTCAATTGCATTCCATGCGCATCTTGTTGTGTATATTTAAAAGCAGCAAACCTTTCATTATTAATAAGATAGAATGGCGAATTCGTCGAACAAGTTACGATTCCTGCCTTACGTCTGATCACCATTTAACATGGATTTCTTGTAGAAATTCCTTTGGTAGTCGAAACTTTATTAAATTCATATAATTTGGAGTGATATGCTTGCCTTTAAAAATAAAAAGTAGCTTTCAATAACACTTGCTGCATGTAGCCTATAGTTAATACACTATCTGAAAATGATGTAATTTCCTAATCGATAAGTGCAGTTTTCGATTTACTGATAGCTTATCGGAAATGCATAGAAAAATGTATTAACGTGGCTGCAAATTACATCTAGACGCATTATTTCAGTAAGAGCTAAAATCGGTACAAGGCGCCTCAGTCATGCAATTGCTGCCTGTATTGCTGACAGTTGAAAGACGCTTTCATCTCGTAGGTATACACAAGCCGTGCACATATATTGCACAAGCCATGCACGTTCAGTGATAGAATTACGCATCAGCCTACTTCGAGGATTAAGCACTACCCTTTCCTAGAACCTTCAAAAATCAGACCGACGAGTACATAGGGTTATCTTTGCCAAGAATTGAACTTGCTCCTGCACAAGAGAGTGAAGGCGAAAATCTTGAGGCCAGCAAGCAGTTCCAACATAGAATTTCCTGTATAATCTTGTTCATAAGTATCACCGCTTTTCCCATCATGTGATCATATCTAATGATTAAGCAGATTTGCGACGTTATCATTCATATCTAGATTCGAAAATGTCGGCAATAAACAACTAATATGCTTTTTAAGCGTATTGAGCGTTTTGTGTCATACCTGAATTTAATTGCCAGTTTTTACGAAAACTAATTTTTCCGAATGGTTGTAATTCAATATTTCTAGTAATGAGCTTTTCTCATCACAATGTTACCACAACTGCTACTTCCTTGAAATGAATGATATTCCTTTGTAACAAGTTTCTTCTTTTGCATGAGCATAGTAGGCCTTCATCTTCTCACGATGCTCGCAGCAGTATACAGCTGGACCTGAACTACGTACGTAAACGTAAAGAAGTGAGCGGAGGATGCAAATTTTTCTCTTCATCTTTTGTGTCACAGAGATAGATTCATTTGCGTGTGGGTTAGTCTAGAGCGGACATAATCCTATCCCAGATATTGCATGCCATGGTAGCAAGTGATTGAAATTGACATATATATCCGTCTCCCTTTGGCTTGTGAGCTTGACCAAGCGCGCATTGCAGAAATACGTGTATAGCTCTTACCAGAGAACCTATCAACCTCAACGATCAGATTGCAGTCAGCTCAAGCGAAAGTTACATATCTTAAACTCAATTTTCCTTCGTGATAAATTTATTTAATGGAAATATTATTCATACCATTCCACTCTTCACAATCTAAATTTACTGATTTCGTACGTTTAATGTGGTGTCAATTTCTAGTTCGCTAGAATTCAGGCTTGAATTTGCATCACGTTCATTGGAAAATTGATCTTCTTGCCTATCGAGACTCGCTCTGGCTGTGACCATCAGTATTTAGGAAAGCCATCTCTAGACCCAAACAAGAAAACGGGCAATTTATCTACACGTATGTATATTGTGCTTACTGAAGTGGAGATCTTTACAATTTTTAGTAAGACATAGTAACGTTCAAGGTGCAACTTGACGCGTATTTGCACAATTAAATTACTCGAGCCACTTTGTTCCTACACGTGGTTATTGCCTACTATTTCCGTAACCGCTACGCAGCCAGATGAGATAATGTGACTTTACAGTCTAGTAACAGTCGAAGTACTTCGAAGCAACCTTCTTGTCTAACCCTCTTCTGTTTCAGTCCCCTGTTAAATGAAATTGATTTTCGAGCGTTCCGATTGTCTATCATAACAGTTTAATACACAGCCAGTAATAATTGGAAACACGGTATAAAAAGAGTACAAAAAAAGAAGCTAAAATCCGGAGATTGCTCTCAGCATAGAATGTAACTGCTTGCATTTCATAAGAAGGGAAAATGCGGGTATTGCTCAATTCATTGCTGAGATATGCTGTCTCCCAATTTCAAATAATCTCTTTATCGTAAAACTTTCGATTATATGCAATGATCTTGGCTTGTGTGAAGTGGATAATTTTTCATTCGATCGATCAGCCAAGAGTTTGTCCGATCTCCGATGTGACCCGAATCTTGAATGACCGCAAAATAGAGCGATTAATGTCTAATCAAAATATCATTGTCTCTGCCATCGAAAGACTCGTTTATGTTGAAAAATTGATGTTTTGATTGTTCCTAATCGCTTACGAACAACATGTTATTACCATAGATTGGAATGACAAACGATGTTTTTCGTGACTGTGTGTACTTGTTCAGATATTGTGCATTAAAAAATCAGATATTATTGCTATCTGCCATTATTTAACATTCTTTCTGATCTTCGTCTTGTTAAACATTTTTCATTCTGACTGACGACTGCAAATTTTTCGTTTTACCAGAACCTGCAACTCTAGGAGTAAAAATATCGGCTGCATGTAACTTACTTTTCAGACTATGTTGCACCAATTGACTATTTAAATTGATGTTATGTATATAGTATGTACAGGGTCACGTTAAAGTCAGTGGCTACAGAAAATGCGATGAGACTTCGATTTATTGGATGTTTAGTCAAAATGTCGGGGAGAGGTTAGTCATATAGATGAAACTCCTATCGGTTTCCATGCACACCAGAATTTATTAGAAATTAACACATATATTTAAATAATTTTCAGAAGATTGACTAATTATTTTCTTATATTTCATTGTATAATAGTAATTGGATATGATGTTCTGAACACTCATCATGAAAATAAATGTGGACCAATTTACATATTCAGTTCATACATTTTTCAGATACCGCATACACGGAGAGGTATATGGGACTCTACAAAAATAATGAAACGCCTTACAAAGTAAGATTTATCACAGAAAACATTGTTTCTCTTTTTCGAATAATGTGTCATATTGTTTTACAGCGAACAAATGTGTCACAATCCGTCGAAAACTTCAGAAATAAAGGATTTTTTCTCATTCATGGAACTGCAGATGGTGAGTTCGAAAGATGATAGTGACGACACTTTTATCGACTTCCTTAATGAGTTCTCCCTGATAATGCATGTCTTCTTCTATTTAAGAATCAAGACTGTTTGCTTAAGATATCGTTTTACATTTCTGAGGATGACACTATAGCATTCCGTTCCTTAAATCGATCAACTATCTTGAAAAGCATATCCAACGATTATATAATATCCAAGAGTCTCAAAACAATCTTTAAGACCGCCTACGGGTTTTATGAAGCGGGAGCAGTATAATATTGCCTTATCAATTCCTCGTCCTTTTCATATTCTCATATTCATTATAGGATTAAATAACGAAGCAGACGAGGAATAAGATTTCCTTACTGATAAAAGATGCGTGACATTAAAGATTCATGAATCTCATGAATTACCAATTAAATATTCGCCTTTCTCTCAGTAATGAGGAAGATTAAGGTAACACACACGATTTTTTGATAATCGACGATGGATGTCTTATTTTCTTTGTAAAGTAGACACATCTTTACATATGTTATTATCACTTCAGTACCCAACAGCTTACCTAAATTCTTTGACTTCACATTATATAGGTTGAAACTCGAAACAACATCAAGCATGCAGTTAAGAAAATGTATGCTGTGACAGCTCACTAAATGTAACTAAATAATTGAACGGCCTTTAGTCTGAACTCTGAAATCTAATTCTTGGTGAAGACAACATCAAAAGGGAATTGAAAAATATGCTTGTCAGAAATGGGCTCAGCTTTAATATAAGGTTTACTTTTGTGGACCAGCGCTCACAACACAAGTAAATAACTGGTCGATCCTCGTACACTTTTCTTCTGAATGAAGTAGTAGCAAGACATATGCTTGATTCAGTAAGCATTACATAAAATTAGAATCGACTATGCTGACTATTGATGCGATGCACTCAGTATAAGTGATGATATTGAATGTAAAGGCACTTGCATTCATTATATTGATCATGCATGCTGCAGATTGATCTAACTACAAATATTACAGAATAATGCATGTATGCATGAATATGTTTTAAATAATTTGATTTTTTGACACAACCATCGTGTATTCTATTATCATCTTTCGTTATCTATCCATCTTGTCTTTGCAAAAAGGAAAATTGTTTAATCTTGCTCCAAAATAAAGGAAGAGCTGTATATGATGAGAATGACATATAATGTAAGAACTGCAGTTCATGAAACGATCCTTGTTTTGAAATATCGTGCACGACAATGATACTCCGGCTACCATGCACCAATATCAATATGCCAGAATATCATAATCAGAACGTATATGTGAGTACAATATTTTTACACAGGAAAAAATACATACGAAGCAGTAAATGAAGTTATTAACTGTAACATTATTATTAACACATTATTAACTACTGTGACATTAGTTAACATGTCGGAATAGAAGAAACAATTTCATTAATGTACAACTATACGGACATGCCTGTATGCGAATATTTCAATAAATTCATGCATCATTCAGAATATCATGCGTCTTTGATATAAAAATTTGTTCAAATACGGAGAAAATGATCGGTTGATGAAAGGATTTTCCTATAGAATCCTATATCTCAATAGATGCTAATTATGAGGCCTGGAACGAGAAATAGCATTTAATTTACTTACATGTACAAGCAAATGCAAAGTCACGATGAAAGCACAGAATGATGCTCAGAGTAAATCACCTGTAATAACTTGGTAAGCGAGAGTATAATCTCCACTCGTAATTGTACTCCGGATTTCTGCTACATGTATGCAAAATACCCAAAATGTATATGCACTTTTAACTGCATGTGCATTTAAGACTATCATAAACCGGTGTTTCTGCATTCCAATGTTGCAGCAAGACGCACATCACATTTTTGTAAGCAATCATGCTCAGAATAGTGCAATCAAAGTGCTTTTAAAGAATAGTGTAATCATGCTCAAGGTAGTTGATGATCATCATTTCCAGTCCCATGCGGTTGCGCATCGTGCAGATTTTAGAAATCGAATGCGCTGCGTAGAAATTTAAAAATCTTCAGCGTAAGCGTGAATTTTGTATAATTGTTCACGCATTGTCATTGTCAAAAAATTCAACAATTCAACATGACATTAACGCGCTGAAACGTCCATGTTCATCTTGCCCAAGACTCTATCATTAAAAGTCGGGAGATCGCTGTACGAAATCTGTACAGCAGATTTGCATCTTAAAATGTTAAAAATGCACATCTATAGCTCGATTAATTTCGACTTTATTCCAAAGCCATCATCAGGAAAAAATCCATTTTCCAAGCGATTACTTTGGACTTAGGTCGAGGTTTCGTTGAATTAAAGACTTTCAACATTCAGTCATCAAAAATTCAATTGAAATGCAATTAAATGCTTTCTTGTTTATAAAGTACATGTATTTGATTTCTGAATCGATCTGGGATTTCATGTGTGCATTGAAAGTTTCTATTGTTTTCAGATAATGTACATTTTCAAAATTCAGCTCAACTGATAAAAATTTTGGTCCAAAAAGGCATTGATTTTGACGTAATGGTAAGTCTACTCTTCTATCCAAAAAGTATTTGTGTATTTTTGAGTATATATATATATATATATATATTACATATTATATATCTTATTATATATATATATATATATATATATATATATATATATATATATATATGTAGATATGTATATATATATGTATATATATATACGTAGTGAGAAGAAAAGACAAATGTGGTGGAGACTAGTTTCGGATTTAATCCTTTATCAATCCACTGCACTTGACACGAAAAGACACAAAGATATATACACAACAAATATATATATATATATTCAGAAAAAACTTGTTCATCAGGATTATGAAATTTTAATTAACAAATTTTCACAACCGGTATATCAAAAATATTTCAGAAGCAACCTCAAGGATACTCAAAGAACACAATATCAAAATATGTCACAAACCTTGCTCAACCATTCGATCAATCTTATCGGAACCCAAGAAACAAAAATCAAACTTCGAAAAAACACTTACAATTTATCTAATCCTATGTGCCAACTGCGAGAAAATGTATGTGGGCCAAACAGCAAAGCAATTAAAAACACGGATTTATGAACACCAGTTAGCAGTCCGAAGAATAGACCCTAAATCTCACATTTCTTCACACATGTCGGAAACTGACCATTGATTTGACTGGGATAATGCAAGACCTTTAGACACATTCAATCATAGATATGGAAGACTCTTTAAGGAAGCGTGGTACTCAGATCAAAGATCTATTAACCGACACATAGAGCTTGACACTATCTATGCCACTCTCCGCCAGCAGCAGCAGCAGTGAATAATTTTTGAATTTTTTAAGTAACTTGTATATCTTTTAGCTTAACTTTACCACTCACATTTTGTTCACACCTGACAACGCACCGGAGTTCCGGTTGTGAAAATTTGTTAATTAAAATTTCATAATCCTGATGAACAAGTTTTGTTTGACTATATAATTACTCAGGATGCCTATTTTCAAAGATATATATATATATATATATGAGTATTTGTGTGCCTGTTGGCTTGATTTGTGTTGATTTTGAATTAAATCCTGCAATTTTTGAAGTTTATTCAACTCTAATACTACTGACATTCTGACTGCAGCTGAGATATAAAGACAACGGCTCATTGGCAACAATTGGCATGGGTTACATGTGGTGTAGTATTTAGCATCCATATAAAATTCTTGCAACAATAGACAAAATACATTCAAGCAAGTAGCTTGAAGAAGATGACTCTGAACATGAGTGAATTTTTCTATGGTGCATTAGCAGCTAGAAATTTGTTTGGTATTCCGTCAATGTATAATGAATCATTAGCGTATATTTGTGATATATGAAAATCGATATCATCAATTGAAAACATGGTTTCGTTTACAAAGAAATTACACGATAATCAGCAAGACACCGAGCTCTGTGAATGGAAAGAATTAATTTCCTGACTGAGAAATGGTGCATACAGGATGCAAGATGACTCGTAAGCATGCGCAGAAATAATTTTTTTAAGCTCTCTCTGCAAGTAGTGTTACAACCTTTACCTTTTTATCACACTTTACCTGACGGAATCGCTTTTGAAGTAGTTATTTCTCAAAGTGTTTGGTCATCAATTGAAATATCCAGGAAAAGAGACCCACAATACCCGATTTCAGATCTTATCAAGACAGTGTGAATTTTGAAAACTTGCATTTTTTCGTAATATTGGTTGACTATTCGAATAGCGTGTTAATGATGTGGAGTAATGCTCAGAAGGTTATTGACAACTTTTGGCCACGAGAATTGTTAATATCATATTGTCTCCAGAATTCAAACAGAGTCAACTCTCACAGTGGATGATATTTCCATTTTCCACCGTTAATTACGAAATTTTCTTTTTAATTGCGATTCCTTAACGTGCATTTATTGTCATTTTATCATTAACTATGTATCAATATTCATTCAGTTCAAGATCATTAACACTTGACCACTCAAAAAATGATTGTGTTTTGCTCTTACATGACTGAAATTGTTTTCTCAATTTCAAATAATGGATAGCATTTTATTATTTTTTGCAAAGCGAATAATAAGAGCGATCGGTCAGGACATTTATAATTTAAATGTTGCAACAGTGACAATGACATATTCCTAGTAATGTCTATAGCCATTTTTGAGAATTCAATGGCGCATTTTACATAAACTTGATTAATTGAAACATTGAATATTGCAGTATTATGAGCGCACGTACTTGCTCCGCCCTCAGGCGATGACATAAACTCGATCATCGATTGATGCAAATTCAGAAAATTGTCGTCATCAAACGATTTTATCGAAGTGCCACCTGCGATTTAAAATATTTAAAAGTGCAAGCTATTCAACCATCGAATTTTGACGATGAGGATAGCACATCTATGAAAAATCGTCCCTCCATACATGTAATTGTGTTGCTCACTGAATATTACTTCGGGTTTAACTTTTTTCAAGGAAAGAAATCCAGAGATTGAGGTGCGGGATTAGATCCCACTTAGTGATCACTTCCAAACTAAAAATTTAACTTTTTTATCTTTCGTTCAGCTTATTATAAAGTGAATAATTCTCCATCTGAACTGAATCCGAGGTTTAAGGTCAGAGAAGTCATAGTTTTATCATCTTATTTCTAAACACTATTTGTATACTTGGTGAGCGCTTTCAATAATTCCATTTTTTATGACTTTGTTGAAATCACAATGCTTAGTGCTCATAAAACACGCAATTATCAAGTATATGCTGCTTCCTATGATCCCTGATTTTTCGGTCACCCCATTCCCGTTATACTCTCTAAACAATATTACTCGGGTTTCAGGTATATCCGGATGCCAATCATGGACTGCGTGGAAATAGAAACCACAATCATGCCTTCCGTAAAATGGCCATCTTTTTAAAGGACTGTTTTAATTCTACTTCTTATCGATGGTCGGAGCTCAAGCCTGAAGGTGGCAATTCTTGAGATTGATAAAACAAACATTTCTTGAGGGTCTTGCCAAACGTGATGTCTTCTATTGTTTTTACATTTCTATCAAGTAAGTTTTAAATTATAATGATTGCGTGCCATATATTACAATATAGCCTACTTATTATCGCATATGTATAATGTAGAACATACCAAAGTTTGAATATACATCGTGTCAAAATCTGTCATAGAAATCCCTTCATGCATGCTTTTCCTTGTCTAAATTAGATCATAGACTTACGAATATGTACCTATACATAACATACTTCGACGACTTCATATAATTTCATGGTGTTTGATCAGTTATGAGCTACCCTTGGGGTACACATGATTCTTAGGATGCTGACAACTCAGGATTATAGACCCAAGATTGACAAATTCACCATAACAGATTATGCATGTGACTCTGTTCCATGACCCCAAAAGGAACTCATGTTAAAGCTGAGATTTTAAAGTTGAGAACCTATCGTGTGCATCATTAGTTGCTGTTCAGTCAAACACTGTGCGCATGCCGATCAATACCCTATTGAAATGAGTTTGATGGCAAACTTTGCTCCTCTTGAATTCTAAGGTATGCAATGATATTTAGGTCTGCGCATGTATCAAAAAACATCATGTGCTACATGCACGAACTACACTATATACTCGTATACGGAATCTTTTTATTGGATGTGCCCTGATGATAACGACGCTGAATCGTTGAATTACATTGGCTTGAAAAAACAAACATTGGCTTCAAAAAATAGCAATAACAACATAATATATTGTAAAATATATGATTAAGCGGCTAAGAAATGTTGACTGCTAGCATCCCTGGATGTTGTGCTCTTGCTACACCGCTTTGCGGACCAGATGTTAGCTTACTCATATTACTTAAGTGGCTCATCATTTATTGGTTTTGTGCCACAATTGTGTGTGTGGTCGAATCGTTACCATAGCTCGTATTGCTTCTGGATAAATCGACTAGAGAGCAAGCAGTGGCTTTGTGACTTAATGACTTAAAATTAAATGGATTGTATACGGACTGACTGTGACATTCCAGAGGCTCCGTAGAGACCCCGACTACGACTTTTATACTGCAGTTTTATACTTTTGCAACTTTGAATACTGAATGCTAGCTTGAATTCAATTGAATTTTCACTTAGTATTTCCGGCCACTCAATATTGTCATTATTTCACGTTATTAGAAAAGACATGTGTAGATACATGACCTGTCAATTTTTCGTTAGATATTTCCAAATTTGCTTGTCTATAATTCATTTTTGCGATTTTTTGCATTTTCGAATATAAGAAATATCATTTTGCACGCTTATAGGATTGGATATTTCAAACTTATTGGTTCCGTAATCAGCATGGTAATTCTCCTGTATTTTCCTTACAGCCTAATTAGCATGTTTGTATATATCACTTTAGCCTCAACACCTTGTGATTTGTTTCAATTTTTTTCTTCCTGTCATTTTTTGCTTACCTTCACTTACGATGCATTTACAAATCTAATAGACCGACCCGCGGTCCACGCCCGTTTTTGTTTAAATGAATCATGCTCAGACCGCGGGCTACCTGGCCTAGTCAAGTCTATCTCACAAGTCTACTTGCAAACATTCGTGAGCTGGTGCTTTATTATCTTAACTGCTACATTGACCATGTGGTGTACTCAATACAATCATGCATGTTAATCATTTTTACTCTCATTTTCTATTCATGTTACTGATTTTTGTTTAATCGACCTGACCAATTCCATGCCTCTATTGCAGGGAAATTCAGCATAATCTTCCCAAATGTATTACATTTCATGGAACGCATCCAAACTCTGTCAGCATCCAAGACTGAATATCAAGCAGCAATGCAACTTCCTAATATTCCCAAAGATCTGTCGACGTTACACATTTGAAGTATTCCTCGTGAACATATTCTGGTATTCTGAAATCAAATTCATCTTCTTTAGATGAAGCAAACTTTCTTGAGAATATTTACTCTGGGTCGATATATAGTATTATTACAGCATTTATTCGATTGAATATAAGATGTGACTCATGGCAGTCAATATTCTATTTTATGTAGTTTCCAGTCTATTATCAAATGGGATCAGTTGTTTTGTTTAATTTTTTGTCCGAAATCTGTGACCTTGATAATGGATTTTCGTCTGAGCTTCCATTATGTACATATCATCTTTAACCTTGTGAAGATTTTGATCATTCGTCAATTTTAACCATTTTCATCTTTGAATGAAGGCTGCAGTACATTATGTAATTTACTGACAATTCAATGTTTTCATCAATGCCTCAAGTGATTAATCTCTGGTGTAATTTTCCTGATTCTTTAAAAATGTTATGAAGTAGTTGTTTTTATATTTTTTGAAAATGTAGTAAGGTCTCTCTAATAAACATGTTTTTACTGAAGTTTTTGTTTTAACGCTGTACACTGCTCGCTACTATGGGCCACCATCGCTGACACAAAGTCACGCAATGGACATCGTTATACGAAATGGTCTACGAAGCACCAAAGTGAATTCACAATGTACGCTTTGTTGACCCGATCCGTAGTGGAATGGTGTTGGACGCTTCAGCCCGTCGCATTTTTGCTGTGATCCTCCAAAAACTGATCTGCTCGACCTAGGCTTCTGTTACTTTAAGCTTAAGCGAATTCTCAAACTTTTCTATACATTATAATGACCTGTCTCGGAAGCACCTTTCGAAAGTCAGAACTTTGCAAGCATTTTGTTTGATAGCTTTTAACGAAGTGCATCGATTTTCAATATAAGCACAATATTATAGAAAGAAGGATGTCCTCAGACTTGAACAATTTAGGCACGAAAATTCCTTGGCAGCCGTAGACGCTGCGTTCCGCCCTACAAGGGCTCGTCAGCAGGGCTCAGAATGCCCCAAACTAGCTTAAAATATATACGAGTAGAATGGTTGAACGACTGCACAACAGGCTGCTCTGCGTTATTTATCCTGCTTTTGCCGTGCAGCTGGTAATCACAAAGATTGCCGAGTGCCAGTTCGCCTGGGCATACAGTAGAATGGAAGAATGTCCTCAATAGATGGAGGACAATATTGCATAGATATGAGTGCATGAATCAAGGTTGGAACCGGCCGGGTCGGGATGGGACGGTGGCTGTCGTCACTGAGTACCAGTTGGTTTAGGCTTTGATCGTCAGATGTTATTTGGTCAACTTGTGCCATCAGACATTATTCAATTTCCACACAGCATATGTGAAATGCATTATGAATGGTAGGACATCCAGCACTACGGATAAGCGAGAGCTACTTATTACAATACAATGCTACACAATGTAATTATTCGCATTTCGATATCATGTTTTGTGCGAGGAGCAGTAATACGCGTAATGACTTAGTTACTAATCTAATGAGTTGTAGGCCCACTTTATAATTTGTGACAATGTTGTCTGCATTTTCAAAGTAAATCAAGCACAAGCAAATTGAAAACAAATAATAAAAATAATGACCCAAATGGGCATTGATGTTATAATAACACTGATGCGATAACAATGTGTACATATATATTCCGCCTTCACAAGAAAGCTTTAAGCGATCAGCAAATTCTAGGTTCCAAAATAATAAAAGTTTTTCTAACGATAAATGTTCTGAGATCAACAATTTGATCACTGACTGAATGCTGATGGTGCGAATTGTTTTTTCTGCGACGTGCAAACTTGATTTAAAGTGATTCACTGAAGTGAGATTTACTTCTTCACTTGTGAAGGAATTCTAGTGATTTGAGACGTGAATTGTTAACTCTCTCTACTGCACTTTAAATTCACATCCTTTTGAGCCTAAATTGATGGACGCATTCTGACGTACAAGTGAGTGGTCCCAAGACCGAGCGGGAGTGTTGCTGTACCCGTACAACGTCAATCAAAATTTATCGCGCGCAGTTAGCTTAACAAACAAGTATCCATGATCCGCTGTCAAATGCTGGAGTAGTAGGCTCTATGTTGCATTGAAACCACGCACGGCGAAACCGGGGGGGGGGGCACCGGGGGCACGTGCCTCCCCCTAAAAAATTAAGAATTTTTAATGCCCTTCTCCCATAATTTAATTGATGTTCAAAATTGTCAGACATCTTATTGACTTGACAGAGCCAAAGATTGCCGATGAGTTGCCTATTTATCATTTTCCACTTTTATCTGTTAAGCACAATCTCATTCAAGTGAAAACGATGCCGCAAAGCGTGGACTGGAGGTAATTATGTCATATGTCACATATATTACATAGTTGCATAATTATGTAATTATGTAACGGATAAAGCAAACAAATAAAATGCAGAATTAACTCATAGCTTTTAGAAAAACTACTCTGGTGGAAACGACCATACATGTTTCAGGTGGATTCATCTCCCTTCACCAGTGTGCAAATGAGAGAGAGAGGACAATAAATTTACAATATGTACATACAGAATTCCAATCGTCGGAAGTGATTACCACAAAGCCAATTGAGTAATTTGGGTCTGGACATTCAATGGGTCGTCGGAGTTGAATTCTTTGATGAATAAGGCTTCATCCAGTTTGGTTAGCCACGGTTTGGTATGATACATGATCTGGAAATCAGTGACATCAGGAAAGTGCAAGTACAAGCTAATTTTAGATGATGGACGGACTGCCTTTTATGTATTCTTTTATTCTAGTGATAAAGTGCATCGGAACTGCAAATGTAATTATAACCATGTTCTACAAAGAATTTTGCCAGAGTGTTGGACAAATATATTCTCGTCTTCGGAACTCTCGCATTCGTCCATTTTTTAAAATGCTGAAAACAAATATGATCATCCATAATAAAGATAAAATTCCTAAGGAGCTTTCCTCTTCAATAGTTTATATATACTCATGTGAACATTGTAATAAATGTTACATTGGGGGAGACTAAAAGGCATTTTAGAACTAGAATAAATGAATACATAAAAAGCAGTCCAGCATCTGAAATTAGCATGCATTTGCACTTTCCTGACGTCACTTATAAAGATCATGTATCATACCAAACCGTGGCTAACCAAACTGGATAAAGCCTTGTTCATCAAAGAATTCAACTCCGACGACCCATTGAATGTCCAGACCCAAATTACTCAATTGGCTTTGTGGTAATCACTTCCGACGATTGGAATTCTGCATGTACATATTGTAAATTTATTGTCCTCTCTCTCTCATTTGCACACTGGTGAAGGGTGGTGGATGTATGGTTGTTGCCACCTGAAACATGTATGGTTGTTTCCATCAGAGTAGTTTTTCTAAAAGCTTTGAATCTGTGCACTATTGCTTTCTGTCTGAATTTACTCATTTGTTTATGATAACGGATATGTCTACGACATGTCAAGCGACTGTGAATTATCTACCGGTTGAGAGACAACTCAAAATAAATGCAATCTACAGCGATTGTTTCCGTGGCAAGTGAAGTGTAATTTTATCAGCCCTTTATCAGTTTTAAGGGACCTTCAGTATTGAAGTTCCATTGTTACTCTAAGGAACCCTAGAGGTCAGGTGCCCCTCAAAGCTTTGAGCGGGTCCCTCTACCAGTATTACAGGTATGTTGGGTCTTCAGAATGGCAGCATGGAGGCCGGTCAGTAGGCCACAGAAGGCCTGCTTTGCCTCTAAATGACCGATTGACTTAAGGCTATACATAGACATCAAAGCGAGCTTCACAGATATTATATCAATCAGTGCATGAGGCATGGTTTCTCTGAAAAGTGAAATCCCTGTGAGGATTTGAGAATATATTCCGTAGTTACACTATGGTCGAAAAACTCAAGCATGAAAAGTGCCCTTCTGATTTGGTGCCCTTCCCCTTTCATCGTCTTCCGCTGTCCCTGATTGAAACCCATTACTCATTGCATTTCATAAGCTCCACGTGTTGTGTAAACTATCCCATGTAGTGAAATTATTCAACATCTGGAATAATTTTACAGTAGATAGGTTGAGGAACACACAATGCTTCCAAAATTCATAAAGGGTAGAATACATGATTCTGGAAACTTAATTTGAGATGAATTAGGGTTTCAACTGCATGTATAATTGCTGGCTATATTTATATCACAAAACACGCGTGTAGATACTCTGAAATTATGTTACATTTAGGATGCTCTTGATGCTTCAATGATTGACTAAGCGGTTTATTCTCGACTGAATGTCGTCAAAGGTCGACATAGGTCTAATTGAATTTACTGGCCGGCTGACGGCCATTTCAAACCCTGGTATGAATCATCTCATGACTGTTGTATCATAGAATTCGAAGAGAATATTGGAAATTTAAATGTCTTGTTACTATCACCTGTTAAAATTGTTAATATATTAAAGATGCTTAATGATATATTTGATATAAAGGACAATATGTATTAATGATGTTAATGATGTAAATAGTTATTGAATTACTATGGTAATGGCAGATTAAAACATTCATTTCCAAGTTTCTGTTAACCATGGAACCATGGGAACATTTTTTGGTATCTACAAGTCCTTATTCTTTTTTATAATCACATTTGAAGTTGCTATGGAGCTGCAGAAAGCCATTTCACAGGTACAGTGGAATGCAAATTTTGAAAGAAACCTTCCACAATTCATATGGCCTACATTTCTTTACAGTGTATTCCTCGCGCAAATCAACTTTTGCTAACATTGAATACCACAGTCAACATGAGTATCAAATTCACCAGTCAGGCACAGGAAATCTATCAGCAAAAAATGTTGTAATTTTTACTTAAATGGAATTGCATTGATGAAAAGCAACCGGTTTCCTAACAACTAACATAATCAGAATAAATCCTGTCAAAGTTACAAGCTAATTGCAATTCCTATTACATGTAGTAATAGAATCAAAAGAATGCTAGTTCTAACATGATGAAGCAATAGGCTATGCCTTGACTTTCATGTTGTTCTGAAGCATTATTATTTACCTACTGTAAAAATGAAAATTGTAAGCGATGCTGCTGTCTTCAAAACTGCTGCAAATTATTTACTGACTTTGGAGAGTTGGAGCCCTGCAGAAAAAAAATTTCGATGAAATATTCTGGAATTTGAAATCCTTTACATCATGAAACATCATTTATATCATACTTTTAGTCAGTGGAATAGCCAAAGGCCGTTATTGTTGCAACTTCGGAAGTTCAAATGATTGCACTATCAAATATTACTTTCTGACTTTGCTTTAACTGGGTTGGTGAACTTACTCTATTTCACCTAACTCCATTTCGAGAATAATTAATCTTTTTCGTTAGTCGATCACACAAGAAGGAATTAACATGAAAATTAATTATGACTAATTTTATTGAGTTGCCGATGTATCAATTTTGGAAATTTTCAAAATTTTGGAAAATATTGGAAAATGTTGAAAGTTTTAATTTTTTGTGATAGGCCCTATACTTTGACCACTTCCACAGCCGAGGCAGCTACACACCGATAGAATGGGTCTGAAACTGTTGATTTTGATAATTATTTCAAATAAACCGATCTTGAAAAATGGAAAATTTTGAATTTTTGTGACATAATTTTTGCGCTGTCTATCACAGCCGAGGCATGGAAACATCAATAGAATTGTTCTAAGACTCTTGATTTCATCATATCATTTTCATCACATTATATCATTTCATTATATCATAGCAATACGAATCCCGTCCGCGGATTTTTGAGCATTTGCCACCAGTGGCTTGTGGTAATTTGTTGGCATTTTTTAATATTATCACGCAGACATCATTTTGAGATGACGTGAATTTTTTCCTCTACAATAGGGGTATAATTTTATGCAATGTGAAAGATCTGGAGCAAAAAAAATGTGCACTTTATTTGGGAGTTTGTTTATAGCTTGAAAGTTAAGCTTTATTTTGCAGCCTTGATTATAATGATACAAATTCTCCGTGTGTTGATGAACATGTGAAGCACAAGCACACAGTCCACCACAGCATTATACATGAGCGACAATATTGAAAGACATGTTCACAGAAGCAACGGTATTTACTTGGAGCCAGTGTACTTAGTGACTGACGGCCTTGGTACCTTCACTGACGGCGTGCTTGGCCAGTTCACCAGGCAGCAAAAGGCGAACAGCGGTTTGAATTTCCCGACTGGAGACGGTCGACTTCTTGTTGTAGTGAGCAAGTCGGCTGCTCTCGTTGGCAATTCGCTCGAAGATGTCGTTCACGAAGCTGTTCATGATGGACATGGCCTTGCTGGAGATACCAGTATCGGGGTGCACCTGTCGGAGCACTATGTAGATGTATTTGGACCACATATATAAGACTCGTGAGATATTTGGAGACTAAAGATATTTGTGATGAGTAGAAAAATATTTATGATAGCTTCTAACTTCTGATGGCGTATTGTCCGATATCTTCGTTGAAGACAAACTACACATCTTCCATTTCTAGTTCAGATGCGTCAGATCATAGAGTATACCATACCTAACCTGTGGTAACTGTCGGGCCAACTTCGGTCCATCGTCGGTCAGTAAATTTTGGTCGACTGTTGGTTGGCTACTGGTCGGCCAAATATATTGTGTTGGCTCATGGTTGGCACTGGTCGGTTTACTGTCGGCCAAAATTTTATGTGGGTGGATTTTAGTCGAATTTTAGTTGGCCAAGGTCGGCCGAAAATGCTGTGTTGGCATATAGTCGGCCAATGTCGGCATATGGTCGGCCAATTATCTATGGTTGGATCGTGTTCGTATTTCAATTGACCATGGTCGGACTAGAGTATTGTTGGCTTCCCAATCGCAAGATCTTAAGAGGGATATCGGACATTATCTGGGAATTCTTTCAGCATCAGAATTTTCTGCAGTGCTGAATCCTCGAATGCAGTTGTACCTGCTCTAGGTTTCATAGCGAATCATGCATTGTAATGGAAAATGCAACTGCGGTTTTATATGGATTGAAGCTGGTTATCGAATGTAAAACCCATATTATGCTCATTGCGTATTTCCCATCTAAAAACATGTTATTGATAATCTCTATTATTTTTAAATCATCGGTAGGCTACAATAAGAAATAGACTCACTTTGAAATAATCAATCGACTGCTATATATATGGACCTACGCGGTTCTACTTCAGTAAGCCTATGTTGTTGATTTTGATTGATACAGTTGTATTCACTAAATTACTTCACTAAAAATGTCTGAACTTTAGATAATGAATCAAACAGATGCGTTAATATCAGCTCACTCAGTCTGTGAGATCTGATCTGACTACGCTCTCTATCACTGTAGAAAAATTCGGCGTCAATACAGTTGTGAAGATTCATTGTTTTGTCAGAACAGTAGCGGTCGATAATTCCCCGCCGCGTCCTTGCAACAAACCGTCTATGCCTGTGACTCACAGTGTGCGTGGTCTGCCGTCTGGTGTTCCCTGCTTGTTTCATTGTCCTCGCCGTCAAGTGGAAAGCTGCGCAATAGCTTGACTGCTCGTTCAGTCTCTTGCATGGTCTATCACAGCAAAGCGCACAACGAGCCCAGTGTTTTGATTAACAATTATTAGCACCAAGCGTCGCCGCAGCAAAGGATATTTAAATACATATATGCGCCTTCTTTCTTTATCTATCGTCAGTTTCGTGATCGCACCTGTGCTTTTGTCATTTACTTACTTCATCCATCACAGTACATGGAATGTTACTTACGAGACTACCTCACTGAACTACAGCATTATTGACGTATCGAAGTGATAGACAACTCTTTCAACGATACTGAATTATCATGATAACTCGAAAATTATGACCACTCGTGTGCAGTCAGTTATCACGTGTATGAGAGATTTTCCACGCAAGGAAGCAATCAAATTCCCTCTCAATTTATTTATGCAACAGGATTTAAACCATGCATCTCATGTTATTGGGCATCAAACTACATAGAAAGGGTAAGTTTCAAAATGCAAGCTCAATTTTTACTTGCAAATCAACATGTAGTCTGCATGCAGCAACTTATGGGTTATCACCCCCACTTTCTCCCACTACCCAATTTCTCCAAAACTTCGTCATGCCAACGTAGTTGGGTATATTTTCCACCCACAGAAAAAGATTTATGTAAATCGGACAAGTAGCCTACTTTTAAACTAGAGACGATAAAGTCAAATGTTCTATTGTCAACATGCAGGTTGATCTGACTTCGTCTGTTCGATGCATTTTACATTCGTGTACTGTGTGCATTGTTCTCTCTCTCTGTTTTCGTCTCATCCACTGCTATTTAAATCTTCCCACGACCACTATCCGACCACACTTTTTTAAATTAAATATTTAAGTGTGCGAGATGTGGCTCTGGTCATAATTGTTACTTCACGAATATCTCAAATCTAGTGCTATTGGCTCAGATGATGGGGTCAGAAGAATGACGATTCAAATGTACATGTAGATGATTCTGATTCCGAAGACTAAATCATGAATCACTTTCCTTTGTTTTATTGACGTTTTTTAGCTGCTACTTGGGGAGCAGTCCGAGTTAATAATGATCACTTATTTTGTTGTTTCACTGACGTTTCATAGGTAATTGTTGTAAATTTAATAGTCTTCCAACAGAAATTGGCTAATTGTGAAATTCCACAGTTCGTTGGTTCGTTTTATATACTTTTGTTAAGAAATTTGTTGTTTTCAGTTTCTTTTGTTTTCAATTTTCAAAACATGTACTAGGCCTAATGGGTCAAACGCGTAGCACATGAGCTTTAAATTCTCTAGAATTAATTCTTGATTAACCATATTCATAGCGTTCCATTATGTTGTAGCAGCTCAACCACAAATTTAATCGGTGCCAGTATTTTTCTACAATTAAAAGCTACCATCGGCTATATTGACATCAATGATTACATGAAAGTAGGACTTCAGGTCCATTAAATCTAGCAAAATTCGCAAATTTTCGTTTCACACTTCAACAGACCATGAGAAAAGAACAAGATGCTAAATTTTTGTTTATCTATATCAGAGGATCCCAACCTTCATAACATCGTGGCATATAATTGAACCACTCAACTTCTCTATTCATGAAGCCACTTGGCAATTTAATGACCAAAAGGGAAGATCGCATAAACAGAAACTGTTCATATAGATACTAAATTTCCTGTATTCAGATAAAGTGCCAGATTGTAATGATGAATGTCAGTGAAATCTTTAGTTGAGCCTAAAAAATGAACGTTGTTTATACTCGGAAGCACATCAGGCACGGAGCCTTTCTTCCATGTGGCCGAGTTGTCATTTACCACTCTCATTCTTTTTCGTGCTGAGTGTTTACTTAGCAAGAATGCAGAGTGTACCTATTTTAAAAGTCTTGGGTTTGACCCGACCAAGATTTGAACCAAGGGCGCCCGGACGCAGAGCGAACACTCTACCACAAGGCCACAGCGCGGGTTAACAGAGCCTGTTTCTTTGCTGTCGCTGCAATTTGCGGGTGAACATGAGAGATTCATACAAATAGCCATTCTTCAATGTTTTTAAATCATGCATGTCTTTATTATTTTTAATGCTTGCGAAATGAAATTTTATGAGATTCCGTAATATGCTTATTTTAGCGTGGAGTTTCATTCAAAGTCTGATCCACCAAGGTTTTTGCTAGCGAAAGTCGCGTGCAAGACATTCTGTGAAGAATCTGTGCGGCCCTCAGCCGATATTTTTCTCAAACTCCAATTTTTGAGAAATTGACGAATCCACAGATTGTCAATGAGCGAGAAATTATGCGGATATAGGCTATCCTTGAGATTTGTACGCAACCAGCCTTCCATCCAGTTTTGATTAATTGATTTGCCGCTGTATTTATAAGAATCAATTTCTCTGATGGATTAATTTTTCCAATTTGCCAGAAAGAAATTCGCAATAGGCCTATTCATATGCGCACATGCAGGTTTTTCTTGCATTACGTCATTATGTCACTATTCTTTGCTTTTCAAGGGATGGTCCGTTCATGGTGCATGAACATAGCTTCATTTCCAAGTTTTTCAGGTCTCTGTCGTGATGTTGCATCGTGGCTATATTCAGACTCGACTTTCACTGGTTTTGTGCCTATGTGTCATTGATTGTTGAGCCTCTGTCTATGCCCGATGTCATTAAGCAGCGAAGGTGTCCCAATTTGTTGAAACGACTATTTCAGGACCAGGTGGTAAGATGCATCTATTATTTCATGTGCCATACATCATAAGACGCACATAACACTCTCAGTAAAATTTGTACCTCCTATTATTTTGGAACTCGTCTTGTCATTGCAGCACATTCTACAACTTACTGTGTGGCCTATTTCCTGTTCATTGTCATGGTTGGATCCTTGCTTGCACCTGTCAACAAGCACAGAATTTTGAGGTAGATACTTATAATTGGGCAAGTTTTTAACAATTTTAATTGATTTATTTTCAGCATTTGACAGAACTTGTGCAAACAATTTCTGTGCACTCTATAATAATCTGCTTTAAGAAGGTTGATTTCCAGGAACCCAACTCTCCCATGGTAAGTTGTCCATGGTGGTTTGTGTGTGAGAATGTAGATGAACAACACATCGAGGAAAGAAGTTTGATTTTTTGGATGTGATTCGTGAATTGGTTGCAATTCATAAAATCACTGCATGGTGACGTGTGTTTCTCAGTCATATCATGGGACAAGCTGGTTCAAACAATCTACTCCACGAAGTTTGTGGAAGCTATTCAGCGAGACTTCTACCCACCTTAACAACTAAAAACTGATGGGTTTTCTACGCTTAGCTTAGAAATTATCGACACATCAAGCATCATGCAGACATTCTCATGCTCAATTTTTTTTTGGAATGTGTATTTTTTTAACTATTTTAGATACCAGGTGCTGTAATATTTCTTCTAGCATGTTTCCATTTGCAAAGTTTGCCTTTAACTTAGTATAGCCATTTGGAAGTTCACCTTTTCCGTTCGCTCTTATGATTTGTAATTCATTTGTGTGAACTTTATCTGTATTTTCAGAACTGAAGTCATCGTCAGTGGTTTTGTACTGTATCTGTACAATCTTATCTTATCATGCCGATCAGATATGTGATTGAGAATCTGTTGGTTTGAAAAGGATAAAGAACCCAGCTTAGTCAGCATTGGATTTTTTCACCATCGCAAGTATTGCTTATCTTCTACAGCGTTGCATATTGTAGTGCGTATGTCGGTTGCTGGTCGACCGACAGTCGGCGACATTTGGTTGGCCAACTCGCGTTTGGACGGTCGGCCGAATGTCGCGTTTTGAAAGTCGGTCGACGGTCGCATAGTAGTTTGCTTGAAAGTCTGTTAATGGTTGGCTTGACCAACCGTCGGCGACGGTCGGTGCTCCCGTACATGACCTTCCTGCCGACGGTCGATCAATGGTCGAGTGTCCGACTACTCGACTCTCAGCCGACCGTCGCATTTCCCACAGGGTACTCTATGGGTCAGATAGTTCCAAATCGATTTCAGATCTACTTAAATGAATTTCAGACATTTCCAGATGAATTGGAGATTCTCCAGTTCAATTTAAGATCTTTTCAAAGTTGAGCTTCTGACAGATATCTGAAATTCAAATAGAAAAATCTAAGATCCATCTAATGTCTGAAATTCATTTGGAAAGATCTGAAATAGACATGGAAAGAGTGCAGTTGGTTCCAAAAGTTAACATGCAGGGATGATAGAAAAGTTTTCGGTCTTTGAATATTACACTGTCTTTTCAAACGACTATAATAAGTCTCCAAAACAAAGGATAAAACGGCAGTCAATCACCGAACAATAAATCTCAAAATTTTCCATTGGAGAATTTTCCATTTGCATCACTACCTGTATATAGTGCCCTAGTCGCCCGTCCATGGATATTTATGGATGATTTCATGCATGTATCAGAAATTAATCATGCATGGGAATGAACTTGACCATGGTCCCCAGGAAGGTGGAATGCGCTTTTAAACAGCACGATCGATACAGAATTGAATTCTCCAACTGAGTGTGGAATAGACCAGTTCGTGTTAGAAATATGCAATGATTCATTGCATAGCTAGTTGCCGACTCGGGTGCTCATAATCACAAATGGGTTCTTCACATATATTTCTATTCAATTCATTTCTGGATCGATCATGCGGTTCAAAAAATGAATTTCACCAACCTGACGCGCCATTACGTTTTCATCAATTGCATGGTAAATCATATCTGATTTGCATGCTAGAACTACCTCAAATTCACATATTAAGGAAATAATACATAGCTCATTATGGCATGAATAGATTTTATCTATAACAAAAGAACAATTAATCAGTATAAACATGGAGGCTAAAAAACATAACGAAAAAAGTTCACTTCATATAACGAACTTGTTCGCTAGTCTGTCTCTTTATAAACATTGAGATTCTTCTGAAATTGGATAACAAAAGCTAAATTAAGTTGCATAAAAGAAAAACAGAACAAACCTTCAAAAGAGTCAATTCAAAAAATTAAAATTGAATTATTTTACATACTTTTATCCCAGGCACAGCCGCAGCAGCCAATTCAAAGTTCTGGGGTTTATTCTAACAAAATTTATAACTTAATTAAAAACAATTAAATTCAGTATCCAACAGAAAAATTACATCTAATTCGCCTTTAAGAGACCTGTTAGCTGGCCTCTAGGATTCTATGAACTGGAATTACACACGGAAAGGATAGATACGCTAAGACACATGCGTGTATTAATTATGAAGTTGATATAATCTCGCTGTATAATCCATGTTATACTGGGTATAATATATATGAAATGCAGTACATTCATAGACGACAAATTCACGAAGCATTCACGATAATCATAGTGACATAACGTTAGGACATTGCAAGACTTGAAAAATGCATATACACGATAGATGTAATGATTATCAGTAAGTCATCGGTATAATTTGGCATCATAAACAGAAGTGTGTTGCATTAAGTCATTGTGAAAAGAAACACATTGTTGCACTTCTACTGATAAGAAGACGATAATATCAAGTTAATAAGGCAAGTCAATTGACCGCGCTTCGAGCCACTGACACTTCAAGGGGCCATATATGTATAGTAATAAAACGATAACCACGTTTGATGTCGAAGATTCTGACACACAAGTATGACATGCATAAACTCAATGGATTTCAAAAACACAAAGATTATTTCGCAGTATTCACCCCATACAATTCGCACGAAATATTGAAAGATCAACCATAGATAATCAATCCAATTGCACACATTGACGCAGTGATCAGCAACGAGTACCGAAAGTTATCGAGAACAAAGGAAGTAAAGCATCAAATGTGGAGATCACCACGAGCATTAACCACCTGCAACGAAACAATAATTATGTTATTTTAAAACCATTGATAGGGGCTGTTTGCAATTGACGTCAAATAGGAGGGGGAGGGGCTTACTCAAAATTGACATTTGATGTTTGCCTTTACTGATTAAGTTACCTTTTATGAATACATGATAGCAACTAGTACACCAGATTTTCCAAAAATTCAGACTTGTCTCTTTCAAATTTCGGGACACGCGCGATTCATTAAACAGATTCTTTATTGATTTAAGATGACCAAATTGTAGCTGAATAGAATCTCATTTTCAAATAATCATTTAATTGTTCCGCATAAACAGCCTACTGTTTTAAAAAATCAAAAATAGCCGATGCTGTTTGTGTTGAAAATATATTCTCAAATTTTCGTCGTCCCCTGACGCGGTCTGAGACAGACGAAAGTTTGGGAATATATTTTCAACAGCATCGGCAATTTTCGATTACTTAAAGTGATCATTTATTTCCATTCATATTTCTAGTTCATTATATAATCACGTGCTTTATATCTATCAATATTCGACAAACTCCTTTTATATCATCTACATCGTACACTAAATGATGAAAGTCATGTAACGACTTAGAATTTCTGAGCTGCAGAGAAAAGAGAATGACCTAGTCCCATTCTCAAACAGCCACAAATTTTGAAAATGATTCCTCTTTTAAAATACATACTTTAATATACAAGTAGAGAATGAGCTGCCAAACTCAGAAGCACCAATTATAACTTTCAATGGAATTGGAAGAACATGTGTATCCGGGAAAACGACCACCTTCAACGTCAATCCACACGAAAATGCCTGTTAAATGATCATAACAACTGCAACTTACCAGGAATAACGAGACCACTTTAAATGAGCTGCAGAAAAGCCCGAAACATCCAATGGAATTGAGAGAATGCGTGTAATGGGAGAACAACCATCTACAAAGAAGGGATTAAGTACAGACTGATCAACATAATAGCTTTACATTTACAGAACGACTATTACACAATTAAATCAAAAATTCCAAAAAAAAGTACATGCACTTAAGTTTTTCACTTTCATCTATAGATCTGCCATTTAATATTGCGCGCAATTATATACAGATTTAGATAGTTCTATATATAACGAAATTATCAACCGACCTTTTGATATGGCATATTTGAATTAGTTAGCATTGCTCAGTTAATATCATTTGATATTAACCGGCCTGTTCAAGGTCAATGACATACGGTAGACTAGTCATGTCAAGTTTTGATAATGCCATGAATTTGGAATACATGCACATGTACTCGCTACGCAAATATATTTTGGTTTGATCAGTCTGAAATTGAAAGATATTCTCATCTGGTACAGAAAGAAGGCACAAATATAAAAAGAAGAACTAGGCCTACATGTAAATAATATCAGGATATCTGTTGAAAACTTTAAAACATACGTGTGTATTTAACGAAAATCAGAAAACAATTAATAAAAATAAATGTACTAGTGCAAAAAGTCTAAACATAACAACTCCTTAATTACATCTCTACACAAATTTGCATCATCTTCTTACTTAATATGGGCCTACATAAATATAAAAGCAATGAGTAGACTTTTGAACAAGATGCCAACAAGACGGCCCCAATCATCACAACAATCCTGAATTCACTCGTTCACAATCAAGTCAATGTCATCATCTATAGAGCTAACTGAACTGTTACAATCTTCACAACACCGGGTGTGAAAGACGGTTTCTCAGTTTTGTGTGTGTCGGTGCGCATAAGCTGAATACTCGCTCCGTACCATCACTGGATGGAGGGGAACTGTGGACAGCAGCTGCAAGCTCAGCAAATTTCCACAAAGACGTTTTCATCTGCATTTACTTGGACAAACCGCCAAACTTGACGGCTTACATATATTTGATTTCACTTGAAAAACAGGTGATATGAAAGATATACAAGACAATAAATCAGTTATCGTCCGCTAAGCTCCTTTATCCTTTTACCGACGACAAGCAGATTTAGATGTTACCTGACTTCTGACTGCACCCTGATAAATAATGGTCTTCAAGAAAGAAACCTTCACCGAGCGCAAACATCACTGATAAACAGAGGCCATGAAAAATTAATTTCAAATAATTGCTACAATTAGGTGCAATTAATTAATTTCTCAATTGACGAAATTAAGCTGACAATCCATTTGATTTTTTGGATAAAATTATTGCAATTAATTGGTCGGCCTATATAAACGTACATTACCTATATGCGGGGATGAGAACGTGCAGTTAGGGGCTCTGACAAAAATCAACTTTTAAAGGGCCCTAACACGGAATCCTCTAGAATTCCGTGGGCCTTAAATAAAAAATTCAAAAAAAATGATTATAGCCTTTCAAGGGACACTGGCGGAAACGCGTATCCGCTAAAGATTTTCATCCCTGTTATGCGAAGTTGCATGCTCTCTATCAATATCAATTTTGGAGGCTGTAGTCATGGCATTTAATTTTAAATTTAAATTCTACAATCATTCGCAAAAAAGAATGACCAATAAATTCACTATGACTGAGATACTTCTTAGTTGTCTAAACTAATTCAGAGGCCCGTATGAAGACCCAAGATCTGTTATAGTGCTTTTGATAAGTGATCCTTAGATAACTTCGTTATAAATTAGTTCTCAGCTGTCAACGACTGTAAGTCGTCGTGCGAGGATTTCATAGAAGACTTAATTGGTTGTAGTCAAAGTAAAAGCAATTAAATAGACAATTAAAATGTGTGGTGCCAAATAGTCACTACAGAATTCTGTTAAATACTGGTTGAATATATGACAGTGAATTCATAGTCTTGGGAGCAAGGGCTGGTTCAACGCGGTATTGAAATCTTATCAATTTAAAATTTTTGAGTGATGAATATGTTTAAAATGTTCTCAGCAAAATATTACTGAATTCCAGTTATTGTATTACACATTGCTGTATCAAGTTATTGATTATTATTGAATTCTAGCGAAGTGATGATAATCCAGTCAACCAGTGGCTGTGACTGTGTACACTCCTCCCCCAAACTAAGTAGATACCGGTAGTACATGATTGTCATAACAGAGAACCCATATATTGTGACCAGTGTTTTTGAGCGAGCGGCATTCTTTCAATTTTTTGATGAGCGGATGAGCGAGCGAAAAAAATATTCCGTGAGCGAAATTTGAGCGAACGAGCGGTGATTTTTTGTCGTGAGCGAGCGGTTGAGCGAGCCATTTTTAGAAAAAAAAAATTAAAAAGATTAAATAATCAAAAAAGCGAAATATTTGAAAAGTCTCTTAAAAATGCTTTCTATAAAAGTCTTTTTGTAGTACATGCATGTATATAACTCGATTGATGAACAAACTTCCGAACTTTTTTTCTCTTCTGTAGTTCTCACACTCATGACAATATAAATTGAATGCCTGTCTGGGTTCTTTTGTGAATATGAACTTAGCAATAAGAAGGTCTTTGTGCTCGATGCTGCACTCAACATCTCACCATCGACACATTATTTATTCACATATCTTTTGAATCGGTCTCCCAATCGTCACTTCGTCCCATAGATGTACTGATAGTCTCCGGAATTGCGCGAAGACATTAAAAGATGCCTTAATTTGACAGAAACATTTCGTTGCTGGAACATATCCACATGCAGATCCTTGAGAAACATTCAGTATCGTCAAACGTAAAAGAACTGCGAAAGAGCTACAATTTTGGAAGAATTGAAACCAACAAAATTAGGCCTACACCAGGACAATCCAAGTGTAGGCATATATGGCTTCCATTTTGCGATGCATTGATTTTAAGACCACGGACATTGATTCACTTTAGTCCTTTTACTCTGAAGTGCGTAGGACTGAATCTGCCTCCCCTTCAACATCCAAACCAATGTTCCAAATCACATGAAATTCACGGTACAACATATTTAGGTTCTGGGCTTTCTTATCGTGATGTTCATTTGCTCCAACTCATTAATCCCCCCATGTTGTAAAAAGCAATTCAAGATTTCAAATCACCAATTTTGTCAGATTTTTTTTATTTGAAATTCCACCGAACTTAAGAGAAAAATCTCCTCAATGATAAAGATTGCAGAGTGCCCGTTCGTCAAGTAATGGAGAGATGTCCTCAAACATCATGTCTGAGGACATTTTTCTATTCTGTCTCCTCAATTATTGCTATCTACGATGCTAAACGAGTTGAGTGTAATACAAAGCTACTTTTCTGAGAACGAAAAGATTGATGTGTAGGCCATACATGGAATAGCCTACATGTCAAATATACGCATACAGTCCGTTTCATAAATAGTTAGAAATCAGCTAGAACTAGATATTTTAAAGTAAACAGCACGTTTTCTAACTATAATTGAATAAATTTGCATCCTATATCATATTAAATATTTTTCTTTGTTATATGTTTGCCCGGTTAGGGCCTAATCGTTAAAAGGGAGTAGCCCTTGCTGGCCACTCTAAGGTTCGTTTTCCTGCCTGTCTTCTATACAATGGAGTTGCACTGGCACGATGGCATGGAGCATTGTCATCCATGAAAATCCAATCAGATGATGGATCACCTAAACTGCATGCTAAAGGATAAACATGTTCTTCGATCACTCGAACGTAGCGTTCGGAGTTCATGTTTTCCCTCATAACATGCAGTGAACTGCGACCATCACCCCAGATGGCTCCCCAGATAAGCAATTTCCTGCAATCGTGCTGGCGCCGATGTCTCAGGTCCTTTTGGGTGCAGCATTTGCTGTTTCACATAAACCAGCGATTTCGTTTATCAAGCGATTTTATTTATAGCAGATTTCTTGCATTTATTGATTACTCAGTCACTCATAAGTCACGTATATCATCTTTAGCTACTTTTAGGAATTATCTACATTATCTTGTCACGACTTCAAATAAGTTCATTTTCAATTCTTAACTCATAGTTTCTTAACACACCTTGCGAATTTTGTCCAAGTATTGCGCCAAGAATTGTATGCACTGATTCATGTGATCAGCATGTAGGATTCAGTTTAGATTATTGCCCATCTCCACACATGTCAAAGGAATTCTGTGGCTATGTTCATCAAAATACAGTATATTGCTTCAACTAATTTTGTGCAATAGCTAATTTAATACATTGGTATGATGGTTTACATTGCTTCATCGTGTGTTTCAAATTTCTACTAAAATGAAATGATGAATTTCCTTTCAACGCCTATAAAAGGTATCTATTTGATTTAAAGCATGGAATTAGCTCTGAGCATAAAAAAGTCTGTAGAATTAAGGAGGGTATTATCGAGAAATGAGCGAGCGAGCGGCATTTTTTCATGATTTTGAGCGGTGAGCGAGCGAAAGGATTATTTTGAGGAAATGAGCGGTGAGCGAGCGACAGGGCGATTATGAGCAAATGAGCGATGAGCGAGCGAAAGCGGAATTTCAATCCGCTCAAAAACACTGATTGTGACACAAATTACATGATGACTTACATGGCACAATCCACATACTGAAGACTGGTTCAAAATACATTCACTTTGACAATAAGTAGGAAATATAAAATAGATATCCAACAAATAGAAGCAGACATAATTATAATAATGTATTGCATGCAAACAGAATTCAAAAAAAATAAGAATGCAACATAAGTACTTCACAATAGACTCAGTATTATACCCGCGACTGCCGATCAATATCATTTGCCACAAAATATCCAGGATTACAAAACATTCGGAAGCTCTGACATATCAGTCGTTATGAAAATTAAACGACTTACTTTTATAACCAGCTAAATGACAAATGAGGTCCATTTGGTCAGCCGTCTAATGTATAGCTAGCTTGAGCCCTATTTCTTATTCATGGGATGGGACCATTTGGATTCATGCAGCCCCATCTAAAAAAAGCAAGTATCCACCAACTATTCGTCTCAAACATGCTGTATAAACCGGTGCAGTGGCGCTGCTTTCTGAATTATTTTGATTCATGACCTCAGAATGTGCGCATCAAAATTCGTTTCAGTGGTTGAGAAAATAAAGTTTCATTTCAAGACCTCATGTGTTGGTTCATTTTATAGTATATTATAATATCATGTTTTTCAATTTCATTAACTCATGATTTTAGCATGACACTTAAAAAATTGCAGAAATCTTACTAATTTCCGATTTATAATGTTGCCCTCTATCAATAGGCCTACTTAGTTTCCTTGCCTGATACTACCTGAAACCTTGATGCTGTAAACCTAGTACGCACTACATCTACCGGATGAACAAGGAGTAAAATATAAGCTGTTTTTGAATTCCTACCCAGTCTACAACAGACGTGTTACATTTTCTCCAATACCTATTCCCGAATGAAACCCGGGTCAGAGTGAGAAAAAGAAATGGAACCCTCAATTGAAGCACAGTATAAAATGATCACGCTGAAAATGATGCGACGCTTGAACTTTCCCACTGAATTTCAGAAAAATATTTATTGTTTTTAAATCAAAAACTTTAGCACCGGTAGGTCTAGAAAAAATGTTAAATTTTTTTTCAAGCTCAAGCACATTATTTCAAAAAGGAGACCATGAAGGTGTACGCTTACAGCTAAAATACAATTTAACTCACACTTCATGGAATAATAACTTGGTTTGTAGCATGAGTGATCGTCTTACCTTCTTTTACGTGACCTCCGCTCTATTCCTTACCAGCACGTAAACTTGAGAGAATCGGCAGAAATTGAGTCACACAGGTATTTGATTCACACTTCTACAGTCCGTTTCATAAAAAGTGGATCATCCTAAAATTTGACTAAATAAAACATAAGGATGATACAGAAGGCATTTTTCATGTTATTTCATGTCCCTAATATATTTAAATGTCCTTATATAATCTGATAAGCTATGATACAGTAATGGTTTTTAAGAAGCTACCCTGTGGTAAAGGCGACGTCGGCTCGAGGTCGCACGATCGGCCAAATCGACTTTCTGCCGACGTTGGTAGACAGTTGGCCAGTGAGTCGGTGGCCGCTGATATGCCGACGGTTGGCGAATGGTCGCATTACGATCCAAAGCCGACGTCGGCTCACAGTTGGCCAGTATGTCTGTGACCACCAATTTGCCGACCATCGACCTAGCGTTGGCTCATAGTTGGCCAGTGAGTCGGTGACCACCAATTTGCCGACCATCAATCTAAAGTCAAGCACGCGGTTCGAGGAACAATAACTAGTGAGTGTAATGAAAAGCCGTGGCCAAATAGAGTTAAATCCATGCAACTTGAGTGAAATATTACACTCTCTTTTAGGCATTTTTATCATCATTTTGCCTGAAGTTTCTGATGAAACTAACTATCTTTCGTCCTTGTCTCCAAATGGTTAATAGTTATTTTTATCAGAAACGTATGAAAAAATGTTGTCAAAATATAATTCAAAAACCATTAGCGCATCCGTGCATATTTGTGAAATACGGTGAGCAGTATCTGTTCTTTGATGATATTTTACCAAAGTTGCATAAATTTGCCTTCATTTTACCAAAGCTTTTTATTACACTTACTACATATTGTTGTTTTAACTACATGCTTGACTTGGATTGATTGTCGACACACTGGTGGTCACCGACTCAATTGGCTTGGCCTTAGTGAAACCCCATGGCACAGACTACAAATAAGAATTACCAAGTTAGGAAATATGCACTCACCTTGTTGTGATCGTCATGTGTTCTGGAGTCGAACTCCAAATGGTTGTTTTGAGATTTCATCGCGATGGGTTTTGTTTGCTGAAGATATGATTTCAACAAGTACATTTTCGGTGTATGTAAAATTCATTAATAAATTATTCTACAATTACAAGAAAATCCGTTAAAGTTGACACATGATGAATAAAAGTCTCAAGCTCACCAGAATTAGAGAATGACATTCATCTTTCGATACTAAGACTGGTTTCATGAAATTGATGATGATCATTCCAAAAGCAATTACTGGCAACTGTACCAAATAGACACATTTGTCAGAAATAATACAGAGACATATTATTGTTTGGAAAGAAATCTCGTAGATTTTGGAGGATCTGAAACTGTGTAATGCTAAAAAAGGTGTAATCTAAACGGTGCAATGAATATCTAAGAATGTCTTACAAGTCTATTCAGTTTGCAAATAAAAGGCTTGAAGGGTTAAGTTAAACATTTTAAATCATATTAAACATTTAATCATATATTATATTATCATATTAGTCAATAGTAAAAGTAAATAATTCCAACTTTGCTTGTGGAGACAGTATGTAGGCTAGATAGATAAAATGAATTCACTATTGCTTTATTTTGTTAAATTTCAATAATACTTTCATTTTAATATATCTATTAATCAAAATGAAATGAAATCTGCAAATGTAGTGCCCACTTGACAACCGCTTATGTGATGACATATTTTGATGTACATGTAATTCATGGTGATAGTAAACATGCACCAGCTAGACCTAGACTTAAGTAAAATACCAATAATAATTTCAGATCAAAAAGCACTTTTTGAGATGAAAGAGTAGCAGTGAGTTAACATGTAAATAAACTTTCTAGTTATCATAAAACATCAAAATTATTTTTCTAAATTGCGTAACAGAATCTAGGTCTGTAATTAAAAGTAAGTCTTAATTGATTACACTGATAATACACTGCACAATTTATGAGGCACGTCAATCAGTTTCAAAAATGAAGTAATTGTGAAAAAATGAAGCCTATACCTAATTAGTAGAATAAATTTTTAAGTCGTAATTACGAAATTACAGGAGCAGATAAAGATAATCGGGAACCGGTGAAAAAAAAACTGTCGGGATCTGTCGGTAAATTGTCGAGCCGACAATTTACCGACAATTCACCGAGAGATCCCGACTATTTTTTTTCACCGGGGAGCAGATGTGGAAGGTCTCTACATGATCATGATCCATATTGAATCCAAATAACATTCAAATTTGTTGATTTGAGCCTTCAAAAAACATGTTGGTACTTGATACCTCCCCCACGTTTAGAAATGTGTGTAAAATCAACAAAGTGAATGAATCGTCACAAATCTTGCAGTAAACTTAGTTGAGCATATTTTCTACCCGCATACCAAAATTCATGCAAATTGGGCAAGTACTTTTGATTGAGAGAAGATAACTTGAAATGTAGCGATGTCACAGCTTGATCTGACTTCTTCTGACCCCATCATCTGAATCAATAGCAATAGATTTGAGATATTCGTGAAGTAACAATTATGACCAGAGCATAATGTCCCGCAAACTTAAATATTTAATTTAAAAAAGTGTGGTCGGATAGTGGTCGTGGGAATATTTAAAATAGCAGTGGATGAGACGAAAACAGAGAGAGAGAACAATGCACACAGTACACGAATGTAAAATGCATCGAACAGACGAAGTCAGATCAACCTGCATGTTGACATTGGGACATTTGACTTTATCGTCTCTAGTTTAAAAGTAGGCTACTTGTCCGATTTGCATAAATCTTTTTCTGTGGGTGGAAAATATGCCCAACTACGTTGGCATGACGAAGTTTTGTGACAATTGGTTTATTTTAAAAGTTTTAGAGAAATTTGAAAAGTGGGGGTGATAACCCTGTCGTGCATTGTGATTGTTTAGCAGTACTATTAGTATGAACTCTTTATGTTGTTTTATGTAGTCACTTTTCAAATTGTCGCAACAGTCGTAGTTCTGTTTTCAGCCAATAAAAGCCTATGCTTATCAACCGAATGTTTTCCGATCTCTAATCAACTCCATAGCTTAGGCACGACAATTTTATTGGCTGAAAACCTACAGAAGAACATGGAGAAAATAATCCGTGTTGATCGCTTCAACACTTCGCCAAACGATCCGCAAAGTTCCAAGGCGTGGAAGCTGTGGTACCGTGGCTTCAAATATTTTCTATCAACAGTCGAGGACAAAAACCCCGACAAGTTGGAGCTGCTTTTCCTCCATGTTGGTGTCAATGTCTCAGAAATCATCGAGCAGTGCGATGACTGCGATTCTGCGATCGATTTGCTTGCAGCCACTTACGTGAAAATCCCCAGCGAAATACATGCTCTTCACGTGTTGTCTACAAGGTCTCAGAAGCCGGAAGAAGATCTGGACACTTTTCGACACGCCCTTGTTCGGTTGGCAATGGATTGCAATTTTCAAGACGTCTCCGCAGAGAGAAACAGAGATGATTTCGTTCGCGATGCATTCATTCGAGGAGTTTCGAGTCCTCTTATACTTACCTTATACTTATACTTACCTGGCACGGAGACCACATTGATCACGAAGGATGTGTCCCTACGGCGAGGCCCATTCATTGCACTCCGTTTGGCATTGCCTCTGGTGTAGATTTCCGTACTATAAATGGCTCACGAAGATCGTTATTCCGACAAAGTTGCTGCCCTAATAAATCTGAACGAGAAAGATCTGTGAAAGCAATCATTCACGAAGGGGGTCTTGCTTGACGCATTCATTGAGCTCAGAACCCGACTTCAACAATCCTCTACTGCATCAGCTAGTAAATATTTATCAATTCAACAAAATAAAGACATTCTTCTTGAAATAAATGGTAAATTAGACATTGTCATTCAAGAAAATGCTTGTTTGAAAAACAGAATTGAAAGTTTAGAGAAAGTCATTGATGTACAAAATTAGACAATTGAGAATCATGATCGATTCCTCCGCAGAAATAATCTCATAATTCATGGTCTGAAAAATGATGAGAATGTAAATAAAACGTTATTAGATATATCTGTTGCTATTGGAATTGATATCGACCCTGAGTCTGATGTAGCTGAAATTGCTCGTCTCGGCAGTAATAAAACCAGTAAAAGACCCGTGCGTTTATCATTCTCGAAGTTATCTAAGACGAAAGAAATTCTTTCAGCCTCTAAAGCTCTATACAAACATCCGGCTCTGAAACATATCTACATAAATCCAGACTTGACACCCATCCAGCAGAAACAGAACAAACTGCTCCGAGAGAGACGTGATGAGGAGAGGAGAAAACCGGGAAATCGCGATAAACGGGTGAATATACGTAGAGATGCTATATATGTCAATGACGTAAAAATCTTTGAAATACCGCAGAATTTTCAATGAGTGATTTTATGTCGTGTTATGGTAGTGGAAGTGGAAAAATGTTCTCGGTTCCCGTTGTACTATTTACAAACATTCGTTCACTTTTGCCGAAAATCGACGAATTAAAACTTTCAGTCAATGCTAAGAATCCACATGTAATATGTATCACCGAATCTTGGTTGAATTCTTCGATAGAGGATGGTTTGATATGTATTCCAGGTTTTACATGTTTTAGAAATGACAGATCACGGCGGAGAGGCGGCGGCATCGTTTTATATGTGAAAAACAACATACCTTGCCATAATATAAAGGGCAACGATCCAGAACTCAAATGGGAAGTTTTTTCTGCTGAATTGTCAGATCTCAATCTTTTTATCATATGCATTTATATTCCACCATCCTGCACTTCTGATGAACTGAAACAGATACATAGAATGTTGTGTCGAGACATGGATACTTTTCTTGCCGATAAACCATTTTATTGTTGTATTGTACTGGGTGACTTTAATCAATTCAAGACAAAAAGCCTATGCAGTGACCTGGACTTAATAGATGTCATTACTTATCCAACGAGGGGTTGTAACATTCTTGACCATATGCTGATAACTTCTAACCTTCGCGACGAATACGACTCGGTGAATGTATCATATGATGCTCCAATTGGAAATTCAGACCACTGTTTACTAACAGTCACCCCAGAATGTACTGAGCCACAATATCGTACAACAAGAAAGTGTCTCTATGATTTTCGTGAGTCTAATGTCCGATACTTACAGGAGTCTGTCTGTGAGCAAGATTGGTCCGACGTTATCAACGAAGAGGATGTAGACTTACAATGGGAGAAGTTTTCTGGTTTAATATGGAAACATATTGAGCTCTGTATTCCTCAACGTGTGGTCGAAATGTCCCCAAATGACAAAGAGTGGATGACTCCACTAACTAAGCATTTGATAAATGAACGCTGGAATGCTTACAGGTGCAAGGACTGGCCAAGATTTAATCATTTTAAAGACAAAGTAAAAAAGGAAATCAAAAATGCGAAACTAATTTGGGCAGAAAGATTAAAAACGATAATCAACGGTCTTTGGAAACTCGTTAACACTGTTAAAGGTAAAGCATCAAGCGGTGGATTGGAAGATCTCATATCCTCATATGGTGGAGAGTTGATTCTGGCAAACAAAATTGCTGATCATATTCAGGCACTGCAGAGGGATGATTGTAAGGAGGATATCATATTCCAAGACGATTGGTGGAATCCAATGATAGCTGTCAGCGAAGTTGAATACCATCTCCAACGCTCCAACGCTTGAATGTGAAAAAGTCCTACCACTCTGATGACATTCCAACTAGAGTTTATTCTGAGTTAGCAAAGTTTATAGCATATCCAGTAACTTCTATTCTCCAGAACTCAATTACCACTCGTATAACTCCGACAAAGTGGAAGCAGGGAATGATTACTCCCATCCCTAAAACAAATCCTGCTCAGCTAACAAAACTCAGGCAAATAACCATCTTGCGAACTATTCCTAAGGTTCTCGAAAGAATCATGGTCCAGAAATTGCGCACAAATTTTGAGCGATCTTTCGGAGAAAATCAGCATGGCTTCATGAAGAAGGCATCAACAACTACCGCATTAGTTACAATTCTTGATCATGTAACCAAGTGTCAGGACTCCGACTCTACATGTGGTACTGCTCTTCTGACATTTGACATTAGCCAAGCATTTGATAATATCGACCATCGAATCACTGTGCGGAAGTTTTTGGATGCGGGTTTTCCCTCTGGTTTCGTAATTTGGCTCAAGAACTATATGGACAATCGTTGTTGTGAGGTGAAGGTTGGTGACTGTGTCTCAGATCGCTTCCATACGATCTGTGGAGTTGCTCAGGGATCAATTCTAGCACCGTTCATCTTCAATGTATACATAAGTGACTTCAAATCCAAATGTGATAGTACTAAAGTTATTAAGTACGCTGACGACGTAACTATGGTATGTCCTATCTCTTCGACAAGTGAAAATTCAATAGACGACGAAATTCTGGGTTTCAAGGAATGGTGTCAAAGCAACAGTTTGAGTGTCAACATAGAAAAATCTAGCTTGGTTTTATGCAAGAAGAAAAATTTTCCTCCGCAGTCAACACAGTACTTGCTCTCAGAAGTAAACTATGTGAAAATTCTCGGACTCAACATCACTTCCGATCTCAAGTGGAACTGTCACATCAACCATGTCTCAAGTGTGGCCAACAAAAGAATACATGTTCTTAGAATATTAAGACCTTTGGTAAGTCCCGAAGAGCTGCATCACATTTACGCATGTACAATCCGCTCCGTTATGGAATATGCTTGCCCCTGTTTTGTTGGACTCAACTCGAAACTAACAAAGAAGTTGCGAAGTGTCGATCGAAGAGCACATTTTATTATGCAGTCAAATGGTTCTTGTTGCTGTGATTGCACAAAATCAACCTTAAGTGAAAGACGACAAAACGCCGCAAAGAAGCTGTTTCTGCAGGCTCTCCACGACAAAAGCCACATCATAAATGAGCTTCTACCCCACATCTTATCCTCGAGAAACCAAAAACTTTGTGTTCCGGCTTGTAGAGGCGGTAACCGGCAATCTTCGTTTGTCCCTTATACAACTTTACTTTTAAACAAGCAGTAATTTGAATGTGTACTTATCTTATCTATTTCGATTATTTTTAGTTAGGAACATTATTATGTAAATTCATGCTGTAATTTCGGATTATCATTTTGAGAAAATAAAACACTTCTACTACTACTACTACTTATACGAACCCGGCTACTTGAAAACTACAAATTGGACCTCGAAACTGCCTTTTTGCAGGCTAGGGCTCTGGAACAGGCCCAGAAACATTCTGAATCGTATGCTGCATCATCCGATGTTGCCTTGTCCACTGGTGCTGCTACTGACATTATAGAGGACGATGTGCCTACTGTTGCTGCAATACCCCGTGGAAAAGGAAAGTGCTACAACTGTGGAAACTACCGTCATGAGAAGGACAATCGAGCTCTTTGTCCAGCTCGCGAAGCTACCTGCCGAAAGTGCGGGAAAACGGACCATTTCGCAAAGGTGTGTCGTTCATCAAACGCCAGATCCAACACTTCTGCTGTTTCGATCGCCTCAGTGCCTTCATCGAATCTGTCCAAGTCTGTTGTGCCGGTGCAAGTGAACAATGTGTCTTTCCGCGCTCTCATCGATACTGGGAGTGCGGAAAATTTCATTTCTTCCACTGTTGTTTTGAAGTTAGGGATGAATGTTTCTTCTTCCAATTCGCAAGTGTCTATGGCTTCCACTCGTTATGTAACTAATGTGTGTGGATTTTGCAAGTGTTCATTGTCTTTCGAGGGAGCCAATTATAAAGATGTCTCATTTTTGGTGATGAATGATTTATGTTGTGACGTGATTCTTGGAGACCCGTTTCTGAAACAACATCAAGGTATCTATGTCGAGTATGGTGGCTCCAGGCCTACACTGAAAATTTGTGCATCGATGATGAATGTCAATTGTGTGAAAATATTTTCCAATCATACACAGGACTGTCATCCCATTGCTACAAAGTCCCGCCGCTTCAATTCTCTTGATGAAAAGTTTATCAAGTCCCAAGTAAGCGCTCTTCTAAGGGAGGGGGTGATAGAACCCAGCAGCTCCCCATGGCGAGCTCAAGTTCTTCTGACATCGAATTCGCACAAGCGTCGCATGGTTGCCGACTTTTCGAGAATCATCAATCGCTTCACCATGCTCGATGCCTTCCCACTTCCGAAGATAGAGGAAATTGTTAATGAAGTGGCAAAGTACAAAGTTTTTAGCATCATTGACCTTTCGCAGGCTTACTATCAAATTCCAATATGTGAGACAGAGCGACCCTACACTGGGTTTGAAGCTTCAGGCTGTCTTTACCAGTTCACGCGCATCCCCATGGGAGTTACCAATGGCGTTGCTGCTTTCCAGCGTGTCATGAGCCAGTTCATTAAGGACAATGAACTCAGTGCCACTTTTTCCTATCTCGATGACTTGACCATATGCGGGTATACTGTCGAGGAGCATGATCGCAATCTACAGCGATTTCGCGATGCTGCAAAGAAGTTGAATTTGAATCTAAATGAAGAGAAATCAAAATACCGCCTTTCTGAGATTTCTCTCCTGGGCTACAAAATTTCTGGCGGTGAAATCAGCCCTGATCCTGACCGTCTGCGTCCTTTACTTGACATGGCTGCTCCCACCGATGCCAAGTCTCTCCAGAGAATGGTTGGCTTTTTTGCATACTACTCACGGTGGATACCGATGTATTCCGAAAAAAATCCGCCCTCTGATCGGGGCTCTCCGATTCCCTCTTTCGGAAAGCGCTGAGTCCGCGATTGAATCTCTAAAAAAGGAGCTGGGTCAGCACGTTTTGCAGGCGATCGATGACAAACTTCTGTTTACTGTCGAGACAGACGCCTCTGACTCTGCACTGGGAGGGACCCTTCTTCAGGAAGGACGCCCTGTCGCCTTTTTCTCTCGAGTGCTAAACAGTGCCGAAAAGGGTCAGCACATAGTTGAGAAAGAGGCATGCGCAATCATTGAGTGTGTTAGAAAATGGCGTCACTTTCTCACCGGACGCTCTTTTAGGCTGATTACGGATCAGCGTTCCCTGTCTTTTGTATTTAACTCAAATGCAAGAGGCAAGATCAAGAATGACAAGATTCAACGTTGGCGTTTTGAGTTGTCGTCCTATTCTTACATCATTTATCGACCCACCAGCCAACACATTGCGGCTGATGCTTTGTCCAGGGTTCAGATCGCTTCTGTAACCACGAAATCCAACGATCTTCAGGCACTGAAAACTCTTCATGGCAATTTGATACACCCCGGCATCAAGCGCCTGTTTCATTTTGTTAGAGCCCGAAATTTGCCATATACAGCTGATGATGTCCGCCGAATTACACAATCTTGCCAAGTTTGCGCAAAAATAAAGCCCCGATTCTACAAGCCACCTGAAAGCCAGCTCATCAAAGCGACCTCCCCATTCGAAAGAATAAGCATAGATTTCAAAGGTCCTCTGCCAAGATCTGAGTTTTCCAGTACATATATACTCACTATCATCGATGAATACTCCCGTTTTCCGTTTGCCTTTCCAACTCGCGATATGAATAGCTCCACTGTTATCCGATGTTTGACACAACTATTTTCAATCTTTGGCCTGCCAACGTATGTGCACTCGGATAGAGGCTATTCCTTTATGTCTAGTGAAGTAAGGTCTTTTCTCAGTAGTCGAGGCATTAACACCAGTAGAACCACTCCATACAATCCACGAGGCAACTCACAATGTGAGAGATTCAATGGAATTATATGGAACACGATTCTCCTAGCTTTAGAGAGCCGTCATCTTTCTCTCTCATCTTGGGAATCAGTTCTCCCTGATGCCCTTCATTCGATTCGATCATTGCTATGTACCTCAACAAATGAAACTCCACACGAGCGTCTTTTTATTTATCGTCGTCGCTCATGCTCCGGTTGTGCCTTGCCAACATGGTTGAGTAACAGTGGACCCGTGCTTCTAAGACGTCATGTTCGTGCTTCCAAGTACGTCCCAATAGTGGAGACTGTTGATTTAATCGAAGCCAACAACAGTTACGCCCACATCCGATTCCCCGACGGAAGGGAAGATACTGTATCCCTTCGAGATCTTGCTCCACCCGGGGATTCTCCTAATACTGCTGCTCCGACTCACGATCCTCAATCTCCGAATTCGTTTAGCTCTCATCTCAATGTCCCTACTGAAGTTGACCGAGTGACGAGTGCAGGTGGACCTCAAGCAATAGACCACATTGCTGACAATGAATCAACTTCTCTTTCTAATTCCGATCTTCCTTCCCCTAGCTCTCCTGATAACGATCACTCGAACGAAATTCCTCTACGCCGATCTCAAAGAACAATAAAGCCTGTTGAACGACTGCTGCTGTGATTGCTGTAACCTGTTTGTAAATAAATGTCTTCCATACCATACAAGTGTCGAGACTGTTAAGAAAAATCTCAACCTAAATTCATGTGACTGTTTTTGCATACCATGCAAACTTTATAGACTGGGGGCGAGTGTCGTGCATTGTGATTGTTTAGCAGTACTATTAGTATGAACTCTTTATGTTGTTTTATGTAGTCACTTTTCAAATCGTAGTTCTGTTTTCAGCCAATAAAAGCCTATGCTTATCAACCGAATGTTTTCCGATCTCTACTCAACTCCATAGCTTAGGCACGACAAACCCATAAGTTGCTGCATGCACACTACATGTTGACTTGCAAGTAAAAATTGAGCTTGCATTTTGAAACTTACCCTTTCTATGTAGTTTGATGCACAATAACATGAGATGCATGGTTTAAATCCTGTTGCATAAATAAATTGAGAGGGAATTTGATTGCTTCCTTGCGTGGAAAATCTCTCATACACGTGACAACTGACTGCACACGAGCGTTCATAATTTTCGAGTTATCATGATAATTCAGTATCGTTGAAAGAGTTATCTATCACTTCGAGACGTCAATAATGCTGTAGTTCAGTGAGGTAGTCTCGTAAGTAACATTCCATGTACTGTGATGGATGAGTAAATGACAAAAGCACAGGTGCGATCACAAAACTGACGATAGATAAAGAAAGACGGCGCATATATGTATTTAAATATCCTTCGCTGCGGCGACGCTTGGTGCTAATAATTGTTAATGAAAACACTGGGCTCGTTGTGCGCTTTGCTGTGATAGACCATGCAAGAGACTGAACGAGCAGTCAAGCTACTGCGCAGCTTTCCACTTGACGGCGAGGACAATGAAACAAGCAGGGAACACCAGACGGCAGACCACGCACACTGTGAGTCACAGGCATAGACGGTTTGTTGCAAGGACGCGATGGGGAATTATCGACCGCTACTGTTCTGACAAATGAATGAATCTTCACAACTGTATTGACGCCGAATTTTTCTACAGTGATAGAGAGCGTAGTCAGATCAGATCTCACAGACTGAGTGAGCTGATATTAACGCATCTGTTTGATTCATTATCTAAAGTTCAGACATTTTTAGTGAAGTAATTTAGTGAATACAGCTGTATCAATCAAAATCAACAACATAGGCTTACTGAAGTAGAACCGCGTAGGTCCATATATATAGCAGTCGATTGATTATTTCAAAGTGAGTCTATTTCTTATTGTAGCCTATCGATGATTTAAAAATAATAGAGATTATCAATAACATGTTTTTAGATGGGAAATACGCAATGAGCATAATATGGGTTTTACATTCGATAACCAGCTTCAATCCATATAAAACCGCAGTTGCATTTTCAATTACAATGCATGATTCGCTATGAAACCTAGAGCAGGTACAACTGCATTCGAGGATTCAGCACTGCAGAAAATTCTGATGCTGAAAGAATTCCCAGATAATGTCCGATATCCCTCTTAAGATCTTGCGATTGGGAAGCCAACAATACTCTAGTCCGACCATGGTCAATTGAAATACGAACACGATCCAACCATAGATAATTGGCCGACCATATGCCGACATTGGCCGACTATATGCCAACACAGCATTTTCGGCCGACCTTGGCCAACTAAAATTCGACTAAAATCCACCCACATAAAATTTTGGCCGACAGTAAACCGACCAGTGCCAACCATGAGCCAACACAATATATTTGGCCGACCAGTAGCCAACCAACAGTCGACCAAAATTTACTGACCGACGATGGACCGACGTTGGCCCGACGTCGCCTTTACCACAGGGTAATATTTTGTGGCCCTACCCTTATTGTCAATGACATTACCAATTCGTCTAGGCATTGATTCGATGATATCGTTGATTTTTCACTGATCTAACTTTCTCCACTCTCTTTTTAACAGTGACGTAAGTTGTGATACCCCATCTGTAGGTAGCAGTGAACGACGAACGTTACGTTTTAGAATACTCTATACATTTTCTATGGGATTCAGATCAGGAGAACGAGCTGGCCAAGATAATGTCCTAAGCCCTAATTGAGACTTGCATAATTTGACTGTACTACTCCTGTGACACGTAGCATTATCATCCATAAATAACCAAGTCGATGGATCACCAAGTTGATCTGTCATTTGGCCAATGTTCATTCGTAAAACATTCACATAGCGTTCAGAATTCATGGTTCCTTGCTGTATGTGAAGTTCAGAGCGGCCATTGGTCCAAATGCCAGCCCAAATCAGTAGAGTCGCACCACCTTGTACCCGGGGACGATGTAAATGTCTCGGAATTTCCTGATCAGATTTTATCCACAATCTCAATCGACCATCACTATCCTTCAGACGGACTGATGCCTCATCAGACCAGACAACCCGATCCCATTGATTTCGCCAGTGACAATGACTCATGCCCATCTGAGACGTCTTTTTGTATGCTGATCTGATAATTCGATCTGAGAGGGCCTCTTACAGCTCTTGAAATTCAACTCAATAAGTCTTCTACGAATAGTGGACTTAAAAATAGACGAGTCTAGTGCAGCCATCTCAGTTAACGAGAGACTTGGATCAACTTTAACAAATCTCAAAATTAGGCGGTCTCTACGTTTGGATGTTTTGCATGGACGGCCAGAACCCTCTTTACGACAGAGTCGAAAATCATCATTATGCCATCGATGCACATTTGTGTAAGGGACATTTAGTCGCTTGCTTGTAGCTCGCAAAGAAAACCCTAGTTCTAGCAAGGCTGACACTTTACCTTTTGTGAATGCGATCTCGTTATTGTTCATTTGTGCTTTGTATTGTTTTCAACCGGTAAGAGATAGATTTCTTGCTGAAAGCAATCAGGAGTGCTGCCAACACCACCGCAACGAAGTCAGGAAGCTATGGAACATGAAGTCCAGTTAATCACATGTAGCAGTTACATTATTGTTGATGAATAATGGTGCTATACTGGCTCTGATTGACCGATTTTCTTTATTTTTGTTTTGCTTGATAGCTTTTGGCTTGTAGAACAACATATTACATAACAAAGGAAACAAATGTAATTTTATAAGAGTGAGGTATGATTTTGTGTAACATTGCTAAATGAAGATAAAATTATCTACTACTTTTTTATCTAACTCAATATTCATGCTTGAAATTTCCAACAATGACATTAGTAAGTACAATTGATATATCTTCCAAATTTCAGAGAAATTCGTTCAAGTTTGGCGGAGTTAGACAAAGTTGAAGTTAAGGCGATGTTTAAGGGTGATCCATTTTTTATGAAACAATCTGTATCATATTTCGTTTAATTCGAAGAAGCTTTACGAAATCATAGTTTACCAATGTAAAGAATCAGCATGAAAAGTCGTTGGCACATCCAGTGAAAGCTTTACAATTCACAGCCCTTCTGTTCGACTGAGGAGCGCATATCGAAACGAGCGCAGCAGTATGGCCAGACAGTAAGGTCATGCATTGTTACAAGAACCGCAAAGTAAGTCAATGCGCGCCAAAGACGGCGATGACACGCGCACACTATGCGTGAGTCACTCTATAAAGCAATGATCCTACGTGTAAGGCAAGATTGATGTTGTTATAACGTCACTCGATCGTATTATACAGAAGTCCTCGACTGAAGGCATGCAAGGAAGAAACAAACGCTCACATTAATGTAGAGCTGCAATTATTAATGAAGTATAGGGAATATGGGTGCTGCTATTGTGCTTGTCTGTGAAATCAAACTACATGTTCATCGACTTCAATGTGATGTGAAGATATTACCACAGAGACAGACACTGCTCCTTCGCTAGTGCAAGTTACACTGTTCAAGTTCAATTCCATTGTTCACGTATTTGTCTTGGAGATTCGGTTCCGTTTTGACACCAGCTGCTGGCTAGTGATAAAAAGTTGTGATTTTTCAATCATTTGACGTAAACATTGTTATCATGTAGCTAAACAGATGAGTTCAGAACTCTGCTTACTGCACTGTTTAATGCTAACAATTACATAATTATGCAGAAATATTTTTGTTACATCGACAAATTAATTTATAAATATTTGTAAAATGTTTCAGATATGAACATTTAGGTGATTATGATAATATTTGTTAATAATGTATCAAAAATTATTAAAAAATATCAAATATGCAGTATTTGATTGTTTTATAAAACAATTATCTAATATTTGTAAAATTTATCACCATCAGTCATATATTAGATAAATGATCTCGGTTTCTTCAACCCGGGAATACTGTAAGAATTGAAAAGAATAATCTTTATTTTATCAATGCGAATTTATCATCAATGTTTAACCGAGATTTATGCATGAATCATCAATGCAAGTTTTTATGATATTATAATTGCGTGTTTTTGGTTCAATAATGATAATCGATGTATTTTGACAATGCATACAAGCTTTCCAATCATCAAACATGCTTACCAACAATGATTTTCAATTTTGAATAATCTTTATTTTATCAATGCGAATTTATCATCAATGTTTAACCGAGATTTATGCATGAATCATCAATGCAAGTTTTTAAGACATTATAATTGCGTATATTTGGTTCAATAATGATGATCGATGTATTTTGACAGTAGTAGTAATAAAACGGCGAACACCCGACCGGCGTCCCCCCCTCTGGAACGTCAGAGTTGCCAGAGGTTGCGCTCTCAAAGGTGTCGTGGTGTGCCGGCCAGGCTGCGAGGCCGCTCCCATCGTGTTTCTCGTCAAAAGTTGGGTGAACACCCGACCGGCGCCTCCCCCCTCCCCTCGATAAAACGACAGAGTGTCGTGGTGGACTTGGACTTTTTACTTGGTGCTATAGTGTGTTAGGATTTTCGTGAAATCTGATAAATTTTCGGTTGAAAATGGGATGTTTCGAGTGGAAGCAGTGCTCGGAGGACTTTGCAAATGTGATTTTTGGACTCAGCGTGAAATTCTGCATCTGTGGTGTGATTTCCAGCTCAATCGGCGAGAAAAAATGTTCAACTTCGGAAAAACGACAGAGTTAGAATGTGGGTTGGTTTTGGGCTGTAGAGTAAAAAACGAACCATCGGATGGGAAAACGGATTTCAGATTTGGATTCAGCGTGAAATTCTGCATCGGTATGGTGAATTTGAACGCAATCGGAGAGAAAAAATTTTCGCTGACGTCCCCCCCGGCACCGATCTTCCAATTTTGGTTCCAGTGATCGTAGAAAGTCGTGCAATAGCTCGTTTGAAAGCTAAGAGTGAGACAAATTCACTGAAAGAATCGGCTTGTTCATATCTGTCTTCGTTTAGATGTGAGACGCCATTTAAGATTTTGGGACATTGGCGAAAAAACGACAGAGTTAGAATTTCACAAGAAACAGCTCCAGCGGGCGAACGAAGGCTCAGATTGTTAAACGGAGGCCAGATTTGGAATCAGCTTGATGTTATTGTCCAATGAGGATCATCATCCAATGAGAATCAAGCATTTCTATATAAATAGCGAGCCTTCCACAGTGAGAATCATTCCATCGTTGAATCGCACGAGTGACGGACGCACATTTTCTCTCTCTCTAGTTCCCTATTCTATTATCCAACTAAAATGGTAAGTCGCTACTTCCCTCCCTCTCCTCCCTTGAACGTAAGCTTAATGCAATCTTTTTCATTTTCAGGCATCTACTCCATCTGCTGCACTAGTAGGACAAAATGGCGGTCAAACGTTACAAGGTTCGCTACGATCAGATCATCTACAACTGAGGCCAGTGGAAGAAACAACCAAGGTACATAATCCTACACCGCTACAGCGTAAATTTAAACAAGTCTTGCGTTATGACGATCATAGCGTAGTACTCCAAACGGGAATGCTCCCTTCCACGGATGTCAAGATAATGCGCAATCAGTATGGGGACTACATGCTGATCCCCGTGAGTCCGTACATTCGCCGCCAACTTGATATTATTGAGGAGTACGTGACATTAAATATGGACATTCCTACTCCTCTTGCTCAAGAGTGGAAGGCTAGAGATGACAAGGATACTCCCTATAGAAAGATTTGGGATGGTAATCAAATTTGCCTACCGGTATCACATTGGTGCACTTACTATAAGAAGGAGGGAGATCATTCAACATCCATCACATGCGACGAGCTCGGAGAAGGTACTTGGGATATCCTTTTTAAAGTGAATGGGCTATATTATGGTCGGCACAAGGATAATAAAATAGCCTCTCTCTCCATGCATATGGAATCCGTCCTATATATTCCAAAACCACCCAACGTGGATGACATAATTGATCAAATCCTTAACAGCAGTGGTACGAAGCGCAAGTCGGAGAAGAATGCTGCCTCAAAACGCAAATCAAAGAAGGAGAATTACTAGTCCTTTCCTAACTCTACCCTATGACAATTCGCTTATGTGCTTTGAGTGTCGTAGACGTGGTCTTATTAGATACATTTTACTTCTTCGTTGCCATCATATCATTTGTGTATTTTGTCGTGAAAAGCATCGATGTAATTCTTCATTTTGTAATATGTTATAGAACGTTTCCTTAGATGTGTAAATTTCCGTTTTAGGCTTCTATCATCATTTTTATGGATTGTGAGGGTGAACCTGTACAGGAGCTCAGTGCTATTGCTATGAACAATTGGACATATCAGATTGTTAGTGTCTATCATCAACATGCCAACTGCGATCCCAATGTTGATCAATGGGCGAGAAAACACATTCATGGACTTAATCTGAAATATTTGCAAGATTATGGCTTTTCTTGTGACAGTGCTCTCCTTATTGACTTTAAACGATGGTTAGCTGCTTTCAATGTTATACGCATTTTTCGTAATAATCCTGGTAAGGAGAGGAAAGTATTTCCCAATCTAATCATTGATGACATTTTGCTCCCGCCTTGGGATAGTAGAGTGGATCAACATTATCATGAAGTCACGAAACGTTTTAAGGATTTGTCTGTTCCTATTTTGTCTGTTCGTTGTAGTAGCTACGTTCATAACCAATGCTTCTTTCCTCCTTACCTCAACACTGCCAAAGTCCTGTATGGTTATCATTGCTCGCTGTATGATAGTTACCAGCTGTATGTATTTTATCTGTTTCAAACCATTGATTTATAATGCATGCTTGTTACCGTTATTCAATAAATGATACTATGAGAAGAGTTGTTGTTTTCATGCAATGGATGGGTTAGTTAAAGGGCGATCATGTCTTTCTCAAACGACTGCGGAACATTACATTTTCATAGGCAAAGTTTAAAAGGAGCTGTTCAAGATTATGTGATAAATTTTCATAAAGATGAGACCGACATCGAAGCAGTGGTCGATGATGCTAGCACTCTATTTCTAGAGTTAATGAATACATTCTCTGATAGCATTGACATGGCGCGATTAGTTGCGAAAATTAAGTTTAGTCATTTTAGAAAGGAAGAGGTGGAAAGTCGCTCTTTCCATTTTGCTTCTTATTCAATGGAAGTGGTAGATCACCCCGAAGAATTTTTTAAAAGACATATGATAAAAATTGCTGAACGTCTTAACGCATTTAACCATCATGGCAGCAGTCTAGTGATTGAAGCGATTTCAGATATTCACATTCAACTTTCCATAAAGAAAAATTGAAAATGCAGTGGTACTTGATTGTAGCACAACTGGTTTTCGAGCTATGTCTGCTCACTCTCGAAGTATATTCCTTCTGTAAATGCGTCTATTATTTAGAAAAGGCTAGCAAATTCATATCTTCAAGAAGACTTGCTATAGACATCAGTAACGGTGAAACTATGTGTTGCGATGTATGTAAGCGAAAGGATGGAAATGAAAAGCGCATCTTCAAGAGATGCAAGCATGTTTTTGTCAACGCTGTTTCATACGTAATTGCATTCAACTTTGCAAATGTAACCACTGTGATATTGCTCATTTCGAGTGTCACTTATGCCGCAATAGTTAGTACCTATGCAAATGTGGTAAAGACAGGTTTTAGCAAAGACTAACACGGAAAATGGCGAAACGTAAAATGACGAAACGTAAAAGTCAAAAGTCTTCAAAGTTTTCTTCAGCCATTCAAGCTCTCCGACGAATGAAAGCAAATCAGCGATACAATGCTATACGACATGCTAACGATAAATTCATTCGTGAAATTATTTCTCATGTGAGAAAGTTGAGGACGAAGAAATTAGCACCAAAACAACGAAAGTTACTTAAGCGATATGCTACGAAATTGCGTTTCATCTCCAATCCTAAAGTCACCCTTCAAAGAAAGAGGGAAACTCTAACACAAAAGGGCGGTTTCCTTCCAGCGTTACTACCGATGCTAGCTCCTATCGTGGGCAACGTATTGGGTAATATCTTTGCCTCTAGACGTTAATTATGCAAATGTTGAATCTCAAAGTATTAAAATGGATTTCAGACTTCAATGCGATAAAGTTCTGACTGTATCAGGTCCATCTCATGCAGGTAAAACTGTTTTCACGCTGAATTTATTGGATAAAAGAAGGGAGTTGTTTAAGGAACCTATCAATCGAGTGATTTGGTGTTATGGTATTTATCAACCGTCGCTGTTTCAGGAATTGCAAAGTCGCAACTTTATTCGACATGAAGGAATTATTGCAGTGGATAAACTTCAGTCTAATGATGTTGTTGTATTGGATGATTTATTAAAAGAAAGTAAGAATTCCAAAGATGTTACAGATATGTTCACTCGCGCAGCACATCATAAAAGGTGCTTTATCATCTATATCACACAAAATTTGTTTCCTGATGGAAAAGAAGCTCGTACACGAAACCTGAATACACACTATTATGCTATTTTCAAGAATCCGCGAGATAAAAGTCAATTTGAAATTTTAGCGCGACAAGTTGCACCCAGAGGATCAAAAGCCTTAATTGAAATTTTTCAAGCAGCTGCTGAAAAACCACACGGTTACTTATTCATTGACTTTACGCAAGAGTGTCCGGAAGAATTTAGATTTCGAAGTGATATTTTGAAAACTCCTATGATTATCTACAAACCATGAGTTCTTATTCTCGCATGATTGTTTTTCCTCAGGATGAATATGTACAATTGACTGCCATGCAGCAAGTAAAGCAACCTCTTGCAAATCAAATGTATAGGAAAGAAATAGATTATCAGCAAAATGTTCACATCAAAGATCCACATCGTGCTGTATTATTACAATCGGAAACTGTTGAGCAATTGAAAAACTTGAAGAATAAGATGCGTGACTCTGTATCGACTGCTACACCTTTAGCATCTCGCGCACATGCCATATCTCTTTTCAATAGTATTGAACCCCATCTCAATGTAAATGATAGAGGAGAAATCATTACAGATGAAAATAAAGTGATTGATGCTTCACGTTATGAAGACTTGATTCAGTATGCGACACGTAGAAAGCGCCGTCAGGGCTATGTTCCACCTGGTTGGACATACTTTCTTAAACTATTGAAAAAGCATAATGTGCCAAAATTTGCTTTGAATAATGAGACATTGAAAGAACTTGATTCAACAGTGGCTACTGCTCCAATGCTTCAGACGATGAAAATGCCAACAAATTGGTTTAAGACGTCACCTGCTACATCCCCTCCCACACTCACTAAGCAAACAAGAGGAAGAACTCGACGTAGATCTACGCCACCACTAAAACTAGTAAAAGGAAAACGTAAAACAGCTCCTCCCAAGAAATACATGTTCTCAGACTATTAATATGAAGCAGATGTGTTGCTTGCCATGTAATGAGCCGCCAGAGGTGAATGTCGTTGTCACTTGCACTTGCTGCGCCAGCTCTCACAATGAAACCCCTAAGCAATGTGAACACGATCGCAAAACCGCTAAAGCTAAATGCTGCAGTTGTTGTAAATGTAGAAAGGCAAGAAAGCAAAAAGATGAGAAGGAGGAAAAAGAGTCAGTCGTCATCGACTGAGCGTTTGAAGTCAATCTATTATGATGTAAAACATCCAGCAGGATTTGCATCGATCAAGAAATTGTCAAAAGCGAGTGGTCTTCCACAATCACAAGTGAAACGATGGTTAAAGGGTCAGGCTACCTAAACACTCCACAAACAAGCGAAAAAGAAGTACCGTACCCGCCATTATATTGTTCATGACATTGATGAACAGTGGCAAGCAGATTTGTGTGATGTCGCCTCCATTTCAAAGCATAACTCGGGCAATAATTTTATTTTAACCGTCATTGATATTTTCTCGCGTTATGCGTGGGCTCAACCTTTAAAAACTAAAGAAGGGAAAGGAGTAGCAAAAGCATTCCAAACAATTTTTCGAGAAGGTCGCATTCCAAAAAGAATTCAGAATGATCAAGGAAAAGAGTTTGAAAATCAGCATGTGAGAAGATTATTTGAGAGGCATGACATTGAGTTGTTTAGTGTAAAGAGTGCCTATAAAGCTGCACTCGTTGAACGTTTTAATCGCACATTAAAAAATCGCTTGTGGCGACATTTTACTGCCAACTTGACACAAAATTGGACAAAGGTTCTACAAGATACACTCCATGCCTACAATCACTCTATCCATCGTTCTATTGGACTCAGACCAGTAGATGTAAATGCTGACAATGTAGATAAAGTGCGCGAATCATTCCAACGTAAACGCACTCATGTGAAAAGTGATGTGAAAATTGGTGATAAAGTTCGTATCTCAAAAGTGAAGAGTGTTTTTGCTAAAGGGTACCTTCCGAATTGGACAGAGGAGGTATTTACAGTATCAAGGATTGATCAAAAAGACTCTCCCACCACCTACAAGTTGAAAGATTACGATAATGAAGAAATTGAGGGTAGCTTTTACCGCGATGAGATTGAGGTAGTCACTGAAAGTGAAACATATTTGGTAGAGAAAATCATTCGATGTAAAAAACGGCAAGGTGAAGAATGGTGTCTTGTTAAATGGACTGGTTATCCTTCAAGTATGAACTCTTGGATGCGTCGTGCCGACATCTTTCATCTAAGTGATCGACAGTGATTCATGCAAAGTTGTAACTAACAATGTTTAGGGTTTGAGCTATGAATCCAACTGCCTCATTTTATTCACGACCCTCCTATGTAAGTGGTGGAGGACAAATTTACATCGGCGCTCGCCGCCAACGTGGAGGTAGCATACTTGGTGCACTGAAATCTGTTGTAGCACCTCTCATATCCAATGTCGGTAGATCTTTAAAACGAAATGTTTTAAGTAATGCCGTTGGCTTTGCTGGTGATGTTGCTAGTGACCTTTCCAGAGGTAGAAGTTTTAAGACAGTTTGTTGAATCGTGGGAAGGAACGCGGTTTAAAAACATTGAAGCAGACCTTTGCTGGTGTTAATCAAGGAAAGAAATCGCCTAAACGAATGAATAAAGGAATAAGGAAACATCGCGGAGCTGGTAAGGTGCGATCCTCAGTCAAAAGGCATTCGCGCAAACGTCGCAGAGGCTCTAATCATTCATCAGGCGCTAAACGACGACGCTGACATAACTTCTAATCATGGAGTGTAAAACTTCCGGGTTTTGTTTGTTTGATCAACAAGCCATACAGACAGATATTCTTAGTTCAAGTATTGTAGATTATCATCCTCGAACAGCTGAGAATGCTGGCCCCATTGAATTTGTTATTCCTGGTGGTAGTGATGACTACATAGATTTGAGTTATGCGATGGTTGATTTGAGGTTTAGAATTCAGCAAGCAGATGGAACTGCTATTGACGATACACATAAAGTTGGACTGAACAATTTACCATTGACTACATTACTTCGCGATGTTTCTCTAACGACTGGAGAGCAGCAGGTGGAAGGTGGTCAAAGCGATTATCCCTATAAATCATACTTCAATCATGTATCACAGTTTCATCCAGCAGCACAAAAAAGTCATATGGAAGCCATGGGATGGTACAGAGATGAACAGGAAAATTTGATGTTGAAACAAACAGTGGCTTTGTAAAGCGATCTGCTATGATTAAAGATAGTAAAGTATGTCAGCTATATGGTCCGCTGAATTTAGACTTCTTTAGACAGTCAAAGTTTTTACTCTGTAATACCAGCATGCGACTCAAGCTGACATTGAATAAGCCTGAATTTGCGCTGAATGCATTTGCTAAAGTTGACAATTCTAGAATTCATGTGGAAGATATTGCACTTTACATTCGTCGAGTAGTACCGAATCCAAGTGTCATTAGAGGACATGCTGAAGGTCTTAACCGCCAAAATGCCATTTACCCCATTCAGCATACAAAGCTTCTCACCTTTACAATTCCGAAAGATCAAAAGAGTTTCATGAAAGATGGCCTCTTTCCATCGGAAGCACCGAAGCTCCTCGTGGTGGCAATGGTTGAAAATGATGCATTTAATGGTAATATAAAGAAGAATCCTTTCAATTTTAAACACAATCAGTTAAGTGAAGCTGCTTAACGTGTAAATGGTGTGAGTCATCCTGGTCCACCCTACAAACCAGATTTTGCTGCGGATCAATTTATGCGCAGTTATGTTGATTTTATGGATGTCTTTGGTTTTTACAATACGGATGACACCAACGGACTCACTATGAAAGAGTTTAAGAGTGGATATACTATTTATGCATTTGATTTGACTGCTGACAGCGATATTAGTGCACCCTATCGTCAAGCGAACGTGCCTCATAATATTCGTTTGGATTTGACGTTCAAAAGAACGCTACCTGAGACGATCAATGTATTAATTTATGCAGTCTTCGATTCAAACATTGAAATTACAAAGTATCGTGACGTGATTCTTCAGCATAATCGTTAATGAGTTGGTTGACTGCTGACGATATTAAGACTAAAGTGCAGCGTAATGCAGACGAAACGACGTTGAAAGCTTTCGATAATGTCTATTCGCTCGATACCTTACCACCTGCAGTAAATCACTATCCCATCTTTATTGTGCTAAACACTCATTCGCATAATTTAGGCGGTGAGCATTGGAAATCGATCTTTATTGGAGAAGACCGACGTGGTGAACTATTTGACTCTCTTGCTCAACCTCCAAATATACCAACACAGCAGTGGTTGAGAAAACATACGCGTCAATATCAGCGAAATGAACGCATACTACAACATCCACTTTCATCAACGTGTGGTGCTTTTGTACTGTACTTCATCTTAAAACGTTTACATGTATCTCGATTTGTATCTGTTATTCAAAACTTTTCATGTAATCCATCCTCTAATGAAAAAATGATTTGTAAGTTCTATCATGATTTGAAATAAAAACATCATGTTGGAAAAATTGTTTTTTATTTTACAATCCGCTGGGTACGTACATACTCGATGAGATAGTCTAGGATCACATTTGCTTGTACATGAGATTTTAGTCCAGTAATGATCACTTTACTATTATGAAAGATTGCAACATGCACAGGTAACCAACAACTAATGAGAGCTGCAGGAAAAAGTTCGGGTTCATAACACAAAATGTAACTGCTGGTACGAATCTTCAAAAATGATACACTTTCACTCAATTGAGTAGAGATCACCATATTGTCCACAGTCAGATTCGACATCACACACCTCTCCCTCTTCCATATCCGACGTAGTAGTCTCTGTAGCTCTAAGCGCATTGACTGCGCCAATGAATGAGAAAGGGCGCCGAGAATCTGTACAGTCCCATTTGGGAAGAGTTGGAGATTCTGTGAATTGTTCATCTTCACCACTAACATTTGAGGTCGACCCGGGTAATACTTGCTGTTTGGAAGGTGTTGGTGTAATGTTGTGAGATCGATTTTGGTGTAGAGTCTGAAGCGACGAAGAATGTTGACGATGGTGTAGCGATGGCGCTTCATGATGAAAAAATGAGTAAATTGAGCGATGTACCTTCCTTTTATACTTTTCCCAACTACCTTGATGAAATGCCAAGTTAGTATGAAGTTGGGAATGATAGAGTTGAATTCGCCGTTTGTTGACGCGCAACCATATGCGATTTCCAATACGTGAATGTCTTTTCATATAGAAGTATTTCAAATCCTTCATGATATGATGTAGAGATTGAAAATGACGATAAGATAAAGCAAACTCTCTTCTCACATTTCCAGTTGAATCTTTGAAATAGACGTTTCGATCTTGATCCGTTTCAATACGTTGTAGGGAATCTAATTTCCAACTCATGGTGCGTGATAGTCATGTCTGATTAAGATTTGCATAGTAGGGCGATGAACTCACGACGAATAAATGTCATGATGGAGCGATGTATGTATCTTCTATACTTCTCCCAATTGTATTTGCGAAATGAGAAACAGTTTGCGGAATGAGAATGGCAGATTTGAATTTCATTGTTGCGACGTTGAAGCCAAACTTGATCACCCTAGGAGATGAATTTTAATGTCTCAAAATATTCCAAATCCCTCATGATATCATTGAGGTTGACAAATTGTCGCCATGTTAATGTAATACCTCTTGATGTATGACCATGAGAATTTTTGAAATGCACGTTTCCATTACGATCAACTCTGATATATTGTAGAGAGTCCAAAATCCAAGTCTTCTTGATGTTATGCAAAGCCGCAGATCAGCAATATAAAAATGTCGTTTTATCATATTTTGCTTAGCAATGCGGCCACAAAGAGATTTGGTAATAATCGAGCCGCACTCTTTTCTACACCCATTGATCATACACAACAGCTAAATGGAAAGTGGGAAGTGGGTGTCACTCAACTTGCTCATAGCAACTGTGTCTATACTTTTAATCATGAAGTGATGACGATCAATGTGAGGCGTACAGAGGCTTATCAGTGTGAAGAAGGTTGTCGAGTTTACATACCACAGTCGCCAAAGAAAGATCTCTTATCATGTAAAAAGTTTGTATATGATTTCCTGAATAAAGAGGGTAGACACATCATCCATTTTTCTCCGCACAATGATGATCATAATTATGTACATCATGTAGTTGAGAAAGATTGGATTGTTTGTTTAAGTCCAAGTTTAAGAAATGATTTAGGTTACCTCGCTAGCGCCTTGACAAGCTATGATAATTATAACGTTAATTACCACCCAAGTGGATGTAAAGATTTGATTTACAAAGAGAAAGCTTTTTATGTTGATCTTATTCCGAAAAATGAAAAGACATTGGTGAAGAAGATTGTGATTAAGCCAAGAAAGACAAACATGGCCCCTGAAACATTAGTGAAGAAATTTAATTTTCTCCTTCGAGTTGATGGTAAACAAGTGGCAACATTGACTTATACGAAATCAACGGATCAAATCGCCATTAGTAAATTAGATGATGATGATCTAGTATTAGTTTGTTCAGAAGATTTTCATCAGTTCTTGCGACATCGCTCTGCAGCCGTTCATGGAAAATTTGATATGCGCTATTTGAAATGTGATGGGTCAAATCAAGTTGATACAGAACGGTCGGTATCTTTATACAGAAAGTGTGTAGAGCCTTTGAGTGGAATCTCACATAGAACAAGAGTGTTGATGCCTCGCATGATAACTTCAGGCAATAGATTATTTGAATGAAGTGATTCAAGATGAACATATTTCGTTTTCTGAAAAAGAAGGTGTGCCATCTCTTCGTGTTAGCGGGAAAAATATTGAGCTGATCGTGGACAATACCCTAAAGGACATTTTGGGATTTGATCAAAATACGTTTAAAAGTGGTACTGTAACAAAAGCTAGCGCGCATCTATCATTATCGCGTCGTATTAACTATTTTCAGTTATATTCCAATATTGGTGAAGATGTGCGTGTGGGAGATGCTGAAGCTCCACTTTTAGCAATGATACCATACCAACCAAAAAGCTGTAGCATTATATCGGAGCATACTTTTAAGAAAGTGCATTATACAGACCTGAAATCAAACTATATACCACAGATTGATATTGCCATATATGACGATGCTGGCGCGTTGATTCCTTTTCATAAAGACGCTGTGACAAGTATCACACTCCATTTCCGAATGAAGAATTAATGCAAACGCATTCATTTTTTCTCCAATGTGAATAATATGGAAAGTGAAAATAAGGACTCGTTTCTAATCTACTTACCCAGCAATGCTTCTATGGATAAATTTCCCAAAAATAAACCATCAGACTTTCGAGTAGAATTAAATCGTCCACTACATTTAGAAGGTGAATGGGAGGTTGGCGTTTCTAGTATTTGCTATGATAGCAATATTCAGAATGTGAATGATTTGGAAGAAATGATATTGACTCCTCGCACCCATGATGGAATAACGATGAATAATGCATTCCAGTTCCCATACAATTTAGCGTCAGATGGAAAGTGGAACTATGAATGGATTCAGATAAAATCAGATTATTATGGTCCATTTGGGAATGAGAAAATTATTAAGGCATTCAATAGTGGTAATACTTCCATCATGAAGAATAAGGATCAGAAAGTTTATGAGTTTACTATCTATCATTGGAGTGGGAGACAGTTCCTTCGCTTTCATTCTTTTACTAAAGGTCTTACACTGAGGTTGGATAATGAATTCTATCCACATCTCGGTTTTGGCGATGGACTACATCTAACGTCAATTGCTACTGCAAATGTTGAAAAAGTTTATTCAAATTGAATCAACAAATTTCATTATAAATTTAAATTATTTGATGAAGATGTTGTAGAATGTGAAGAACGCATCATTTTGAAAAAGCGTGGTGTTCAACTTTTATCACTTATTGAGTTAGTAAAACGATGGAATGAGACTGTGGGCAAGAAGTATGGAGAGAAAATCATGGCGGACAAAAATAAGTTGGTTATTCAGAAATATAATGACAAACTTACAGTTTATTTCTCTCCAACCTTGCGTCATTTTGTAAGACATTATACACCTATTATTGGAAGCGGTGTGGTGTATGCTTCTCATGAATATCCCACTAAAGCTGATTCAGCTAATGATGAATGGTGGGCGGACATCTATGGTGATCGCATCAAGAAAATTTACCAGTCTTATGAAGAATCTAAAGTTGCTATCAATATAATGCCGCGTCTATATCATACAGTTGAAAGCTTCATTCATGTAGTAAATCCTTATATACAACAGAAGTTGAAGCATGTGATGAAAAGTAAATATGATGTAAAGACACACCACATTTCGTTTTCAATTGAAAATCAACGCGTTGTTCTGAAACTGGGTGATGACATTCAATGTCAATTGAGTAAAAATTTGAAAAAACTCTTTGGTTTTTCAATGCTACAAACTGTGTTTGCTGCTGCGCATACGATTGGTATAGAAACACCAATGACACTTGATAAACATGAACAGCACCTTTACATTCAAAGTGATTTGATTCTACCTATTTCTGTTGGTGAGAAAAAAGAATACATTTTACGTGATTTCATTCATGATAAAGACGCTTCATATGGAATAGTCGAGAAGATGTTTGAATCTATTTTCTATCATCCCGTCGTCAAACAAACTATACCCTCTATTGCTATCAAAATTACCAATGGTTTACAAGAGTGCATCCATGTGAAAGATACTAAATCCCTCATAACTTTAGTGTTTCGGAAAACAAAGTGAAGTCATTGTGATATGTTTATTGAAATAAAAAAAATTATATATGAAAAAGTCTTTTCACACAGATATAGGGGGAATGGGCTGACTGTAGGCATATATTCACAAGGAAGTGCAATCTAAAGCGATACATAAAACAGCAATGTTTATCTACAGAAATCAACATCAAAATACTAAGTTAAGGATGATTATGCTAAGACGTCTCCTGAATGTGGTAGTGTGAGTTTAATTCTTTTGGGTGGTGGTATGTTTGTGTCAGGATGTCCATGTGGAAGAGATATGTTATGTTCTAACCAGCACCTCTTATCCTCCCATGCTGAAAGCGCCCGTTTCCTAAAAGTATGAGTTTTGATCTCATGCGACTTAGATTTTAAGATTGTCATATTGACAAACGTTATATTTTTATTTCTATAGGCCTTCTTATAGGACCGATGTTTCATTTTGTGAACAATGGATTTTGATATGCCTTTAGCGCGCTTAATACTATCGTCGCTATCCTTTAATTTCATACTGTACATTTTTGGGCGGAGGAGAATCATTTCATCTATTTCCTTCCCTGCTGTCTCATCCTTAAAGCAGCCAAGTTTGGCCTTATTTTTGATGGAGTAGAGTGGGTGATCAGTAGGATAATTTGATGTATCAAAATATCTTTCTAAAGATTTTCCTACTTCATCGAAATTTAAATCTTTTAGAGTGGTAATACCTAAGAAGAAACTATCTGTATCACCACCCAACAAACGAACCTCTTTTACGAGAGGACATGGTTTTAGTATTTTATAAAAGAGTTGGTACATTTCAAGCTTAGAGTAATCTAGTACAGCTTGGCCAATGTAGATGGGCTTGCACAACTCAACTTCAGATTTTATCATTTTAACACCTACAAGGTCCTCATCGATAATGTCTCTATCGATGAATAGAGGTGATGAGACCAATTTCTTAAATTTTTTAACATCATTGACTAGTTTATAGTTTACACGTTTTCTAACATCCTCCATCGTCTTACCAAATAGACTATTATTCTTATACTTATAAAAATCTTTTTCAAAATTATTTTGGGCTAGTGCACGTTTCTGGCTGTTACTATCAATATATGGTTTGAGGAAGGCTTTCTGTCTAAATTTAATAATGCGGTGAACTCTTTTTAAAATCATACCCATTTCTAAATAAAATTTTAAGATGATAAAGTGAACTAGATAGTTTTCCTTATCATATTGGGTGAGTAAAAGTTTGCGGCAAGGCTTATAGTCGGGTTGACCGCATGATTCTAAATCTTTATGAAATTGTTTCATAAAGTCGGAAAACATATCTTTGGTCACTTCACCTGATTCGGGTGCGAGTGGAAAATCTACGGTTTTATGTTTAATATTATTTGGATAGATTAGATCTATCTCAAAATAATATCCCCAATCACCTTCATCTGGAATTGCTAGCATGTTAGAAGGGTTGGAGAGATGCTGAATTTCACTATCACCTAACCAGCTAAACTCAGAGTGAGGGAGTGGTTTGGATAGTGAACTACCATATAACTTATTTTGGTCATAATACTTAAGATGAGTCTGATCATCGCCTACTAATTTTGATTTTAACCTATGTTTATTTACAAATGTGAGACCACCGCGAATTCCTCGCTCAAATAAATTATACATCTCTGGATCTTGTAAGAGATGAATGGTCTCACCAGTCATTTTAAAAGCAGACTTAAATGACATGGCTGGGAGACTGACAAAGTGGACGGGATCTAACTTATCTTCTTCTAATGCCACTCGTCGAAACTCCTGAAATACATCAGCCAGCAAAAATACATCTAACTTAAGATAGGCAATCATATATTCGCCAAATGTATGGCAGTCAAATTTTATCCATGCATCTTGTGCATGATCATAATCTTCGGTCTTACATTCTGCGCCGGTCAAATCATTTTTAAATTTATCTATGGGTGGAAGAGAAGTCTCGCCGAGTTTACTAATCGCATCAAAATATGCATATGGAAAGACTCCTTTCCGTGTGATGACTTCATCGGTTAGATTTGGATATTGTTTCTTAAGATTTTGTGTTAGTGGAAGAGACTTTAGATTTTGTACGAGAGAGGCCAGTGATGCAGTCATAAATTGGTAGGAATCTAAACATTTTATATTAAAATAGACCGTCTTATTTTCTTTAGTTTTATCGACAGGCACTTTTGCTGTCATGGCCATAAACGTCTCTCTCGTTTGTGCTATTACATCAAACTGCCACTCTTTCATTTGACCTAAACCTCCTTTTATTATCATATGGCTGTCGTAGCCCTTGAAATCATGGAAAATGACGGGTAATGTACGCCGTTTCATCCTAAGTGAAAAATTGCATTTTGAACATAGTGCGTTTCTAAATTTACCAGTGATGTGATCATGGTCGCGCACTTTCTTAATCCTATCATCATCAAATGTTTTACTACATTTGAGGCAAACGTTGCAACTATCAAATTTTGCTTGATCATCTGCTGTCATATGCAATGATCTGCGATAGACTTCACCATCATACTTTTGTTGAAATTTTACAGCCTGTTCGAGGAATTGCAGGAATTGGTAAATACAATCCTCACCTTGCCAAAAGTGAATTTTATTTTTTCTATTTTGGAAATGGTCATGCCATACTTCATAGCAGGAAATGGCTGCTGCTCGATGGGTGTTATCATCGATATAGCATTCGATGTCAGCATAGATGACACGAAGAGGACTTAGTTCATCTTCATTCTCTCTATATGAAAACTCATTATCTTTTGGCATGCGCTCCATTTATAGTTTACCTCGCTTACACCACTCGTAATGAGTTTCAAATTTATTTTTACTCCTAAAGTTCCGAATGCATCTGTCACAGTAATAAATCATTGATGAGCTAGAATTTCTTAAGTGGTGGTATAAGCGAGAAATTTTGGGAATACCGCAGTAGTGCCATTCCTCACTATCATCCTGTCTTACTAATAAAAGGTTGACAACGTGGTCATAACAACTCGAACGCGAGTTGTAGCGGACACCCTTCAATCCCTTTTCCCAAACATGGAGAACTATTTTGATGTTGTTCAATTTTTCAAATTTTTCTATATCTTTAATTTTCATATCTTCAATATTGCAGTCATCAAACTTTAATTCATTCTCCCACTGTTGATACTTACTCTTACGGTATCGGCCATTCTGTACATCATTATAGTGGAGAATGGAGAGGACGGCATACTCTAAATATTGCGATTCGCAATCTACAGAAATGACTGCTGTTTTATTTTTTAAATTTTTCGGAAGTTTAAAGGAGCCTCGTCCAGAGCAGTTCTCTAATAAAGTGATTTTAATCATGGCGGTCTCAATACCATCAAAAACGAGACCACTATTACGCTCGTTAAATTTATCTATGTTTGATTTCAACCCTTGGATATGAAAATTTATCCAAGACTCGCAGTCTACAACTTCAGTTGCAGGAGAGGAGGGTATGTGAAACTCCAACCTCTCTACTATTTGACCAGTATGGTGGTCGATTTTTGCATATTTTATTTTGAGATAGATGAGCGCCTTCATTCTAAAATTGACTAAATTGTTGAAGAGCGCACCAATCAAAAATGAATTTTGATGAAACCATTCTTCAAAGTCAGTAATGGTTTCTGAGGATTCCATCTGGTAGTTCCTCACTAAATTATTTATCGACACTTCAGAGAGTCGGATAGAGGAGGTGCTGTTAGCATAACTATCGTCACTGTGTGTATGTCGAAGTCTATGTGAAGATAGTTCAAAATGTGACTCAAAAGACTGAATGCATAAATCGCAAGAAAAGGAGACATCGTTAACGGAATCATCCCCACCTTCGGAGATTGATGCTGACTTAGGTCTACAAACACCTCGCTTGATGTGTCGGGCGAGATCACGCTTCCTCGTGAAGATGTGTCCACAGTCAGCACATTCCCGATCGTTGCATTCCCGCGACAATGTTGACATGGAGTCGCTGTTGTTATCCGACTCGCTCGAGATGGGACTGGTATCACCTGAAAGAGAAATCATTCTTTCATCTCTGTTAAAGTCTCAGTGTATTGTTACAACCTACCTTCACTCAACAGCTCTAAACTTTCCTCGAGAAGGGAGCGCTTTGATGATGAAGTAGATGCCTGAAATTGAGAAAGATGCTATTAACCTAACGTTTAAGGGAGATGACTGATGAATTCCTTAACTTACCATTTCAACGAAATTAAGTCAAAATCTGATACTTTGATAGTCAGAATGTAGTAATTGACTCAAACCAAAATAGGATGCGTCAGCAACGTTAGATTATATTTGAGTGGAGAGAAAAGCTCACTTAGTGTTAATATATCTCAAATATCGAATGAAATCTAGTCTATTTTTCCCTCTTATATACTCCCATACTCAACATTCATTGGATGTTCATTCTGATTGGTTGCTTGTTTATACTTAAGAATTAGGAAACATTTCCAAGTCATTATTCACAGTCAACATCACAAGCCCTCCAAAAACACCGAACATTACATTGGAGTTCTCTTCTCCATGCTCATCATCAAAGACGCTCGTTGCACCAAACGCTCCAACGAAGGGAAAGGTATAGAAGGTGTACCGACTCGACAACATTAGAAAGTTGACATTACCAGCGGACGACGAAGAGGAGAGTGTATGTGAGAAGGAGTGTCCCGACTTAACAGGCGTGAGGTGGATGTATCTGCAGTACGATACTGATGATGTGATGGAGATCACCAGCACCAAATTCCTACATCAATTATGGGAATGGTACACCCCTAACTCCCAGCCACGAACTATGGCGGAGTGGGAATACATCGACAAAGTGAGGCTCGCGGTAGAAGAACAATTGAAGCAAGTGAACTGTTTTTGTGATTTGTGTGAAGTCAGACTCTGGGACGATATTGACGATGAAGACCTTTTGAAATACATGCCATAATAAATGTTTATTTCGTATTATCTTTGCTTTCATGCTGACTTACTTGAATGGGGTTTAAGTGGATGATTTAACCATGTATACTTTTTCATTTGGAAATAGTAGCACACTTAGTTTAACTTGTAAATCTTATAACATTTCATATGGGTGATAATGGTAGATGAAATAGTGTTAAATAAAATTAAGATAGCTTACATGATTCTGGGATAGCAATCGACTGCGCTCCATGTGTAAAGAGCTTGTTAGACTACGGAAGAGAGAAGTGTGTTATGTTGCGTGTGGCGCGTGAGTGTCCTCCCATTTCATTCCATTCATCAATTCGTCTCATTGATAGAGACAGGTAGAACTCATGGTTCTCATAACGTATGCAATGGAAAGTTTATAAGGCAACCTTCGACAGTTGGCTAAATGTCGCCCTGGCGCGAATGCATACTACGTTGAGACAGAGGCAATCACTTGCAAACATGACGCAGAGAGGTTTAACAAGATTGACCATTGCCGAATGTCCCTTGCGGTATACATAGCTACGGGTTTCACCGCCGCCCTTTACAGGAACGCCCGTCGAAAGGAAGTATTACACCGAACTTCATTTGCAACGTTCAAGTTGACTGATAGCAGATTCAACTTAATGATAGTATTCGCCAGTCTGAAGACTGCCCAGGGCAAACCGCGTGGAGGTTCTATCATGTCTTGCCCCATGGTGGCCTTTATCAGAGCCGGTGGTTCGTTCTCGGGGGTCGTCATCAGCCAACTTACTCCATACCGATTCTGCTGAGAGAGAGTCGAAACCGTTCAACCTCAGCAGTGTCGACTTCCATGCTAGTTGGCATGTGAGTGGAGGGTGGAATGTAGCGCCATTCCATTGGATTGGCAACACTTGCTGTCATCGCATTGCCAATCCGAGCAAGATTGTTGTGGACTCTGTCTTGCTCCTCTATTCTAGCAAATTCATTAAATAAATTTCGCGGTCTTAACTGCGGTCCGCGAGGAGAGCTGACTGCAGCGTTTGGTGTCTCCATGATTGAAATGAAATGAAATGAGAGGTAGTGGTTCATATACCCCTCTAATGCGACGCAACGTTCAAGTTGACTGATAGCAGATTCAACTTAATGATAGTATTCTCCAGTCCAAAGACTGCCCAGGGCAAACCGCGTGGAAGTTCTATCACGTCTTGCCCCTTGGTTGCCCTCATGAGAGCCGTTGGTTCGTTCTCGTCGTATCTGAAAATAGAAAGAAAAATAGATGAAAATTTTTTCAAGTGATAGAGATGAATATTGACTTATCACAATATCAATTCAAGCGGTTCGCTGCACCTTCGCTGGTGGTGGATGAGGCAGGTATTTTGCTGGTAACTTTCGCTTACGATGGCGAATTTCCTTTATCTCGCCATTGTATTTGATGCTGATGTGGAGACAGCGAATATCAAGCGTTGCTCCTTCGTAGAACTCGCTCGTTTAGTCCAAATCCTCCGACTCCATTATTACATCGTCGATAATTTTGCTACTGACTACGGGGAGGTGGAGCATTGTTCTTCTCTCCTTGACAGCGCTATTCTTCGCCTCAAGAAGAGCCATCTTCTCCTGCTCATGTTGGAGTTTGAGCGTCGCCTCCTTCGCCTTTATGTTCTTAATGCATGTGGCCTGATCCTCTACACGACTCTCACTCGCTAGAGCTCTCTTTTGGAAACCTTCCAACTTCAGTACTTGAGCCTTAAGACTCCTAATTTCCGCCACCTGCTTTTTGAGTTGAAAATTCTCATCCCTTAATGCTGAGCATTCGTTTTTATAACGGCTCATTTCATCCTTGAGCTTCTTAATGGCGTACTTTTGGCTAACCCTCGCCACACCATCATCCTTAGCCCACTGCTTGACTTGGGCTTTGATGCCTCTCCCTTTTTTAGGTGAGGAGTGCATTTTTGGCATTGGCACTGCCCGACTCTTCACAATCGCCTTATCGGGTTTAGGAGCAATGACCGCCTCCTCGGGTTTGTCAGTGACGACCACCTCTTCAGTTTCCGATTCAGATTCGGAGATTTCCGAATCAGAGCTAGAAGAGCTGAGGTCAGATAACGGTGGGTGATCAATCTTGCAGTCTTCTATTGCACGAACTGCCATCTGCAACTCTGTCTCCGCATCCAGATCAACTTGAGGTCTTTCAACAGGTGGGATGATGACCTTCCCAACCTCTGAGGCATGCGTCTCTGTCTCCTCATCTTGATCAGGTTTTTTGAAAAGTGGGGTGATGGCTTTCCCAACCTCTGAGGTGGTATAATTCGTCACCTTCTTAGTGAGACATTTTGAATGCGTCTTATAGAAAGACTCGTTCAGGTTTCCCCTGACGAATTTCATGCACGATATGCATCCGCTCACCACCCCGACCTCCTTATGCTCTTCGGGAGTGTCGGTGAATATATTTAAATGGCGCTTGAACTCGCCACCTCGCTTGACTTCGCCACATAGGCACTTTTTAAAATGAAACTTCGAGTTTCCTCCCATTATGTATATCTGTAAAAGGAAGGATGAAATAGAATTACTGACAGGCGACATTGGCAGTCATTTTTATAATCATACAGTTAAATTGTGAGATTGGTGGAAAGTGTCGAACCTTTGAATCCGTTACAGGCATTACTCAGAGGGGATCTTATCCCAACTCCAAGGCCTCGGCCCACAAATCCAACCTCCCGCGGATACAGCGTGCGTCAAATCACTGTGTTGGTATCCGGACCCTGATTTTGACATGAAAACCAGTGGATTGTTTACAAAGGTTGCAAATTACAAGCCGAAGCTCGCCTCCCACAACTTTATAAATGTCTTAGTTGAATTCAGCAGGGTCGAAAACCCCAGAAAACCTCCAAAACTAGTGAATTTAAATTTTTCAACTTTTTAGCACCACTTATGAAACTTTATAAGTAGTCTATCACTTAGGGCAGGTCAATAGCAACCGAACCTTTTTTGAATCAAGTCAAACGGACTTGTAGAAGCAAAGTTACAAGCCTTTAAAGTTTTGGAGTCTTTTATGGCCTGGAGACGAAGGCCATCTCCTGACGAACCTCTAAGTCTGACGCCTTAGCTGACTTCAGCAATGAAATTTTCTAAGTTGGTTTATTTCAGGAACGGGGAATTTGGAATGTCCGAAGCTATCATCGGAGCTCAGAGAGACGACTTACCGTTGACAATCTCTCGTCTTAATGACAAGTCTCTGTCGGTTCCCAGCTTATATAGTTTGTGGCGATCAGCTGATGACGCAATATTCATCATCCAAAAACTTAAAACGCTTCTATCGCCGATTCTAGAGGTCTGATTGAGTTGGAAATACACCATTTGGAAAAGTGCAGTGACGCGCTAGACACGAGACTGTCAGAAGCGAGACACATAAAGATGATTTGTCCCTCACTGAATCGCAAGCATGAACTGACCGTATTTTAAATCCAACTCACCATCACCTATTTTAAGACGAGTTTGACTGTCAGTTTGTCCTCTTCACGATCGTCCCTAGACAAAGCGAGAATTCGCGAAACGCGTTGGGACCTTGTAAATTTTCTTTTACTTATAATTACAATTATCACGCCGAAAAGCAAGGAGACTTTTTCATCATCAGCCTTCTGGTCTGATCAACAGAATGAACAATAAAATAATTAATTTGACACTATCTTAATTTCAGTGAATTTTCAAACACTTGTACAAGTACATGAACATTCAAATCATGCTGGCATCCATGACTACAGAATGATATGATGTGAGAAATAGATACTGATATTTAAATGAAAGGTACACTGAAGTCCACAGACTACCCAATGTTGACTATTCTGCATGTGAATTGTGATTCACTGTGACAGCCTCTTTTCTGAACAGCCTCATAAGGATACAATCCTCAGCTGACTGTTCGTCAACGCGACTCTTGTCTTCCCAAGATTTGAAACGTCAAATGACAATGAAAATGTGATGTTGATTTCTCACATGACGCTTGATCACCTTGGTGAGATTACTATAGAGAACATTCACTCTCGAGGAAGCTCTCACCAACGCAAGACTCTGTTGTGATTATTATATAGCTTGTCAATCACTTCCATGTTTCAAATTTAGGGCTGCTAAAATGTTTTTTGTGCTGCTCCTGATATTCTATCCCTTGAAAGTGGTTTAGTTTTTATTTCAATGCTATAAACTTCGTGTACGGTGGCTAGAGTTTTCTGCATAATCCCTCCGACGACTGGCCGGTGTAGAAAATAACCACTGTTGAAATCGCCGCCATAAACATAATATCACAAATATGCCTTGAATCTCTGACTGAATCACACATCAAATTATGGAACTTTCATTGCTATCTCCTTTCTGCGGTTTCTAACCTTCCGATCCAACATTCAGCCATTCGTGAAAGCAGACACGACGATTCAACGCGTCATCATCTTCTCCAAAATTTGGCGAAGCCACGAATAGGGAAAATTTGCGCCCCCCTCTACCTGAATCTAAGAATTTATAAATAGATCTTTTCTTGCATTGCTGCAATATATTTGCTTCTTCGTTTATATCGGGAGAAGACGATCGAACTAAGCGCACACGCTTCTCTGTGATTTGCCGTGAACACATCCCCAGCGCATTGTGTGATTGCTTGAAGATCCCTGCAATTAACAGCATGAGCGCTGAGCTCGGAACTTATTTGAGAGTAGTGACTTGAAACTGTTAAGTGTGCGTAAAGGTTCTCTCAAAAACGAAAAATTAAAACTATTTGAACATTTGTTTTATGAACGTAAATAATTATTTTTAGGTATGCGGAGAAGGCCTCGCAGGCACGGAGACGACGCCACTGACCAGCACTATTGTTGGATTTTGCCATTTCTGATCCACATTCTGTGATAAAGGTGTTTAGATTCAGAGGAATGTGCACGAGAGAACTATGAATCACACAAAATAATGACGTTGAAGCAAGCAAGAATAATGATTATGCAAATAAATGGACTTCTTCCCATGAAAAATTCTCCTGCTCAAAATTCCTGTTCCTGATTTTCAATTCAAAATTTAATCTAACTCTGAATTAGCTTTTAACAATAGAGTATATATGCAGAACTAGAGTGTCGACTCAAAAAAGTGTCTGTATATAATGAAAATATTTATATCAAGAGATTCAGTTTTTTGCGAGGATTGCGTTCCCGTGGTTCAAAAAATTATTTGAGCAGATTTGAAAAAGCTAAATTTTTGTCAATTTAAATACTACCGACAACGACATGACGCCTCGATGAAACAAGTTGGATATCAAAAGGAATGAACCATAGAGTAGGGAGAGCGTCGACTCAAAAAAGTATCTGTATACAATGAAAATTTTTATGTCAAAAGATTCAGTTTTTTGCGGAGATTACGTTCCCTTGGTCCAAACAATTATTTGAGCATTTTTGAACAAATTCAAAATTTGCCAATTTATATGCTACCGAGATGACTCTCCTATAAAATCTATAATCTTGTTTATTGATAATGATATCATACATACTATTCAATACGCACATCGAATACAACTGAAATTTTGAAAGAACAAAGATAGTGATAATAAGTAATTCGAGAAAGTTAGTCAGACGTTTATGAAGCAAAATACATTTTATTGAACAGTCTAGTGCAGTAAGGAAAGAAAGTTGATGATCGACGCATGGAATGAGACAAGGGTATCTCAAAATGACCGCTTACAGGTAACCATCGGGGAGCCAAGTGATAGATGAAGTTATTCGGTTTCCAGATATCTGAAAACGTTCGAAGAGCGATTTTATCTGCACCCTCGATGAATGAAGGTAATAACCGGCAATTGCTGTATAGTCACCGCAATCACAAATGATGTAATGGCAGCGTTTCCTTACTCCTTCAATTTTCCGAATTGACTTTTGAGTCATGTTCATGAACACAGGGCAATTGTACTCTAATATACTTGCAATATATGATTTATATACACTCAGTAGATCGTTTTTACTAACTCCGGGTATTCCTGTCTTTGGGGTATTCTTTTCAGTTTTTTAGAAGAAATATACGCTGTGATGCTTAATTCTTTGTCACGTTATCGATATGGGAATCCCATTTCATTTGTTGGAATGTTAAACCAAGAATTTTAAGTTCAGATACAACTGTCAGCCCAGTCGGTAGATTCAGTGGACATCCTGACTTTCCGAACACCATAAGACGTGTTTTATCCGTGTTGAGCACTAGGCCATGGATTGAGCACCAATCGTCAATGTTTTTGATTTCAACGTGGATGCTGTCATTTATATTTGAGTCTTTACTCGATGGAATCAATAAGCAAAAGTCGTCAGCATACTTGAAGATTTTTGTGTCGATAGATTTTGATGACAAAGAACCCATAAAAGAAGCAAAAAGAAATGGCGAGATAATGGAACCTTGAGGTACACCCGATCGAGGAAGTAGCCTTTTCAGTTGATGACACACCGCGTAGTATTACCATTTGCCGCCTTTCGTAGTAATAATGAGAACACCAACAAATAAAGTCAGGTGGTAATTTGTTTTCTGTCAAAGATTGCAGCAATTTGTCATAAGGTAACCGATCAAAAGCCTTGCTGAGATCAAATGCTAACAGGACAACACTGTTGATATCAGGAGAGTCCAAATTCCGGCTTATTGTGTCGACTATAGCTATATGTGCGTATAACGTTGAGCACCCAGGACGGAAGCCATATTGGTCATCACCGTATGTATTTATCAACTCTTCCTTGACTGACTCAAGGACCAGGCGTTCGAGGCATTTGGCCAAAACCGGTATCATTGGTAGAGGTCGAAGATCGCTGATGGATTTGCTTTGGCGTTTAGGTACTGGTATGATAACAGAGGATTTCCATTGTATAGGGACTCTTACGGATGAGACGGAAAGAGAAAAGAGATGAGTGATTGGCTCTGCAAGTATATCTGCATTATCACGAAGTAGGCGAGGTGATAAAATATTATTACCACCGCATTTTTTAACGTCAATGTTTTTCAGTAACTCGTAAACGTCAGCAACAGTTATAGCAATATTCCATCTATTTGTTTTACAGTACGTTAATTTGTTTTCGATATCATGCCAAGCATGAATTAATCGAGCATGAAAAGTAGCATGAAACAAGTTGGATATCAAAAGGAATGAATATTTGCTAATGTAATAAGCATCCTATCAAATCTGAAATCAAGCTGATTATCAAGGAAATTTCATGATCCGTATTATTATGGAAGTCTTCATGAAAAAGTCACGATATTATTCGTGCTCTCTTGGCTGAAATTTCAATTTTCTAATTCAATTTTCATCGACATGATATGATTCACTAAATTCATATTTCACTTCTTGAATCTGAATGGTGATGTGGACCGATTTACATCTTTCAAAGTCAATTGAAATCATTGTCTATGATTCTGATATTTTGCTGTACCAGGTGGCAGGTTGCTCATGAAATGATCACGCTTAAGAAGATTCTCTTGAGGTTCGGCATGAAAGTAATAGCAAGTCATCGAGCTGCCAATTTAACAAACATTACCTCGCCAAGGTGACACGAACGATCTTTAAACTATTTTCTTCTGCTTTATGCTATCATGGTTAGTCAATTCCGTTGTAAAAACTTCAAAACTACATAAATGTGCATATCTCACATTTGGAAACAATTCCGACTATATCGGCCTTGAGTTCATTTAAAAAATCGAACGTGTATGCACATAGGGGATTTAATAAATGCGGAGTTAACACTTTACCTAATATATGCTCAATCTATGTTTTGAACACATGTGTTTAATCGTGAATAACGATGTCAAAAGTCACATCAGCACTGATGCAAGCGGGTAACTGCTTAAAATCTGCTTAAAATAGTTGATGTTGGCTTGTGCCTACTGAATTTGGTTATCTTCCGAAATCGATGATGTAAACAAATAATGCGCAATACCTTTTCGGCCATTTGCATCAATCCATGGAGCAGACTATTGCGCATGGATTCTGGTAGGGAGTTTCCATTCTGTTCATATTGCATCGCTTTGTTTATATCTCCTGCATATATTTAAGTAAAATGTATTGAGGCAATTAAAATACTTTGTCAGCATGTGCAAAAGGGGTTAGAAACATCTTTCATGAAAATATTCTAATCTGATTGAAATTTTGAAAACGATCAGTGGCAATATTTTTCGAAAAAAAATTTTTATTATTATTTTTGCATTCATTTATTTGCTTGTTGCATAAATCAAAACAAATAGTACACACAAAAGGAAAGAATAATGCAAATTTGATGCCAGCCACAATGACGTCACAAAACTGCAGTCGCTCGCGATGATTTAAATTCTGTTTGGAGATTTAATCTGATTAATGCATCAAAATTGTAATTTCTGCCATGCCAGCCTGTAAAGTGACAGTTGGAACTTATACTGATCAATATAGAGATTATGTGAATAACTTCCGCATTCTCAATTTCCTGCATAAATTCACGCATACAAGACAAGTCTTTCGATGCAAAGTTCAGTGTGTGAACCTAATGTATACTTGGAATAGGTAATTTTTATTTATTTATTATTGCAAATATTATTTGAAACAGAAGTAAGTAGCAGTAGTACTGTGTGTTTTGCTCACAAATAGGAATAGTTTTATGGATGTTTTAAATTTGACTTAAAGTGTTTTAACCTTTTTAAGTAATCTTCAGACATGAAGAATCTTCGAGTAATGTAGTTCAACACAAAGTACATAAATCATTTGTTGGAGATATGCTCAGAAGAGCAATCACAGCAAAGTCAATAATAAGACATCGACGAGGTAAGTCCCCAGAGTTAATACTCATCGTGTGTTAGGCAAGCAGCATTCAGCAGGGACGTTAAAAAATGAGCCACATCTGTTGAAAGTAACTAGCTTCCTTCTTTATACTTCATCAACCGCTCTTCTCAAGAAACGCAGCAGTAACAACGTTAGCAATGAAATTATGTCGGGATATTCATGCGACATTGGAAAATCGCATGAATGACCGATGCATGTAATAGATGACGTATACCAAAGCATGGCATTGGCTTAATGTAGGCTTGATTCTCATGGACTAATGCATCAGTATTGGGCCTTAAACAGATCCTTGGGGAGCCCCAGAACACACTGAGGCTGTAGGACCATAACTTTTTTTAATAGGATCATAACACAATTTTAGCGCACATTTCACAAACACTCAAATAGGAAAGAAGCCATGTTAATGTCCAAGCTCATGTTGTCAGCCGAAAGTATTCAAAATTTTTATTAAACGCCGATGTTGGAATTCATCAAAATATTGTGGCCAGTCGAGACAGTAAACTTAACAGATGCCGTTGATCTCTGATTGAGGAAACGTTACAATATCACGCAATTCAACAAGGGCAGTGGTAGTTGATCCATGCGGTCTATATGCATGTTGACTAGTTCCATAGCATGAAATGATGTCGAATTTCTATCGGCTTGAAGCTATCCTTTCGAGTATCTTCGAGATTGAGGGTAAAAGAGAGAGGTCGAAAGTCGCGTATTTCAGGAAAAGCACACTTAGGAATTGGGCAAGCAAGAGCCATTTTAAAGAGGCGAGGGTATGTCGACGTTAAAAGTTGCCTGTTGAATATGTCTGTAAGAGGTCTGCACAGAAAGTGTGCCCCAATGCTCAACAATTTCGGCGGAATGAGATCGGATCCTTGTGACCTTCTGTGGCTCAAATGACATGGGTGATGTTGAACTCTGCTCGGCTACGGAGAAGTCCCAGGATTCATGCATAGGAGGCAATAAATTCACATCAGCACCATCATTGGAATTTTCAAGAAATTCATCAATCACTCGGTGCAGCAGATTCTCCAGGTTACCTGAATTCCCCACAAGAACACTCCATCCTTTATCTTCGAACCCCTGATGACATATACCACGCTACATATAGCCTATCTTTCAGTTGAGAACCACGGTGTCATCATTAAGTTCTTCAGTTATGATTTTTTCTACCTCGCGCTTGTCTGCAGCGATTCTCTCCTCAACCGTAGCCTATCTGTTACTTCGACGAAACCGTGAGAGATGACGTTATTTATCCTACTCTTTCTATCATCCATCTCAGTTAGGCCTAAATCGATGGATTCTTGTTTCGTAAACTCGATCATATCTTTCAATGAAGCGATTTCAGACTGAAAAATAGTCTGATCCTCTTAATGGAGGCTATTGATTCTTCAATAGCTTGAAAACGTACAGTCAAGTTCTCAATGTCACGTTTTAGCGCGTTGAAATTATTTTTGAAAGACTCAATTATTTGTTCTTTTGATTTTTAATCAGGTGTTTTATTTCAGACAGTTGATTGATCTGTAAAGACTAAGTAACCAGATCTTAAAAGCTTAGGTGTCGAATTGTTCGCCATTGTTGGTTGTCACAAAGAGCGGTGACGGATCGAACCATAGAAATGTTAGCGCGCCTGTTACTTGTATCACTGCCTGCAACATCCACTAAATATATCACCAAGTGGAGATTCTCGTCAGTCACATGATAAGCGATCGATAATTTTAATCCAACCGGCGAGAAGGTATGGGTGATGATCCAGAAGTAACAGCCGATGGTCTGACAATGCCAGCTCGTTGAAGCAGCCACGATCAATCAAATTTTAGCGGAGGCACTGCAGATCAGCTGCAGAAACGATGACGTCGGATAACAATAGGACGAATTGAAACATTGGTAAATCCGAGTGTGCACCACCCACAGCGAGGCGAGGAATTAGTCAAATTCACCACATCCACCGAAAATCAGGAAAACACAAAAATTCCACTCAAAAACGAAGAGTTGACCAAAACCGAGGGGGGGGGGCAGGAGACGGACCAGATTGAGACGAACTTAACGAACCGAGACTTCAAACAGAAAGACATAGAGAGACACCAAGACAGCAGAAAATATCAATCCAGTCTGCAGACAGACAAGAGCGCACAACCGCACAACAAGAAGGCACCGTAGCACGAGTAGACCGACTCAGACTGCCGGTGAGATCTGCAGATTTTAAAACGATACCGATTAAATTAATCGGTATAGTATAGTGGAGTATTTCCGTCCGTCCGGCAAATGCAATAGAATGACGGCATTACAAAGATTTATTGAACTAATCGTTTCACAATTCAATTATACCTAATTTCATAGTTCATCAGTTTGAATTTTGCGATTGATATTTTTGTCTATTTTGGTTTTTCCTATTTTGGGTTGAATGATGTTACTCAGTTATGTGGATATTCATGCAACATAAGTATTTTCTAAAATTTCATTTTTAACTGCTTTAGAAAAAGGGGTAGCATCGCTCACCGCTCCCCACCCCTGCCTACGTTCCTGTACCCTTGTACTCAGTGACACATGTAATTACCAGCTCTCCAGTTGCATTGGCCTAGGAGATATACAGGCGAAAACGTTTCAGATATAGTTTTAATTTTTTTCGAAAAAAATTTCTACTTTTCACCTAAAATTTGTTTAATCAAATAATTTTACTTAAGCATTGTTAAGTTAGACGCTTTGTTGTAGCTTGAGTTCAGCATTGAGAAAATAGTTTTTCATAATTACATTTTTCTCGCTCTAGTTCTTGAGTGCCCTCTGGGGGGATGGGTCACCTAATCGGGGCTAGTATTGGCCGGCCCAAAGACACTCCATGCTACGCTTTTGTAAGAAATCTACCAAATGATAACCCTACAATTCGATGTAGCATGATTGCAGATCAATTGTTGAGGTTTAGATTGACTAGGTGAGCGATCAGCGATATTCCATTTTTTGTGCAATTTATGGATCCCTTGACTTCCTACGCTTTGTCAAGAAATTAGCCTATGGATGATGCGATTGTCTCATGCTCTAGTGAAGCTGAGGCCAAGTGTTTCCTTGACTACTTTATGGCGTTCATCCCGCTCCTGAATAAAGATTTGGAATTCAGCGTGTGAATATCACCAGAAAGGCTGGCGATCGACCGCTTACAGATGTTTATCGAAAGCCAATCAATTCAGGACTTATCTTACACTATCATAGTCATATGGACTCAACCTACAAACAATCTTTTTATCTCGCAATGATGGACCAAGGCTACCGTTTATTATCTGACTGGATGTCATTCATCCAGAAGTTAGACTGAGAGATGAAATTGAATATCGAAAGAGAATGACAGCTATCAAGTCAATACAAGACACCAACACCCTTGATTCCCCGACCGCACTCGCCTGACCTAGGAATCGAACCTAGGTCAGGCGAGTGCGGTCGGGGAATCAAGGGTGTTGGTGTCTTGTATTGACTTAATAGCTTTCATTCTCTTTCGATATTCAATGAACTACGAGAGATGAAATTATGCTGGAATGAAACAGGAATGTTTTCATTTTAAACATAATATTACATACACATTTTTCGGTCAGCATCCACAGACCATCTTTAGGTAAAAAAACCTGAAGATGCTTTGTGAATGCTGACCTAAATATTTTGCACGTAATATTTGTTATAAATGTTTAACATCAAAACATTCCTGATTCTTTACAACATAATTTCATCTATCATGGCTAATTAGGACCTTTTTGCTTTAGACTGAGATATGTTTCCTCTCGACTGTCCTTTCTCGCTGACTTCATTAAGACAACAATTAGACGCCATTTCGGGGAAGGCTTGTGGTACTGAACTCAGGCACCACCCCTCATCAAGTTCAGATCACGTACAGCACAGACGTATCTGAGAATTAGAAATCTAGCGATTAATTTCGCCAACAAATGAATCTTCTCAGCTAGCAGATTGAAGCCAACAATGTGCTTGTTGTTATTGATCGCACTGCTAAAGAAGTTGGCTGTCCGCCTGTTGATAAGTTGAATGATCCGGCTTGATCGCTACTGCATCAGCTTCAAGTGTACTCCTTGTTGATGGACTTACGTTTCACTATACGAAATAGTTCTTCATACGTACTGTTAATTTATTATGAAAGTAGTGACCTATAACGACCTATATCCACACAGAAATGTTCTCTTATTGTCTCCCGTCTAATTTCTATGTACAGTAGTGTTGCGTGTTGAAATGTGTTCACAGAGAGGAAAGTTGGAATAAAGCAGAACCTAATTATACTGGCAGTACGACGGTCGTTCTCTCTCATTCGGTCTTGGGAGCACAATTTAACATGGTGGCAGCGTGAAAACGTTTGATATGGCTAATTTACATATACCAATTCCTTCGGCTCTTGACCTAAGCAGTGGCAATGTTGCGGAAAATTTCCGAAAATGGAAACGACAATTGAACTTGTATCTTGTAGCGTCTGGAGCTTCTACCCTTAGTGATAAACAACAAACTGCTATAATTCTCAATTGCGCAGGCCCAGATGCTGTCAATGTCTACGATCAGTTCACATTCGCAGAGGCGAAGGATATGAATGTACCGACTATCGTGCTTGCGAAATTTCAAGAGTATTGTTGTCCGAGGGAAACCGAGGTATTTCATTCATTCAAGTTCTGGACATGTCCCTTGCGATCTCCTTTTGATGCTTTTGTGACTGAGTTACGCACAATAGCAGACAGATGCAATTTCAAGACTGAAAAGGATCGGATGGTAAGAGATAAAATTGTTTTTTCTGTTAATTCTCGCTTGCAGGAGCGTTTACTTAGAGAGTCATCCCTAACCCTTGACAAAACCATTGATATATGCAGAGCGTATGAATTTTCAGAAACTCAAATAAAAGAGATCACTAATGCAAATAATGCCACTTCAAGGTTTTGTGGAAACACTGATAGTCAAAGTCATATTGATAAAGTCGAATCAAAGTATTTTAATCAAAAACTATCTCGACAATCAAATTTTCGGCAAAGGCCTCTTTGTAGATTTTGTGTCAAGGAACACATTTTTCGAAAGGAACTTTGCCCTGCTTGGGGAAAGCAATGTAACTCATGTGGCGGTCAAAAACATTTCCAATCATGTCGTAAGAAAGTCAATGTCGTTAACAGTACAGAAGAAATTTCAGTCTTGCCAGAGGCAAACCTTCTAACCTTGTGCCATAAATCCATCAATAGTAATCGTATTTTTGCATTATTCAAGATCGAAGAACAGCGTGACATTTGGTTTCAAATAGACACAGGAGCCGACGTTAATACTATTACTGAAGATAATGTCATCTGAATATGATTAAAAGACCGAAGCAATCTTTATTGATGTGGAAAAAAACGAAACAGATGCCGCTTGGAGAAATAACAGTCTGTAAGAAATCCTCGTAATGATGAAACACTATCAATTGACTTTATCGTAGTGGAAAAGGGATTCGAAAATCTCATGGGTCTAAATGCTGCCCAAAATTTCGGGCTTATTACAATTAATGAAGACAATTTCATCAGAAGCATTTCTCTGATCTCTGATGTAGGAAATCTCGGATACGCTAATCTTACTGTTGACCGCTGCAGCAGACTTGTAGTGATGCCATGTCACCCAATTCCTTTGGCTTTATTGGATAAAGTTCATTCGGAAGTGAAAAATCTAGTTTCCCGTGGAATTCCGTTGTCGGTAGATCAGCCTACAAAATGGGTAAATCAAATGGCGATTGTTGAGAAAGAAAACGGAAAAATACGAATATGCATTGATCCACAACCTTTGAATAAAGTTTTGCAGCGGGAACATTATCGACTTCCAACACTAGACGAAGTAAGACCCCAATTCCAGAATGCCCGGATATTTTCGAAGCTTGATATCAAGGAAGCATATTGGCATATATGTCTCGATGAGTCTTCAAGTCTTCTTACAACCATGATAACGCCTTGGGGAAGATTCAGATGGACTCGTTTACCATTTGGTCTAAATACTAGTGGCGAAATCTTTCAGAGGAAATTGGCACAAGCGCTCGAAGGCCTGTCTGGTGTGATCAACGTTGCTGATGACATTGTCGTTGTTGGAAGAGGCTCTACTAAACATGATGCAGAAGTAGACCATGACAAGAACTTAATGGCGTTGAAAATAAGATGCAAAGAGAAACATATTGTCCTAAATGAAGAAAAATCTTTTCTGCGTCAGGAAGAAGTCATTTTTATGGGACATTTGATAAATACAGATGGGATAAAACCTGACCAAAGAAAGTTAAGGCAGTGCTTGAAGCTCCCATACCACGAGATGTTCACGAGATAAGACGATTTTGTGGCATGGTGCAATACTTATCAAAATTTCTCGAAAATGCATCGAGTGATTTAGAACCTCTATATGCCTTGACGAGAAAAATGCTCAATATCATTGGGATGAATATTGCAATCAAGCGTTTCTGAAGATGAAGCAGAAAATTTGCGAAATTTCCCTGCTAGGCCATTATGACCCCAATTCTCCTCTTCAAGTGCAAGTGGACAGCAACCAAATGGGTTTAGGATATAATAATAATAATAACAATAATGAAGGCTTTATTTTAGCTCGATGTGTACTTCTTCAGAATGGTAGACCCTTGGAATTTGCTTCTCGCTTACTTACTGATACAGAGAAAAGATGGGCTCAAATTGAAAAAGAGATGCTCTCCGTAGCATATGGCCTTGAGAAATTTAATCGATATACTTACGGAAATGAAATAACAATAATCAATGACCATAAACCACTATCATCCATCCTGAAGAAGCCATTGAGTCAAGCACCACCTCGCTTACATCGTTTGATGATGAGAGCCAACAGATATAATTTCAAGTTTGAATGGCTGCGAGGTTCAAAGTTATGGATTGCTGATTACTTATCCAGAATACATATTGTTAATGACGGGGATAATGTTGATGTAAAAGATATAGGCGTGCCATGTAGAAAACCAAATGGGATATCAGATCTAACATTTGAAAGAATAAAGAAATTCGTTATGCAAGATCTCGAGATTCAGGATCTTGAGAAGACAATCAGCAATGGTTGGCCACGGGACAAGTCACTGTTCCCTTCATCAATTTTTCCTTATTTTAACGTCAAGGATTCATTATCAGAGAATGACGGACTCGTTCTGAAGGGTGAGGCAATATTGGTACCTGTCGGACTTAGACGAGAAATGAAGGAGAAGTTGCATGCTGCTCATTTTGGTGCTGATAGCATGATCCGACGAGCTAGGGAATGCATATTTTGGCCTGGTATGTCGCATGAGATTAAGGAAATCGCAGGTTTGTGCAGCATTTGTCAAACCCGGAAGTCGAGTGTCTGCAAAGAACCATTGAAACAAGAACATCTTGAAAGTTATCCTTGGGAGAAGGTGGCTGCTGATTTATTTGAGTTGAATGGTCGTAACTATTTGATAACAGTCGATTACCTGACAAATTTCTTCGAAGTAGATCATTTATCAGCATTAAGTTCAGCTGAAGTAATGCGCAAGTTAAAAAAGAACTTTGCTCGATATGGTGTGCCCAAAATGTTCGTGTCAGACTCCGGTTCCCAATTCACTTCTCATGAATTCAGCTGTTTCGCCGAAAGATGGAATTTCATTCACTACAAGTCAGACCCTGGACATCATCAAGCAAACGGGAAAGCCGAATCTGCCGTGAAAACGGCGAAACAAATGATGAAAAAATGTTTAGCGGATGGTCGAGATCAACACGAAGCATTGCTAGAGCTGAGGTGTACGCCAAGTCAAGGATTTACTGCGAGTCCATCTGAAAGTCTTTTCGGTCGGAAGATTCGTTCCCTCCTTCCTTGCAATTATGCCCAGAGAAGTCTTCTCAGCACAGCTACAAAAGAAAAGATAAAAAGAAATGAAATTGTAAAGCGTTGCTACGATAAGACTGCTCACAGTTTACCCCCTCTGGTTGAAGGGGAATATATATATTATCAGAATCCAGGTGAAGCTGGTTGGAAGACAGGGAAAATCATCTCCAAAGCTAGAAAGCGGTCATATCTTATTGAAAGTGAGACGGGAAGGGTATTACGCCGAAATCGAAGATACCTGAGAAAGATGTCAATACCGATGTATCCTGCTCTAGATGATGATAATGACCATCTCTGTAGCGTTCCTGTGGGTGGGGGTTTTCAGAATTCCGCCTCATCGTGCTCAAACTCATCCGGGACAGAACCGACGGTGAGAAATCCGCGACCTTCTAGGATACGGAGAAGACCCGCCTGGATGTAGGACTTTGTAACAAATTAATGTACCCAATTTTCCTGCAGAGGAAGGGAGATGTTGATGGACTTATGTTTCTTTATACGAAATAGTTCTTCATACGTACTGTTAATTTATTATGAAAGTAGTGACCTATAACTTTGTTTTATCCACATTGTCTCCCGTCTAATTTCTATGTACAGTAGTGTTGCGTGTTGAAATGTGTTCACAGAGAGGAAAGTTGGAATAAAGCAGAACCTAATTATACTGGCAGTACGACGGTCGTTCTCTCTCATTCGGTCTTGGGAGCACAATTTAACATTTTTCGGCACAATTTAACATTTAAAATAAATCTTTAGGTAAAAAACCTGAAGATGGTTTGTGAATGCTGACCTAAATATTTTGCACGTAATATTTGTTATAAATGTTTAACATCAAAACATTCCTGATTCTTTACAACATAATTTCATCTATCATGGCTAATTAGGACCTTTTTGCTTTAGACTGAGATATGTTTCCTCTCGACTGTCCTTTCTCGCTGACTTCATTAAGACAACAATTAGACGCCATTTCGGGGAAGGCTTGTGGTACTGAACTCAGACTCCACCCCTCATCAAGTTAAGATCACGTACAGTACAGACGTATCTGAGAATTAGAAATCTAGCGATTAATTTCGCCAACAAATGAATCTTCTCAGCTAGCAGATTGAAGCCAACAATGTGCTTGTTGTTATTGATCGCACTGCTAAAGAAGTTGGCTGTCCGCCTGTTGATAAGTTGAATGATCCGGCTTGATCGCGACTGCATCAGCTTCAAGTGTACTCCTTATCACAATTCGTCTGGATAATAAATATTGAGCACTTACCCGTTATTATTTCTCCAACCGATAGTTCATGTGAATCGAAAAAAAACGGTAATCATCTGACATCATTGGTATTCGTTTACGCAGATTACTCCTATGAACAACTTTCAAGAATGTTGTTGCGGTAATATTTATGTACTAACGTATCAGTAGTTGTCAGGGTTATGGATGATTTTTCACATTTTCAAGCTTAGACTCGTAAACTTTGCTTTCACGCATTCACACATGAAACGATGTTTCTGGCCTTCTTCTCACCCTTTGAAAACCGTGGTCAGGTTGACATTTTCTTCGAAATGACCATGCAGTATTATTTATGAATAGTAGGCCCTTAATAAACAAAAACTGATAAAGTATGTTCCGCTGACTAAATTTTGTTTGGTGATCAATTTTTGCGAACACGTTTTCATTGGTTTCCTTTCTGTGATCAAACCTCCGAACGTCCGTCGACTATTTATCATTTAATTCGCTTGTCTTAAGAGCCATCACTGATCAAAGGATTCTGAGTTTCCGAAAGATAATGATAATGAACTTAAACTTGAGTGGAATAGGCTATCATTTAGTGAGGCATATTATTAGGTTATGGCATTGAAATTGAAATACTACTGCAAATAAACTTAAAATTTCAAGATCCCTACAAATTTATGCAGTCTATTAATTATCCGCTCATACGTTTTTATTGGTGTATATTATAAATACAGGCATGTGCCGCTTTTAATTGATTCCTGTTTTCAAGTAACTTGTTTACATTATCTTTCAGCTTTTTTGAATCAAAATGGTATCTCAACGGCAGGAACTGTTTCTCATGAAAATCTGTCAACCAACTCGACAAAAAAGGACGTAATCAGTAAGTTTTGTGTTGCTTCTCCATGCTTCAAGAAGCAGTGCGATTACTAAGTATTGTTAGGTGCTCTGAAAATAATCCACATTGATTTATCAGATGAGTCACACTAAGAAAGCACGCTCCATTGTAATTCATCAAACGAATTTATCATTTCCTAAGATGCTAACTAGATTGGCTTAAAAGAGAGATCAGTGCGAGAACTCACAGAAACGCACAAATCCCGAGAACCAAAACAAATCAATGTCAAAGTTGATGCCAAAGTCATATTCCGAACGATCAAAGTCATTTTGACCCTATTACCAAACGATGTCACGAGTACGTTTCAACAGCCGTAGATAATGGAAAGAATTGCGATGCCATCTATAGATCTGTATATCTTTCGATGCGATTTCACATAAACGTTAATATATCAAATTAAGATTTTTTGGAGTTTGTGGACCTTCGCTGGATAAATTCCTTTTTGTGTCATAGAAAGCAATATGTCCTATTAGCAACACCCACGCAAAAACATCAAATACAGTAGCAGTGATCTTTATTTTAAATGAATAGAAAGTGAACATTAAACTGGTTTTCAAATTATACACAACAGAAAATTGAAACATTTGCTAAACATTCAAATTACTTTTGCCTGGTCGATGTTTAAAATGCGAGTAATAACGGGAAAGAGAGAAAGCGGACACGAGTTCTGGAAAAGAAGGTCCGTTAATGTCTTGCATGTGGTAGTTGCTCCGGGAAAGGATGAAGTAATTGGTTTGGATTGATTCTGATCTCGTCAAATAGCTTTTTCGCAAAATGAATTCGTCTGGACTGGATGTTGTCTGCAGAGCTTAAGCATGCTAGGTGCATTTCGATAACAATCCTCGTGAGCCCTATATCTTGAAAAAGGTTGCTATCCCAAATGTGAAGGATGTTGTGGACCTAGTCATCCTTATTTCCGACAACTTAAGTCCTACTAAAGAGTGCTTTCTTGTTACCAGTAGAGCTAATGAAGTGGTTCGCACTATTAAATGCCTTCAAACTTCTCAACCTTCATTCCAAGATGAGTTTTTGCAGGTTCTATGTTCTTCCAATAGTTGAGTATTCATCCATTAGATGATCGCCTAGCTTTTTGAAGGATTCATGCGTTTTTCTAAGGCTGCTCACGGAATGCCTGCATGGAACGAGAAACGGGGCATTTGTCTTATGAAGAAAGACCTTAGACAATATTCTAAGGTCGTATTCTAAGAAGACGTATACTAGAAAACTTGTCTGCTTGTCTCTATCTAGAACATGTTAATTCATTAAATTATCTCGATTAAAAATTTTGAAATGAATCCTTCTCGACACGAGAATAAAACGCAACTCTTATTGTCAAATCACGAGCACGAACACCAATGACAAGGTTCAACACAACACGAAGCAGTCGTGTTCGTGTCACGAACGCAGACCTCGAGTAGGCACATCAACTGATGCGTCGCCCTGCTCGTTTATTAAATCATCACTACTTTTCAGCTTTTTTGTCGTACCTAGATGGAGTAACTTACCTGATGCATGTGTTGTTGCTCGTACGATTAACAGTTTCAAGCGAATACTTAATTGTTTTATGAGAATTACTTTGACGTGTGAATAGGCCCTACTTGGATCGGCTCGCAGCTCATTTGAATCAGTAAATCAATAGCAAGAACACATGGAAATCCATGTTGAGGTTCCTCCTCAAAACGAAAGAAACGATGCCAAGGAGGATTAAAGAATTACTCAGAACCCTGAAGATTCAAGGACGATAACATCTACATCAAGATACCCGACAAAGACTATAGAATCTCCAGTCATCATGAACAAATATCATTATCTACGGAAAATGGAAGAATTCATCAGCAATCCTGGAAAATTCAAAGGTGAAAGAAAAAACAAACCAACTCAAAGGAAGTCATTTGCATCATTTGAAGAAAGATCAACAAATCACCTGAGAACAACATCAAGTTGTTAGATATCGAGTCGGAATCTGCCGTCATCAAACACCGATTTGGATTAAAGTCAATGCCGCTATCTTTATTTTTGAAAGTATCGCCTCACAATGAACATGCTTTTTGTCAGCATGTATGTATGCATTTAAAGTAGCTGCTATAACTGTAAGACGCATATTAAGCCAGGCAAATTTTAACCAAGTGTTTCAGCCTGGAAAACCCTGAAATCTTGAATGGTGAAAATCGCCGAGAAATTTATTATTTGTGATAGCCTGAGAAGAGTTATGACTTTCACTATCAAGTAATCCTCACGGTTAACTTTCAAAATTAAACGAATGTTAAAGTGACATTGTAGTCCGGCATCCAGAACGAGTTTCGAAACGAGGCCGAAAATGATACTTACACATAATGATGTACATCTTCTTGTCAGACAAGATCAAAGAAAAACACATGTAAATCCAATGGGACGCAGATTGCAGTTTTTGGCTAAAATGAAATTTTCTATCTTTTCTCTGTTTAAACGAAGAACACTAAGCCGAGAGTCATGGAATGTCTGCAGGTCATTGCCTTTCATGTTCACGTCTATAAAGCCAAACACATTTAGATTAGGAGAGCCTCTTAATGTCGGCAAACACAAACATTTTCAGCAACTTTATCCACATTCAACCACATTCTCACATACATTGCCGATCAGAGGCATGATAATAGCACATGTACATCATAGGAAATGACCTGAAGACATTCCATGTCAAAAAATTATGACTCCAGACTTAGTACTTTTCAGTTGATAAGCGAAAGCATAGAAAATATCATTTTAGCCAAAAACTGCAATCTGCGTCAAATTGGATTTACATGTGTTTTTCTTTGATCCTGTCTGACAAGAAGAGGAACTCACTAGAACTCGGCAGACATGCACATTCGTGGTAGGCATATGGTGTACATCATTCTGTGAAAGTCTCATTTTCGGCCTCGTTCACTGCAGAAATTCGTTCTGGCTGCCGGACTACTGCCTGTCACTCCATTGAATCGCAGCATGACATAGCCGTGAACAGAACTTCCAATGCGGTCACTAATTTACAGCATCAACTGTAACTGCACAGTCAAACCTATCCAGTCATGAAACTTCAAAAGGAAAATGTTTTGACACCCAGATAGGTTCATTTGCGTGTGGGTTAGTCTAGAGCGGACATAATTCTATCCCAGCCATTGTGTGTAATGGCAGCAAGCGATAAAGATTGACATAAATATTCGCCTCTCTTTGGTTTGTGTGATTGGCCAAGCACGCGCATTTTTAGAAGTTGCTAGTATCAGTATTCACAAAATATAAACTCGATCAGATGCTATTACAGGTAAATCAGATGACTTGAAAAGTTTAACCGAATCTTGAGATAAGCATTCGGGTGGCAGGCTGTTCCATGCATGAGCTGCACAAGAAGAGAACAGTTTATTCTGCGTTATCTTAAGCGTGGTATGATGAGACGATGAGTTGTTCCTTTGATGAAGAGCGGAGTCGAGATTTATTGGGAAAGTCACTTGCAAGCTTCACACGCTCTCCAAGGCAAGACGGGATAGATCCATGAAGATTGAACACGCATGATAGTTTCGCTGCACGTCGGGATTGGACGCCCAGATTCTGGACATCACGCTCAAAAGTTGAATGGTTTAATACCCGAATTTTTTCAATGGGAATTGATGCCAAGCTTCTCTCTCTGTGCAATCCGCCAATTCACTATGCATTATTGCATTTACCGGTACATTATTATTGCTCTTATCAATATGCTAATATTCTCTTTGAGGTATGGACAATTGGACATACTATGCACTTAACTCTCCGAAATTAGAATCATTCTCTCATGTCACAAATTCGTATTCAATAATATTACTCACCATCTCTCAATCATAGTTGTTTTCAAACTTATGTTGCTGACTAGTGTGTGTGGGTCAGCAATCAAGAAATTACCATTGGAAAAAAGCAAGCAGATTGCTAAATGAAGTGACTCCTGCCAATCAGATAAGATTTTTCACATGTATCAAGGCATTTTACATAGAAAACAATAGGCCTTACCTGCAGTTTGGCAACAAAGTTACGCATGATGCATTGCTGTGCTCTGTGTCCCACTCAACTGAACAGCAAGTAAGCTTGACAAGACTATGCTTCTAGCGGAAAGCTTCTCGTGCTTTTAGCGGAAGAGTTTAAGCTCAAGGGTGAAAGTCCGAGTGATCCATTCACAGCGGATCCTTGATAGATCGTACTGTGTGGCTGGTCGTGAAGACTTTCTATCTCCGGCTCTGAGTATTTCCATTCAACAAATATACAAAATTTGTCTTATTGTAATACTGTCTACCTTACGAGTAGCAACGGGTTAAAGGGAAAATTAGAGAAGAGAAAAGTCGCTGTACAGCCGAAAAATTCTCAGTTTACAAAATTGCATAATTTAAAATTGCTTGCCATTCAGTCGTTGTTTTCAACACATAAATTGAAATTGGTATTCGCGAATAATCTAATTAATTATCTTGCGGAAAAATCTTGAACTGTGTTGTAGTCCTCAGGTCTTGTATATCTGTTATTTCGTTTTTGTACAAATCGCATCAGGCTGAACTCTGATTTTCAAATTTCAAGGTCACTCCCCGTATCAATTATCTATCGGCTCAAATGACAGATCCGCCATGATTGAAATGAATTCTGTTTATCAGCAAAAATGTCTGGTTAAATAAGGCAAACGTTCATTGTCGGCACAAAAAAGTTGCTAAAAACCTTTCCCTTCAATTCGTCATTCTTTCGATCATGCCAACTCATAGCGGCGGAAAATTGATCTGATGCTCACATAGAAAAGTGAGGAAAGGAACTTCTAAAGAATCTGTCGCCATTTTTGACTCTTCGCAGAGTTCGAAGTGGAACTGCGATATTTTAACACGATGACTTCATGTCAAACGAAGTCATCATTGATTGAATATTAGTCTACATTTAAGAAAGACCAAAAGCTGCCTGTTTTGTGCAGAATGCTGAAAGCTGCAGTCACTATTCCTCACGGAAATAGTGAAATTGAAAGACAGTTTAGCGTGTTGTCTGACGTCTTGCCTTGCTCATGCCTTGCTGGCGAGACCATAAACGCTCTTATTGTGAGCAAATCAATTCTCACAGCAAATGGTTGGAATAATGATACCGTCCCCATTAATGAGTCCCTCTTGAGTTTGTGCGCTACGGCACACAAAAACTTCAAGCAAAGTAAGCTTGAAGAGGCGAAACTGGAAAGCTTCAATTAAAGAAAAGAAATGGAAACCAAACTTGTTGCTGATTTCAATGACTTTGGAAAATCAAATGATTCTCTCTCGATTATTGAAAATTCTGCGGTGGAGACGGACTGCAAAATGGAAGAGCTGGTGAAGGAAAAGGAGAAACTTGCAGAGGCAAACTTGAAAGCATAAGAGTCTGAAGGAGAATTGAAGACATTGTTAGAAAAGAAGAATAGTTTGTTCAGAAAAAAAAGAAAATAATATGGCGTCATTTCTCGATACTTTTTTGTTAAGGACCAGTCCTCATCATCTAAGCGACGTCGGATGAGTGGCAGTAAAAACGAAATCATGCTTGTTCACCTCATAACCAACATAATAGACGATTAGTGTAATTACCTTTCCTTTGATGAATGTACGTTATATGTTCAGGGTGTTTGCAAGATCAAGGATAAATTACTATACTGTACATGAGAACTATTCAGTCCATATACTACACGGTGTAATTATTTATTTAGTTGGGCTAGCGCCTCTATCGGATCATGTTAATAATGATGGCTGCTGAAACTTCAGTTCGGTTCCCTATCATGCTTAAGTGATTCCGGGTTAAGACATCTTCCTTTCTCATCCATGGAAAGTAAAAAAAATTTTTACCTGTTCGATCGAACTGCATAATTGTATATGCCTAACACTATCTAATAGACAAAATATCTGAATATTAAACGTAAACGATTTAATTTGAGTACATGTATAACTGTTCTAAAGTGATAACATAAAATTCCTGAAAATATTGGCCATTCTCGAATTCACAAAAATTGTGGACCTTGACCGCTCGGAGCACTGTGCCTTGGAATGAAATAATAATGATAATAATATTTATTTGTAGAATGAAAATCGATTCAGCATAAGATATTAACACAAGGAAAATGGTATGTGCTAGTAGAAAGTAGAAATTGCATTATTTTACAACAGAAAATACATGTACATCGACACTACGTATGTCATAATGATTTTCATCAAAAAGATTAGAATTATAGCTGGAATAGTTGAACTTTCATCGTATACATAAATTATTGAATGAAACGTATTCTTCAAAAAGAAGCAACATGCGAGACGTATCAGTGTTTTCATGAAATGTTCGGGAGCGAAGCTTTCTGAAAACAAATAACCTGATGATAAATCACAATAACCGATATCACAATGTAGTAACTTCGGAAATACGGCGCCATTCTCAGAGGTCAGGGTTCCGGCGTCAGGAATCATATTTGGACTAGCCCCGTTTTATCGAGAATCGTTGATTCGTAAGGTTTGCGTGCGAGAGCAACCACCCCTTCGTGACATCAAGAAGTACAGTATGTGGAAGCGACAATGAAATTGCCATACAGCAAGATGCCATCATGCAAATCATTTCAAGTCGTACTCGAAGCCACAAAGGATAGAAGCACAGAAAGCACAGAAGCTTGTGCTAGCCAGATTAAATGTTTTTGTGTCAATCGGAAATATTTTCCAATATTTTCTGACTCATTTCAAATCAGATAAACCGAGATCTCCCTTTCTGTTTCGGGCTTTAAGAGAAGTAATGGAACGACTGCATGATAAAGTTGTCAAACCGTCTTAGCGAAGAATCAAACACGCAAAATTGATATTGAGAAGGAGGAGACTTTATTGAAGTTAGATGATCTCCGATTTGATATTGCCACCAAACAAGCGATCAAAGAGTCAGGTGCATCAGATCAAGTGATAGCCCACTTCAAAGACAGCTATGAAAGATGCATACTAAATACAATGAGAAAACTGAGTGAAATGAGACCATTAAAACATATTTTGGTGAGATATATTTTAAGTCTGGATCCTGTTTCAATCGGCGAGTACTCAGCAAAATCTGCCTGGCTTTTCGAAAACATGTGCTTTGTTATGGCTGAATTGAAACGAATTACTCCAACTGATGCAGTTGCCATCATTTTCTCAGTTCAAGCATCTCTTGAAAATTTGGATTCCAGAAAAGGTGATCTTCTTTTTGATTTCAATAAGAGAATGTCGGATGACTTCTACAGTGAAAGTTTGAAATAAAATATTAAGTGGAGACCACTGTTCGATTTCATCATCAAAATTCTGTTGCTTTCACATAGACAAGCTCCAGACCAGTATGTCTACGAAGGTATTGATGCCATGAAGGACCGTGTATGACGGTATAAGATTAACAAAATGCGGTCTCGATGAGATACCCATCTCCAAACTGATCCTTCGACATTGTCGAGCTGTACACACAAGGTACCGTCTGTACGTGAAACAAGAGAAAAATCAATCAGCAGTTGTTGAATTGAAGGCACCAATGAAAAGTTTGCTGGAGCGAGCTGATATCAAAACCAAGAGGCTCAAAACGATTGAAAAATCTAAACGGAAACTCAATAACAACGCCAATGCATTGGCGCATGATGCCGAAAGAAGATTGACATCCTTCTGCTGACCCAATCAAATGCTTTACGAAAGCGAGCAGATGAATTAACATGAGAAGCAATCTCGTTAGGGCCAACTATTGACAATATTGAGAAATAATTAAAGTCTCTCTGATTATCCTACTTATAGGACTGTGTATTTAGACTTTTCAGATTTTGTTATGTTTGAGTTTAAGTTAATCGTTATGTCAGTTGATCGTTACCCTTGTTAGAATGCATCTCTTTTGTAGTTTGATGAAATACTCAGTGACCCTCGTGAGCCGTGACACCTGCGCACGCCATTTTGATTGTTTAGATTTTGTTATATGAATGCATATTAGTCATGTCCGTTAGACGGCACTTTTGGTTAGAATTCTCTTTAAGTTGCTGATTTCTGAAAACTATGTGATATTGATCACGATATTAAGATAATATTAATAAAGATAACAAGATTATCTTATTTCCGGTTATTTTTCTTTTAATGCATGTACTGCGAAATTGAAATAGTATGGGCTTTTACAATTTTGATTTTATCAAATTTATTCTTGTAAATTTTATTTTGAAACAGTATCCGACCATTAAGAAGAAACTCGGATCAAAGCTTTTAACTTTCGGCTAGGAGAACTTTCTGTAAATCTACCAACTAAACTAAGTATTTTTTACGCAAATATAAGCTACGTTGAGAACAGCAAGTGCGTAACATCAAACTAGCAGATTTTATTTTTGTCAGGGAAATTTGAAATTCAGGATGCGTCGGAACCCTGGAGATGAATCAAGTCGTTCACTTCGTCTAGTGCCATCTTAGAAATGATAGACATTGGGTGCCATCTTAGAAATGATAGACATTGATAGAAAAGAAAAGAATGCGTATCTTTCATAATAGAAATCATGGTCATGCATGGTAAATTTCAAAACTTATGCATGTAGTGTTCCTACTCAGACAAAATTAAACTTGCCTCAAAAAAACAATTAAGGAAGAATATTTTCAAGAAAATTTAGGGAACATCTTCGTTAACCACGTGCATGTAATTATTGATTTATCCCTTTAATCCGCGAGGGGAGAACTTTCTATCGATGGTGTTCATTTTATGTAACTCACACTGTGAGTAGCAAATTTTCAACTTTAAAATCACCAATGTTTTTAAAATTTGTCGAACTTTGGCTGTCAACCTTTTTTTTATTATTTCTATTTACGACGCCAAACTGGTTGAATGTACTCGTAATAAAAAGTTACTTGTAACTACAAAAAGAGATTAATTTGTTCATGGAATATAACTCAAATGTACTTCGGTAACGTGGAAGATTTTCCTCCAAAACCAACCATTGTGATACATCTGTGAAATCGTATTCTACAGTTCTAAGTAACTTCTATTGTGACTATAAAGAAGAATGGTGTCCTGAAGATATCCAAAGAATTCAAATGAGTGGAGAAATTCACAAAATTAACCTCTTATTTGAATTTCAAATACTCTATTCGATGTCTATGGTGTACTGATCATGACGGGTTCATGGACTCATATTTACAACTTCGTGTTATATTGAAGACTTCGTTGAAAGTTATCACCCAAAATTTCCGCAGAAAGTGACAGAATTCAGACCTTTAAAACAAGTGCTTTTCAAAATAGGAACTGAGTTTGACATTTATGTGGGCAAATACAACGTTTTGTGAAGAAAAGTTGGATAAATTTTTTTAAAACCTTTTTGTAGAAACTTTGATGCATCAAAACTAAAAGTCAAAAAGCTGCAAGTCGAGCGGCTTAGTTCTACGAGTTCCACAGCAAAACTGCGACCGAGGCCGAATCAACTCTCCTTGCGTGGATATGGTTGAAATTTTAAAAAAAGGAAATAATCATCCTCTAGGAATCTCAGTCAGCAGCATCAAATAAACTTATAACTGCACAAAACAATAAATCTGTTATGAACTTTTGAAAAAAGCATGCGCAACTGCAGCGTGGGCACTGAAATATAATAAAATTCTAGACTTGTGAGAATCGACCTACAGCGTCTCACCTGGAACTACTCTGAAAGAAATGAAATAGGGAACTAGACTTGCTATTGATGAACCAAATAGTGACTGACTATTCAAAAAAATCGTTTACCTTTCAAGGGGACCGGTCTGTTCTCCGTCCTATCTAGTCTTAATTTGTGAGAAATTGAGGTTTGATCTGTACACTAGGAAATATGACTATTAGTAACTTATTTCATAGCAGCCGCGATAGACGATTACCTGGATGAAAGTCACGTGCGGAAATGGACAATGAAGGACGTCTGCGATAAATTTAGAAATTGTTAAGATTTGTTGGAGTTGATGAAGTTTATTTTCTTTCAGTAGGATTTTGTTAGAAACTGCCTAGTATGATGATAATTTGCTTTTTTTGCTTCGATTATGTTGTTCACAGCAAAACTGCTTTTGCCGTTACAGAATCTTCGAAGCCAAAGCCGGGAAGTTCGAAGTTTGTTCTCCAAGACAAAAGAGCAAGTGGTCGCCATGCAGCTCCTAGAAATTACGCAGACCTGGCCGCGAAAGTGGCGGATGAAGTCGAAAGCATTGCCAATAATCGCTTTAATGCAAAATCAGCGCGTGAAATAGCATCAGCAGCAGCTTCTTTCATCAGAACACATTATGTGAAGAACGAAGGAGCTAACCTTGGTGACACTAGAAAATTAAAGTTCGTCTCACCAGGTAGCAGACATTCGTGGAATTTGATCACCAAAATGCAAACATTTAATGAAGAGATCGCATCAATGTTGGAAATTTGGAAAATAGATGGTCGAGTAAGTTATTTATTGAAATTTAGAAATTTTTCAGTGAAATGAGAAAATAATTTCCTTCCAAATGACTCCAGGCAACGGATCGGATAAACAATGCGTTATCAATATTATTTAAGTATGAAAACGTCGCAAAATCAAAAAATGAGTCAATTATTTAATCTCTACCGGTTTTTTCTGGGCCCGGCCTACCCTTGACATGCATAGCCAACAAGTAAATGCAATTTTTTGAAGCATGTAGTGAGCACATGTGATCATTTTTCGAAATATGCCAGCGCTTGCCTGACCGTAATTATGACTCACATCTGTAAAGGACGTTTCCATGTTGTCAATGACATATTCCACCAGTAAAATGCTTCGAAAATTTCGTCATATCTCGGAGAAATCGTTTTCATGACCTGTTCTGTGCACAGCCTGCTGTTAATGTTAGTTATTCAGTGCTGGGATGGATGATTTGTTCCTGTTGGTGACTGTTGTAGATCCTCCAGGAGTCCTTAGAGCCAAGCTTTTGGGTAACAGTGGATTTCTGAACATACAAAGCTTAACAGCTTTTAGTCTTATAGATGGTTTCCTTGCCATTTCTTCATGCCGTATTGTACAATTCAAGATTGCCAGCGGCAAAGTCGTGATTGCACTTATGGAAATAGTGGTCACGCCGGCAGGTTGCAGCTAGGGCCCTGCGAGTCGGACTTTAGTCAACCTCGAGTCGAGTCGAGTTGGGTCGGGCAAAATTTTCATAGATATGAAAGATTTCATATGATGATTCATATGAAAGATTATTGAACAAGTGTGCCACTATTCTGAATACCTGGCAGGGATTACTAGTAGAGCGCATGGGCTATGTAACAACGTCACCTTACTCTTACTTACTCCTCGTTTATTGTCTCTTCTTCCCCAGGTTTGAGGGTTGGACACTGCGTCACCAGGACGATCTCTTGATTCGAATAGTAGCAGATGAGATGACTGTTGAATCACATAAGTCAACAGCGTGCTAAGGCAATGATTTCGCTACAGAAATTTCTACAGACAAATGAACCGGATAATGTTATACCCTATCTGCAACAATGATGTCTACATGTAACAGCGATGTCTGAGGCCCTCCGGGTATAATACTAAGTGATTTTTGATAAAGGGTACTTTTTTAAAATATGAAGGGGGTTCTACTGATGGATGTCCGCCAAGGAAAGCATGTAAGAGAGGTGGCATACGAAAATCAACGGAAAAGGGGAATGGACGAATTACGACCCTTTTCCTCATGAAATCTGCAAAAGAGTTTGTCGTTTTTCAATTAGCTTTATATACATTGTATAAGACGGATCACATTCACTACGTCACCAAACTTATCCCTTGAAAAGTCAAAATGACAATTCATCTGACTTCGAGAAATTTATGAAGTACTATGACAGCATTATGATGTGACCTACTATGATTTTCAATGAGAGTTGAATTCAATGACAGACGGCAACGCTATTGACTGACATATATGAAGTCGAATATGTATGTTATGTGGAGCGGTTAGGCCTATGAAGTCGAAGAAGTATGTAGGCTAGGCTAAGCGAACTGGTTCTTCCTGAGGATTAGTCAATTAGTCATGTGGTCCAGTGAAAATAAGAAGGTACAGAAATTAAGCATATAACATTGGCATTCACAAGCTGAGCAGCTTCGCATGGCAATTCAGGCTCAGGGAACTCAGGCTAGCCGTGTAGAAAATCTTGCATTGGTCTGGCCTGTCTAAGTGGCTCTGAAATTCATCACCGTAGAAATAAAATGAGAGGAATTCATTCACTCACTCGATCGATCTCCACGTGACACGGTGAACCCACGGAGAGAGAGATTGAGGAATAATTAATCGTCTCCTTTTGATGCGGTTGGCCGTCGACTGAATTTAGAGAACATTTCATTGCAACTTCAACAATATTGCCGTGACCAGGCTATGACCAAAACATAATGCTGAATAAAATTGCTAAAGTAGTGAGTCATTAAAGAAATTTATCGTAATCGAAATAAGAAAACTATGCAAACACGTTGTATTTTTACGTATGTTCGCCAACTCTATTCGAATGCTCATCATCGTTCAAGTATTTGTCGAATCGTTCGAGTACTCGAACGGTATAAGAAAATGTCGAGTCGAGTACTCGAGCGGTCAAACTCGAAATTCGAGTCGAGTCGAGTACTCGCAGGGCCTTAGTTGCAGCTGCGCACTCTGTTGTGAACCAAGGTTGGGAGTGGGGCTTCATCTGGAAAGTGTGATGAGGAATGTAAGATCACATCGGTATCTGATGCCACATTGTCAGTGCTTCCGCCGATCTGTGGTTGTCCTCACTCAGATTCTCAGCTTGAACTTGATTAAGAAAAGTGCGGAAACCACAACAGTCTGCTTTGGAGAATTGATAAACTGTTCTATGCAAGGGCACAGACGGCGTGGAATGAGTTTGTTTGTCAGACATTGTGATGACACAGTGATCAATGTTAGGAACATTAAGAAGGAAGTGTAAAACTTGTTGGATTTCAGGTGAGAAACAGGTCGAGAAGATATCTAGTATCCCTTGTTCGGTCAGGTGGTCTGGTAGAGCAAGTGACAATTTGACTAAGATTGTGAGAGACAGCAAAATCTTCGGCTGCCTGACGGAAGAAATCAGTAGTGCATGAGTGCGCAAGCCAGTCAGGACTGCACATTAAAGTCACGAGAAACGACTACTTCAGTGGCTGCATGTTCTTGCAGAAGAGAATCGATCTTATCAGAAGAAGGAACATTGAATCATAGCGGTATAGGAAAAATCAAAGAAAAGTGGTTTTATTTAAAGGCTCAATGACGACAAGATACTTGTGCATTAGGTCCTCTGAGTTACCTTCTCAAAGGAAAGCTTGTCTCGGTGTGGATTCCAAGACCATGACTAGGTGCCCTCCCTGAAAACCAAGTGCCTCCAATTACTATACAATGCTTTCATCGTGCCGGTTGGTCCATGAAATTTCAACTGGATGCATCTTGTTTTGACGCTTTTCAGCGATGAAGTTGTGTCAAAAATTCAGCATGAATGTCAACTGGCTCCAGTAGGCCCGATTAGGTTTTCTACAGGTGTTTTGAGCTATGAAATTCAAGGTCTGTCTTTCCCGAGAAATTATTTCGCCACCATGTCAATGCCAGGAATCCTACGGGAGGGCTGCATTTGATTGCACGTGCATTGTGCGCACAACCGTTTCTGCACTTAATCGTATTATGTGAGCTTTGAATGCAATAACAGTTGATCTATGAGGTATTTTTCACCTTCTCAATAAAAATTATGAGTATTTCATCGAATTTGCGCTTTTCCAGTTTATTATTCCGCATTTTTCGGTGAAATAATAAAAACAATCTGCAGTGACCATCAAATATTTGATAAGTGACAATGACAGACATAGAAATGCATGAGTAAGTGCTACTTTTGTTATTAATTTTTTATTCCATTTCAGAATGGAGAAGAGATTTTCAACAATGTCAAATTAGTTCGTCAGTCAACATTATCCGGCACTTCAATGATAACTGGACAAATTCTGTTTTCGGTTCCGAAGGTTTACAATTTTCTTCTGCGATGTATAGCAAATGAAGTAAGAACGAAAACAATTCTCGAAACTTATCAGTATTTCATTAGTATCTTATTAAGTAATATGAAAAGCAGTAGTACTTACTCTTACCCTTACTCCTACTTTATTGTCTCTTCTTCCCCAGGTTCTACGGTGGTAGAATCGGTGCATCGAATACAAGAGAGAGCGAACACCATTTATTTATAATTGTATTAAACAAGTAAACACTGAATCTTTTGTTATTGATTTGTTCGTGAACTTAGTACATTGTTGTTGTTCATTGGAGTTTGTGAAGCAAAATTTAAGCACGTATAGCACTTTGTCACTATGAACACTGAGGTTGAAACTTGAGGTGTTTTTCAGCATTTTTGATCAATTTTAAGTCTGAAAGAATTAATTTAAAAATATGAACAATTACGTGAAAGCTATGGTCGAAGTAACCTCCAATGCTATTGAACCGAAAAGACTTAGATATGTACTCCCGGACCGTGCAAGAAAATGCAACATGCTGGCAAACATTATGTGCGTATCCTGTAATAATTGGAATCACATGGAGCGACCGAGCAATTTTAGAAAAGTTTCTGAAATAACAGGCATCTTGCTTGTGAGATAAAAAATTCTGGTCCGTGCTAAGCCGCGCGCTCTACCCTTCGAACACCTGTCTAACAAGGGTGTTAAGAAATGATTGACTCTCGACTTACAATGCCGACCTTTTATAGATGAAGCTGATACCAAATGAACATCAAATTCCCTAAGTATACATGTTGCACTTAATCAACCATTAATCCGAAATTACTAACAAAACTTGTGACTTTTGATATTTTATTTACTGCACGCACGAGAATTGCAAACGTGGACAAAAATCTTTTCAATTTAGGTTGCACCACCAAGACATTTTCTGATTGCATTGATCTATTGAATTGATGATCGGAAATAATAATTTTTGAATACCACTTTCATATATCCTTGATTTTAATGACATGCATAAAATGAAAGTCATTCAATCCTTTCATGATTTTGCGATTGCCGTTTAATAAGCTAGTGAGTGGCGCCTTGTCTTGCCTCATACAAATGTAGAAATCAAGGTGTGTGTCTCTTCTGGTAACAACAAGGTTTACCATGGTTTGCTCTTGACAAAACCCCTGTGAAGGAAAAAATGGTAAGCTGTCCTAATGTCTTAGGCTGGGATAAGTAGTTCTGAACACGAATATTGATTTAAAAATATAACAATGATATCTGACATATTCGGCTCTACTTAACGAAAAGATGTCGGTCAAAATGTACTTTGATACGTCAATCATGCTGGACTCGTAAGATTCCCAGAATATCGTTATTTTCAAAATCGTTGGTCGACCAAAACTCAAAACACATGATTTTCAGGAGAGTCCCATGGTATTCCATTGCCTTGATTTCTGCTATCCTAGTTTGACGAAGTGATCTGTTTGTATCGAAAATAACTCACAGGGCAGTCCGTTATGTGGGTTCATTGAAGTATCAGTTTATATTCAGTAATTGAACGAATCAAATTTTATCTTCATGAATGGTCATATGAATATGAAGTAGGCTAAAGCCTCATGTGCCATTTTAATGTCACTGTGTCTTATCTGTTGTCAGGGTTTGTATCATCAGTCTCTCGAAGTGCTGCAATGGATCGATACAGATCACTTGAAGCCGGACTTTGACACATATCTCTACATATTACAATGTATGGGACATAAAGAGTCAGAAGCCGATATATTTGAGATCAATCAAATAATAAATCGAATGAATCGTGACAGCTTCAAATTGGAGGATCTGTTATGGCATGGACGTGTCCACCCCGATGGTACACAGTCGATTATGCGTGCTATTCGTCAAATTTACCCAAACTTCAAACCGAATCTCCCAGTTGAATATCTATCGGAGGCTGAAGAACAGATCAAGGAATTTCCAGTATTAGAAACTTGTTTATCGGATAAGGTAAGTTTTTCCTTATTTATATTGAAGCGTATGTCACAACTAATTGATTGAAGTATATCCGCAAGATAAGTATGTGGTTGGACATGAAAATCATGGGCTTCATACTCGACTGATCCACAAGGCGGATCCTCATTCTTGACATCGAACTGCTAAAAGTATTCTTACCCTCTGGTAAAGTGTCAAAGGTAGTTTGTCTGGGCTGTGAACGATTCGGCTAGTGAATGCAGATATCAACACGATATAGTCAGCGTATTCGGATTTCATGGTTTGCTGTTGAAATGCAAAACTTTCCATCGCTAATTAGTGCATATATGTATTAATAATTCTTAAATGAAAGTTCACTTGAAATGATGGTATTAAGCATGATTTATCTTCTCAGGTCTCAACCGACAATCATCTTCACGGTGTATTAGACAAACGGGAGATGATGTCTAACTTCGAAAGACAGTTTTCAGCTGAAATGGACAGCGGAAATAAAGTGAAGCCAATTGCCATTTATTCACCTCATTCGAAGATGACTGAGCGCGAGAAATACGTGAGTAATGACTACATTCTGTAATGAACACTGACATATTTAAATATAAATTTTAATAGTCAACAGTAAAAATTCGATATTGTTCCATGCTCTTTTTTCTTGTGTGCATTTCTTCTGACCGGTGTTGCTAGTGCTTCAGAATCACTCCAGAATAGTGTTTGGGTATCGTCTTTAGAAAAGTTTGTATAATTTCACCAAAACTATAATATTTCAAAGGCGCTCATATGGCCTTGAAGATGATTTAAAGTTCGTTCTCTCATCAGATGATTTAAAATTCACTTCCGTGGAAGCATCATTATACACAGCCATTCCCACAACATTCGAAGCCGACCTCGTTCTCGTTGCATAAGAAATAGAATTGTTAAATATTCATAAATTTGAATTTATTATTCTCCAACTTACTGAATATCACATCTCATTTAGAATCTTCTTTTAACAAATTGTGTTGTGTACATTTTAGAAAGGCTTACACAGATGATGTTAATGAACAAAAGTCAATCATAAAAGCATCCAATTGAATATTTGGTCGATTGCATTGAAAATAGTCAATATTGGTCAATATATTTCAGGTCGAAATGTACTTAAAGGAAGAAGATAAATGGAGAACACGTTTGATACATGCATTTGAACGACTTCTTAACTCAGAGAAGAGTAATGGTGAGTCGAGATTATGGATTTTTAATACAAGCTGACTATGAATTAACTGTATCTTTAGGTGATAAAAGCTTCAAGTATTATCTTTTTCCTCGTGATTGGATGTCCGAGACGTGAAACATTCGGAGTATAGATCGGAATTTGGACACCAGGCATTTTGACCTTTTCTCAAAATAACTCAGATATCGAGAACATTTTTGACAACATCGTAGGAAAACTGAGCGCTACATGAAAGTTAGCAAAAGTGAAAGGTATCAAAGCTTATCGCAAGTAGGCCTATCATCAAATGTTAAGAAAAATCGAAATTCTATCAAGTAGTAGGTTTTTATAGTCAAACTTTAAAAGTGAATCGAGAGAATTAGTACCTGAGACTTGAAATGTAAATACAGCATGACCAGCTCTACCGTACGAAACATCATCTCAAGCGACAGTTCGGTTGCGTCGAATTGCTCACTTTGATTTAGTTGGTCATTGTAGTCAGTAGTTATGCATAACTTGAGAGTAATCATCACTATAGACCTATCTGTCATTAGTCTAGTCAGTGGTTAAACACGTATGATCAAATGATATGAGTTATGAATAATGTGTTTCACTGCACGCGATAACTAGCGAAATTGCTGGTTACTAGTCACTTCGACCCCCTGACATTTCGACCCCATAAATTGTTTATCACTGAGTGAATCCACTTCAGATAGGCAGAATAGACCCCTACGAGCCATACTTTAACTAATGAATGCAAATTACAGCCGAAATATCCATCAGGAAAAATAACCCACAACACGCAGAATTTGAAATCTTTGATAGATGTTAAAATCGATGAAACAGACAGATGGAGCTTCTAACAGCCAGCTAATAGGCAGGAAATTGAACACATCACATTAATTTATCTACATGTATATCTGTAGCCAACGCACTATGCAGAAGCGTGGATTTGATAACCCCATTTAATGGGGTCAATTAAGATGACTTAATTTATGGGGTCGAAGTGACTTGACACCAAATTGCTGCTATTAATTTTTGGAACAAGGCCATTGAAATCTTGTAAATTACACTTGCCTTGTTATGATAGTTAATTGTTATTTCACTGATAAAGTTATAGCATCTCTGAGAATCAGCACGAGCTTCAAAAGCATTAGGAAGTCACTAAGCAATTTGAATGTATTTTGGGTCGATGATATTAAATTTGCTAAAAAGTGTTGGCATTGCTATCAGGTGAACGAAAAATCATCTGTCATAATGTCTGTTATTTAGGAATTTTGTAGCAGACTTTATCGGTACATTGTCACTATTTCGCTTGTATTCAAACTGAGACTAACTGATTAAGTGAGACTGAGATTAACTGAGTGATTAACTTAGATTTAATCCTCTTAATGGTCGATGCACTAGAGAGGTCTGAAGTTGCAATTATCAATTCGGAAATCAATGACATTGGCAGGGCTGCCACTCTTCCGGTTTTAACTGGATTTCCGGGATTTTTTAGAATGAACTAAGTAGTGAGAAAATGTTCTGCCACAAATAATTTGGATTTTGAACAATTTAAATTTTGAGAGTGGCCTTCAAAATTGTAAAATAGCCCTTTTGAGACTGCAAAAGGGCCTTCTAAGATTCGGAGGGGCCCCTTTAAGATCGTGAAGGGGCCCTTTTGAGACTTCGAGGGGGCCCTTTAAGATGGTGAGGGGGTCCTTTTGAGACTCCGAAGGGGCTCTTTTGAGATTTTGAAGGGGCCTTTTGAGACTGCGAAGGGGCCCCTTTCGAGACTGCAAATGGCCCCTTCAAGATCGTGAGGGGTACTTTTGAGACTGCGAAGGGGCCCCTTTAAGATCGTGAGGAGCCCTTTTGAGACTGCGAAGGGGCCCTTAAAGATTGTGAGGGGTCCTTTTCAGACTGCGAAGGAGATCGTGAGGGGGCCCTTTTGATATTGTGAACAATTCAACGTAGCAAAGTGCGTCAAGGTAACAAAGTTTAGAAAAACAAGCTAATGACTAGTTAATTTTTCATAGGTACAAAATCTACCAGGTGTGTAAGAGAATTAATGTTAGTTCCTAAAGCTGAAACGTGAAATAGAATTCTACAAAATATGCATACAAATTATTTGACTATTTCTAATGAGGTCATCAACAGGAACTTGGTCAGGACGATCGCGTTTCGACCGCTTAATCCTGGACGCTCAAACCCAACCAAGCGCGGTCCTGTACATTTAAGATGCACAGCCTCAAAAATTAAATTTATAATAGAGAAAGATAAGCATCTATCAAAAAAATAGAGTCACTATTGACTGAAATGTACCTCAGGCATTTGAAAGAAGGACAGAGTCCGGCCAGTAGAGGTTAAGACCGTTAAAGATCGTTCAAGACCGTTAAAGATAGTGAGGGGCCTTTTGAGATGGTAAGGGGCTTATAGTATTGAGACCGGCACCGTGAAAGAAAAGAGCATGTGCGACCTTTTTAGATTATATAGGGCTCTTTAAAATTATGAACTGGGCTATGGAGATTGCTAGGGGACCTTAAAGACCCTGCAATTTTTAAGGGTGATCAAATTGAAAGCTGATGCTTTCTAAAGATCCGATTGACTCTTCAGCAGAAGATTCTTCTATAAGGATGTCAGTGATCCGTTCGTCAATCCTGAAGAACAGGACGAAACGCAAGCAATTAAGGTTTTGAAATAAGAAGTAAATTTAGGTGGGAATGCTTGACAAGAAAGTTGTAATGCGTAATCATGGAGTCTATTATGAATACGGTTCTGTTCGCTTTGATGCTCTCCAAAACGTGTCATTTAAGAAGCGTGCCAGAAAAATATGAAAGAAAAATCTACCACAAAGTTTCGGGAACACAAGGGAGTGACGAAAGAATATTTTGTACGATCACTTGTTGCAAAAGCGGCTAAAATTAGGCGAAGACACCAGCGAAGATTTAAATCTCGCAAACAGCTGCAGAAGTGACAAGGATTTCTTTTCGTGTCGATTTTGCGTTTCGTGTACTTCTCGTGTAGAAATTCTACATACCGGTACATTCAAAAATTCTCTCTAATTCTGAAACTACTTCTCCAATTCAAATGAAATGGATTGTAAGGAGAAAGTACACAGATTCACTTGTAGGCTCCATGTACAATTTCATGGTGATTGGCCAAGTCGATTCTATGGCAAAACAATTCCATTTGTTCTACTGAGTATATATTATTACTCATGCAGTATGACGCTCATTATAAACGCCAAGAATTTTTTGATTCACAAAACCTCCCTCATCAAGACATTTTGAAATAACATGGAGCTGAGAAAAGTTGTAGGCCTAATTCCTGTTTGATAATGTAATGCCGAGAAAGTGCTTTATACATTCCAGGAGGTTCGCCTGCAGAGCATTAAACACATCAAAATCTACTAGTTATACTATCAAAAGGCTGGAGGTTTCGCGTCAAGGGCTTTGAAAATATCAAAATTCTACTAGGGTAGGTGCGGGTAATATGGGACACTTAACGAATATCTTGGAAAAAAGATACTTCCAGCAAATATTTTGGAATAATGAAGGTGGTTATTTATTGATGTGATCATTAGCTGCAAACACAAAATTTAAGCGAAATCGGCTGCATACTTCCGCTTGTGTGATTAAAACACAAGTGATATACGAATTTTTGTAGGTCAAAAATAGGGCTGATGTAAAATTTAGATTTCAATAAAGCTATTATTATATCATCAATCAAGTTTTCATATGAATTTAAATGCATTGGATATGGAAGCTTGGGTCTTGTGCCATGCTTACAATATTTCACTTTTTCAATTTAATAATTTTATCAAATATTTTTATAGCCTTTGAAATAAGATATGTATGGAGGGTAATATGGTACACTCTAAGCGTTATGTCTCTCCAGCTTAATAAACTTCATCGTGTGAGCGACAAGGATGAGTTGCAGCTGAGAGACCAAAGATATCCGGTGTCTTGACTGCCTCCAGCTATTTTTCCGAAGTTCAACAATCAGATAAGAAAAAAGAATCCACTCCTAGAAACAAAGGCAACGAAAATATGCATATGAAGTAAACAAAATCTCGAAATATCTGCAATCCAACTCAACCTGCTGTATTGGATGCACAGCCTCAAACATAAACAAGTGACCCAAGTAACTTCTGTTGGTTCTTTGATGGGGAGTATAGTGATGACCTAAGATGTGGTCTTCAGGTTGACTGGATACAATGCACTCAATGTGGATCGTGGGTACACGAGGATTGCGCAGTACCAAATTGAAAAGTACATTACATTTGCTATGACTGTGAAGAAGACCAGTGAATTGATTTGATACTTTATAGACTCTCTGATAATTCGTTTCATTCGTTGTTCAAAAGAAAACCAGAGTTTACCGGGAATGTTTTTTTATCTTATTGATAGTGGGAATTTTTCAAAGTACCCTAATTTTGAGGAATTCTAAAAGAGGCATATTTTGAACATTCATTCTATTCATCTTGCTAAATATTAGAGAATCAAACAGTCAGAGGTTTATCCCGATAGCCTGGAGGTTTTGCCTGCGGCGCCTTATAAAACATCAAAATTGAACTAGTTATACTCCCAAAAGGGTGCTGGTTTCGCCTGTGGCGCTTTAAAAACATCAAAGCTCTGCTAGTTACACTCATAAAAGGCTGGAGGTTTTGTCTGCGATACTTTGCCTCAAAATGGTTGAGCTCTAATTTATTATTATCTATGGCCTTAATGCATTAATAATCAATGAGTTTTTTGTTGCAGCACATGGTCTATAATGTGTAGGCGCATAAAGATTCATAACTATTTAAAATTGAATCTTGGATTACTTTTAATCATATCAAAACCGAAAATGGACCCCAGCAAAGGTAACGTTTGAGTCCCTAGAAGATATATTCCGGATTTTTTTCTGATACCGCATTCTTATCCCTGGATTTAGGAGAATTGCTGTTTAAATAATTTACGATGGGTCTGTAGTAGTGCGCTAGCATATTCCATCCTTCATAACATTCGGTATATTTTATGCAGCATAGAAAGGAGGATTTTACCACACATTCTCGATTTCTCGAAAGAATGATGGCTCTCTCAAAGAAAATGGCTTGCCCAAGCATTTAGACCGCGCTGACCATGGATTTTGTATGAAGATATTTGCTGTGACCAGACGGCTCTGCTGAAGCGGTCTTCCAAATGTAGAACAGCTGAATAGCAATTTCCTAGTGGTTTCATGAAAATTCTTCACAATAAAGACGGGATCTTGCACCGTGTGACGTCATGGCACGATTAATAGAAAATGGCAAAGCTGTACGAGAATACTGCATTATAAATTTGAATGTAAAATTTTTGATCGAAATGAAGAAAGTTGTTTTTGAAACAGTTGAGTAAAATCATTCATAGGCATGCATGTAGATTATTCGGTAATATGCAGCCTTTATATCGAGCTGAAATCGTCAATCGTTCAATAACTTCATACTGATTTTGCATTAGGGGTAGAGGGGTCTTTGTAGTACACTCTGTCTAACCTTTGAAAACGGTTCTCCTGAAAATAGTAGCTGCTTGAGTCATGTCTTCTAGTGCACCTTGATGAAGCTGATTATTGAATAAGCATCAGTAATAATTTTATACATTTACTTGCTAGCTGTGAAGATTCAGAAGCATCTTTATTAGAACAGACACAACTTCTGCTTGAACACTTTCAAAACTTACCTGGTTGTGTGATATCGAATAATCGTAAGTTTCTTACTTTGAGGGGGCCCACGACTACGTTATATAGGGGGGCCCCATTCCGATTTGACTTTCCGGTTTTTATTTTTGATAAGAGTTGCAGCCCTGCATTGGTGTCTGTAATGAGCCAGGGTTGGCAACCCGTTTTACCCGGGGCGGGTGGGACGGGTTTTTTCAAGATGAAAAAACCCGTGGGTAAAATGGGTTTCTTCAAAATTCATATTTTACATGATATTTATCAGATTGGGCTATCACGATGAAAAAACGGGTTTTTTCAAACTTCATATTCTATATGATATGCCTATTCTTTAGGTAAGGTTATAGATTAGAAGATCAAAATGAAGAAACCCGTGAGGAAAGCATCTAAGGAGTTGTTTCAAAAATCAAGATGAAGAAACCCGTGGGTAGAACGGTTTATAAAACCCGTGGGTAAATACGGTATCTCGAGATGTTCCATGCTGAAAGAAATTGGTCAGTTGTGATTGGCTCATCGCGGAAGTGGTTGCAATTCACTAATCACATGATTAGCACCTCGACTGTTGATTTGCTACATCGTCTATAAAAATCGTAAAGTAGACTGTAGTGTTGGCCTACTATGCGCTCAATCGAATATTTCGAATGTCAGTATTCTCAATCTGAAATAAAGTAAGATTGTGAATTATAAAATTATTTACTAGCTACAACGTAATGCAAAAATCAGATTAATAAGAAAGCAAGAAAATATGTAGGCAGCCACTAGTCATGCACTTAAACAACAGTACCATAGTTCGTATTTATCGTATAGTCACTAGTTCTACATTTAAGGTCGGGATGTATCGAATACGTAGATTTGTAGTACCGATAATGGTATTCGTAGCCCCTCAGACGTAGTCAGGAGGGACCCTCCAGATATGATGAGATGAGGTCCCTGTAATGTTATAACTGGGGCCCTCTTAATATGATCCAGCACCCGATTGTGATGTGGCATCCTCGCCTCGGGCCCTCATTATTATAATGCATGTGTACGGCTCGTACATGGCCATCTTCAACTTGATGTGACATGGTCCCCTTGTTTACCAGGACTTTAATCACGGATGTTGTCAACTGCATTACTATGTAACCATATGGGTAATTGCAGATTATCTAAATTTGCAGGGACGATTTAACTTGAAAAAACCCGAAAAACCCGCCCGTTTATCCCGTTTTACCCGCCCGTTTTACCCGCGGGACGGGTTTTTTCAAACCAAGCCCGGGTTTTGCCAACCCTGGTAATGACACTCCTTTCATTTTCATTCGTCAGCGGATTATTTGTATCATAAGTTTTACTTGTAATATTCTCATTGTTTCAGATACTATTTCGTCATTGTATCCATTCATGCGCTTGTTACCTACAAAAGTGTTCGTTGATGCCATGCTGGAAGTAAGTTCTTGACTCGATTGAAGTGCTGCATCTTCTTAATGTTATGAATTCCATTTCCAGGAGATGAGAAATCTTCTTGCTTGTGCAAATCTAGTCCATTATCCAGCTTTTCACTTCTATCGCAATCTGACCACTCGCGTTTTCAATGTGTTTCATAAACAGCAACGTTGTGAACGTGATTTCCAGTCTGAGGTGAGTTTTGAAATATTTTTGAGTGTTCTTGAAGACATTTTCAATGTTGAAACTTGTAAATATTCAAAGTTAACCGATATTCTTATCAATGAAGCAATTTGCACATTTTAGTCCATCGCTCATTATTGCATGAATTAACGGTTTACTAAGTAGACATTCCATTAACTTTGATTACAGAACATCCGCGAATTTAGCTTTGAACAAATCGCATCTATTATTCGTGCAAATAGGGCTGCACTTGCGCAGATTTTGTGTAATTACACGAACAGTTTCTCTTTTTCAAACAGTTCAGGAATGTGCTCATTGTATTGGAAATTTGGAGGACCTGTACACGGATTTTTAAACTTTGTATTTGGAAAGACGTAGGGTGTACTGAATTGATTATAAAGATTTTTATCAATTTCTTTTATCATTGATCTTGAATATTTCATAAATGTAATCAACTGATTATGATGGTTTCTCACATTCTGGCAGCTATGGAGGTTAGTGAGTCAGAATTCCGGTAGAACATCGGCTAGATTAATAGTCGCACACGGGCTATTAGTTGCTACCATTATCAAGGGGCTGAATTTTGGCGAAATATCAAGAAAAAATTAAGATGGTGTAAAAGTATCATGCCTGTCCCATGTTTCGTGTCGCATACATATGCCCACGGGACTTGAATGAAGCAGATGCATCCAGATACAGTCACGCTCACATGGATCTAAAATATACAGCAGGTGTTCGACCTGGAAAGACTCAGGGGAATTTGAAAATTCTCATCTCAACAATAAAATTCTTGATATAAATTCAGAATTGACAGACGTCAAAATGATAGAAACGTCATTTACAGTTTTGTAATAACTGTTTCAACGTCTTTCCTATTTAAAGATGAGATGGATTGATGCTACTTTTTATCACACTAACGATTTATTAGAAGCATTCGATATTCTTATCGTTGATAAAAATGGCGACATCGCCTTACAGCATCAATATTATTTTCAAAACGAAATGGGTGATGGATTCTGAATTGCCAGAACATGCCTTTTTGCATGCCATCTGGAAGCAGCAGCTCCTGCCATTGCAATGTCTACTGAAATTGCAACTTGAAAATGATATGACATTATGCCATTAAATGTCAAACACCATAGAGCTGCAGGGTGTTCTAACAACATACGTAAGTCTCCAATGGAAATTTCGCTAGCATCAATGTAAACTGTTATTCAGCTGTACTAATGAAAAATTGATAGAATGAATGGAACAGTATTTTGCAGCAAACTAAATATCAGGTCAGGAACTTCATTTATTCTTTATCATAGCTAATTGACAGAGTATATTGTTGACCTTAGTAAATCTTCAAATGGAGACATGTGTTTATAGAACAGCTTATCGATTTGTCTTTTGAAATTTAACACCATAATGCCAGATCATTTTGGGTTACAGTTCCAGTAGACATGCTGTGTAATGGTGCTTCTTAGAAGAACCGACAAGGAGAATGTTTAACGTTTACATGAATAGGCAGTTTTGTAAATCACCTGAACTGTCTGAACCGACAGCTCTCAGAAAATGTATGATTTGATTCATCTTCTCAAAACAATCTCATACGTCAGTACGAGCAAAAGGATGAAGTTCCAGAGCAAACCCATCGTAAATTTCTTGAACATGAATTATCCTAAACATTCGATTGGCCGTCGTGGAAGTCTTTTGCAATTGCTTTCGAGACCATCAGATTTAATGAATTGTGAATTTTTTCTTCGGGCATTGTTGAAGACATTGTGCATCAGAGTAATCCTCTAAATTTGGATGAACTGGAATTTTCATCGGGTCGACAAGCTGTTGCGTAGATAGATATTCTTGTGGTGCAATCCTGACATCTGTCTGGAAGACAAAGGGAAAACTGTGCAGGATCTGGGGCCGATTATGTTATGCACCCCCAACAAACTATGAACCGAAAAATACTACTCGATGAAGCTGTTAATCATGTATCTGCTTCATCCTGGTCCCATGATCATATCTCTGTGACATGAAAAGTCTGGCTTTCATGGTATTTTTGTATCATCCTAATTCATTTTTGGCATTTCGCCAAAAAAAATTGTTGTATAGTAATTTCAGTATTTTGAAAATAGCACAGAGCCTCGGTTACGCTGGTAAACAGAGACCATTTCACCACCGTTTGCACTAATGGAAGCATCAAGCAGTGATAATCACTGAGGTCAATTTAAGTCGAAGCGAAGTGCGTAATTGACCAGACGATGGGAGATCACGATAATTTTTAGGAGTATGAAAGGTCATAATCGTCATGGTCGTCGATGCAGTTTAAAGTTAAAAATCCGAGAGATCTTCGGTGGTCGTGCTTAGAATAACGTCACGAGGCAAGTAAGCCGTGTGAGGATATTTAAAGAACGAGTGAAAGATGTAGTGTTTAAGTTCATATTTCATGTTTATTGTGGGTTTAAAGTGTGATTGTTTTTACCTCTGCTACTGTTGTCTCGTGTATAGAACAGTCTCCTAATGAGACCGACCCGCAAATTCCCGATGCTGCCCTCTCCGTTGTCAGGCCTCCCACTCGTCCTGAATTTCCTGAAATTTCTAAAACTGTCCTGATTTGTCCTGAAAGTCTTGAAATATGACGATTTTCTTAAAGTTTTTCCTTGCAGTTCAACTGGAAATATCATTTTTTTGCCAAAAATGTATGAAGATATGCTTAGAACGGTTGTCAGTTAGTCATCAGATTTGAAATGAATTCACCGGTACACAGAACCAAATATAATATAGCTAGGCACATTCATTTTAGGAGTGCAGGGAATTGAGCGCCCCTGGCTTGCCGATCTGTTAAAGGAACATGAATTCAAACGATCAAGTTGATCTGAAAGGGTTCCTATTATAGGAAGGATTTCTGACCAACTTGAGTTTTGCTTTTATGTTCTTTTAAGTTGGACCCAGTAGGTATAGAACTTGGTGGTTTGAGCTGTCTTGACAAAATTTGAGATAGGCTTAGTTTGATGTTGACCAAATTCCGAGATAAAAAAATCATTGACAAAAAACTAATGATAATAATAACATATAATAATATTAGGCTAAGTGAAAACCGGAATTCGTCGCTTGGATAAATCAACTAAGATACAGCTGCGAGTAAATTGAAAAGTTGATCACGGAAAACGAATTCTAGGACACTACTTAGCTTGACAGAATGGCTTGCGATCGACCACTACACTAGGAGGAGACCATAGGGATAATGATCCGTTACGTTAACTCTTTGGCTTGGTGGTAGTGTTGTTTATTGATAAATGAAAAACGTGCGATACAAGTTATTGAAAGTAGGAATGGTACAAATACACAAATATCGTCGATTGTAAAATAATTTTAATATAAATTCATTGTCAAACAGTGTTTGTGGTATTAACTGCTTGTGTAATAAAAGGGAAAAAGGAACATGATCTATCGTCTGTACGAGTGTAAAAAGATTGATACTTTTTCGTGCGTGGTAATGTGGTCGGATCCCATTGGGAAAAGAATATGTGAAGAAGTGCCACTAGCTTGTTGAAAAAGCTTTATCGATAAGGATAATCTTCTCGTCGCTAAAGAGTCTGGGATGCATTGACATCAGCGATTGTCATCACCAAAGAAAATGATTCTATGTGCCCTCCGCTGCAGTTGTTGGGAATGCTTTTTATTAATACCACAAAAGCAAGGACTTGCGTACAGTATTTCATAACAGTTAACGTTATGGTAACGCAATACCCGAAAGAGGATTTTCGGTCAACAACTCCTTATTGTCAGACGACAGGATTTCGCTGAGTGAGGAGTCTTTAGTATCAGAAAGGATTGTCAAGGATGCTATTCGCTTATTTGGTTCCGTGACTTCTGTGCCTATCACATAGAAAATGACACAATCAGTTAACAAAGCACGCTCAGAGTATCCTCGTCATCTCGAAGATGAAAAAAAGAGAAAATGCTTTGAAGATGAAAAATCAAGAGAAGATAAATTAAAACGAAAGAAATTAGAGCAAATCAAAAAGGACTCAGCCTATTTACTGGAACAGTTGAAGGAACAGAATCATTTGAATCTTGTCGCGAAAGTGAAATGGCTTGTGCAAAACAATTGATAGCCGAATCAACATCTAAACTTGACTCTGCATTGAAGTCATCTAGTCTGACGAACGCTCGAGTTGCACAAGTTACGTTATCCGCTGGTAATGATAAGCTGAGTGAAACATGTGTGCAATTACAAAATATTCGTGAAACCAAAGAGCAACTCAAAAGGAAAATGTTCAACATAGAAAACGAGCGTGAAGCAGAAAAAGGCACCGTGTTCTTCCAAATATATTAAAACTTTAGTATAGTGCTGAAAAACATGAACTTTACATCGTTAAAAAGAATTTTGTCACATTTCGATTGTCTACCATTTGTTAATGACTGTTTACCTATAATAAATGTGTGGTAAAGGAGCAGCTGTTAGGGACGGTGGAGGCTCCTGTGAAATAATTGTTCTTAAATTTAATGATTTTTGTGTCCTGAAATTTGTAAAAGTGGCGTGGGATGCCTGCGTTGTGTTTGTCGATTAGATGTTTATATAAGGCGCTGCTGTTATTTTTATTCCCAATGGCTCTCTCGTGCTCTTCATGTCTCGTTTCCTACATCCTCGCTGTTTTTCAATGTAAAACTCTCCGCAATAAACACTTTAAGTACTGGTAAACCTCTACAAGTAAATTTACTGTTTCCCAGCTATATACGACAGTGAACAGCAAATTTACTTGTTAATTTACTTCAACAGTTATGGCGGTGAGATGCCATAAACTGCATCAGCTTCCAATTTTGCGTTGTTGGACTGAAAGTAAAAGGCTAAAAGTTCTAACGGTAATAGGCCCAATTCTGTTCCTTTCAGCTACAAGAAGCTTATGGACGTTACATCGACATTTATTGCTCTGAAACGCGAGATGAAAAGACATATCAGCTCTCTCGTGTATGGCAGCAAACCCGAAGCAACCACGTCAATAGCTTGGAAATGGTAAGTGGGAAAGGCATTAGATCAAGTGCATGCGTTGAATTGAAAATTGTAAGTTAGACGATGCTAATTAGGAGTGTGCCATACATTCGGTCGAAATATGAAGATTGCAAGACGAGGTAGTCGTTTGAAACAACGGATCCGCACTCATTGTAATAATTTGTCAAAGGAAACCGCAAAACAGATGTTCGTTTTCGAGATCTTTCGACCGCTCTACACAATTATCGTCAGGAAAACGACAAGAAGCAACGCATAGATCACCAGACATGAGAACTATTAACCAATGCAGTTGAAGACACAAGATGAAATAACTCCGAAGTCACAAAATATGTGACAAAAAATATACTACTCAGTGGTCCTAAGCCTGCGTAAATCGCAATTTTTCTGCATAGATGGGATAAAGCAAAAACGCTGCGTAAATTGAATTTTGATGATTCTTAACTTTTTATAACCGCAACGTCTTGCCATCTTGAAACAATGGCACTGATAGCATTATTTGTTCATTTAAATAAAGATTTATTTGATTTATTGCCTCTATTCTCAGAACACAATAAGACTCCACCCTCTTTTAGCCAGCTGGATCCATGATCCTCCGCAGACATTTTTTGATATTGTTCCAAACCTATAATGGCTACGATTCTAGTTTTGCGTGATTTGTAGTATTTCTGATAAAATTTGGCCGATGGGAATCTCAAAAATTTGATTTTTAATTCAAGTGCGCTACTTTTTAAGAACCAAGCTCTGTCAATTCCTTGCAAATTTAGGCATCTTAATAAATTCAGTTGACCTAGAGGCCATTGACAAAGTACAAAATGAAGTTATGTTTATTATGCTCATTCATCACGAACGTATATGCATGTATGTAGTCATCACATGAATAATAACAATACCTGTAGACACTGACTACAACAGATTTATATTGTAATACTGTCAGTTATTACATTGGGATTATACATAAGGATTGAATTGGGATACAATTAGTGCATCCCAAGTCAAAATATGGATAGATTATCATGACTCACAGTATTTTTGGTTCATTCATTTATTTGGATGAGCAGCTACGGTTTTGTTCCTGTTCAATACATAGCTGAGATTCTAGCTGACTATTTGTATTTTTCATGTATCTTAATAAAGTCTGTATTTGAGCTTTACTCAGCATGGCTTAACTTTCCCAATCCAATCAGACATACTCCCAACATTTTCTTAACGTCATTACGCGATAACTGATCAGAACAATCGTTTATCAATCACAACGTTTATCCAACTTTTTCATTGATGGATTGGTCGCGACCAGCTGTGTCGGTCATTCCCAATAGCATTGGTTTCAAGGGGAGGGTTTAGTGTGCGGGAAAGTTCATGCCTCGCATGTCATCACAATATCCAATAGATAACGGCACTCAGGACATCAACTTTTTGGGGAAAATTATAGAATTCTATCCCTTGATGTGGCTTGCGTAAAATTTAGGAGCTTATTGTGACTATGATTATGCTTTTATTCAAATAATAAAGATGCTACTTTCAACTTTGCATGGATACAGTCTTCTCACATATTGCATCTACACATAAATTCATCGCATCCAGATGTAAAGATAAGAATCGCATTGAAATTCTATGTAGACTATGTAAGCGTTTTCACTAATCAGATTTTCGCAAGTCTACCTGCGTAAATTTGCTCTGCCTCCGTCAAAAATGGAAATTAGCCGCATATGACTACTGATACTACTGTACAAAGATAATAAGCAACCAGTGTTGCGATTCGCGCGTGTTTACACGCGCGCGCGTTTTTTTGACAATTTGCGCGTGTAAGCGTGTTTTTTCCATTTTTATCCATTTTGCGCGTTTTTTAAGTTTTCGACTTCTATTTTTAATTTTTGATAATAGAAAACTTTGGTTCTAAAATATCAAAATTTCAAATTACATGCAGTTTCTAGATAAGCCACATGTATAGCCTATCAAAGATCATTTAGGTTCATTAACATCTCACTCAATGGATAGCCTATAGGCCCACTGCTCGTATGCATCTACCACTTAAGGCACGTGTGTATTTGACTTGTCCTGAAAAATACCAAAGCTCTTACTATCTGATCTGCAAATCTAAGCTTTGTAAAAATTCGTTTCATCAAATATTAGCGATCATAGTTGCCATTTTGGCTTATTTGTAAGGAAATACATGTGCGCGTGTTTTTCGACCTTGCGCGTTTTTTTTACCCTACGCCAAGAATCGCAACACTGTAAGCAACACCCTTAAACCGGAGATTGCAAAAGAGAATCAAAAGCTCTACGAATCGCACAAATGATGCTTCGTCTTGTTCTGCGACTGAAGACCACAGTGACTCCTTCACATTCGCCTTCTCCAACTAGGCTCCTTGCCAACTATCTCCATCTCGTTAATTGCTACCCGATGGTTCGACTTCACTGCATGCTGTGCCACTTCCGATCGGATGACATTCACATTGCGAGTTGAACGCTGATGCTCCTTCCTTCTTTCTAATATGAAGTATTCGTCCGAAGTAAAAGTTTACATGAATGCGATTAACGTAAAATTAGTGTTGAATAAAGTTGTATAGTTTTGCATGTTTTTTTTATCACAGCTCAATAGCACCAGCGTTCGTAGGATAAATATAAATGGAAATTGTGAAACAAAATAGTAGTTTCCATAAAAAGAAAAACTGACATATTGACAAAATATCAGGAAAAGTTGTTTTCTTCTGGTTTTGATGGAGGAGGGTAGTTCTCTCTTACCATAATTTCAACACTTCACTAAAACATGAAGAAGTCAGCTTTTTAATGAATGAATAATAAGCAAAAATTATAGAGGAAGTATAGGAAGGACTTACTCCCACATAACATTAAAAGAAGAATCACTAAATCATAATCACTTATCAATTTCTTCATCTTCCCTGGCCTCTCCAGGGATCAGATTTTGGTAGAAATATTCAGAAGAACGTAAAATATAAGTCGTCGGAGGTTGAGGAGAAGATCACATTTTGAGGTGCAGGTTTCTTTCGCGATTCAGAGGTGCCACGATGCACGTCTTCCCTTAGATTTTCCTCTACACTTACCGGTGTCTTCAGTCAAGGAATCCATGCTTCAGTGGTCTTTGAAAGAAGTCGTTAACTGGTCAACAAGTTAAGTTGCTCGTCTCTCAGCTGACTGATTCTTTATACCCCGCTGTTTTAGAGAGATACTTAAAGCTGATGCTAAATTTGAACTCGGTGTTCCTGCTTATGCTAGTATTCAATATCAATAGACTTAGGATGCACGAGTTTCTTCTTCGTAATTCTATGCATGCGATTGAGTAAGTCAAGTCAAAATGTTTTATTATTCAAATCGAAATCAAATTGTTGTTTCTGAGGATTCCCCATTAACATCACTTTATTCGTTCATTGAATTGAAATGGTTTCCCTTAGCTTAAATGTTATTCTATGTATTGTATATTGCATATCTTATCTCTTAAATCAATTCTCGATGCTCTCTCATGAGTTAGCATTTTGGACTTTCGACGATACTTTTGCCTAGAGTTTGAATTAAATGCAATTTTGCTCCTACAAACATGATAATGGATATCGTTAGCAGAAGCCCTAGATTCGTGCATTTCTTCGGCTGCAATGTACTAATTTTCATGTTTATTTGGACATTACGAATTTTTCATTCTGCTACCATGCTCCAATTTGACCGCTTAATAAACCTATGTCACATTTTTTCTGATAAACATCGATGATGACAGTGGTTGTGACATATTGTCCAACTTCAGTCTCATGAAACTTTCTTCATCCTACAAATTACTAGCTACTTTCTTTACGTTTGAAATCTGTTCATTTCACGGACACATGATCGTTATATGTGACAGCTAATGCACTAGCATGCATTTCTCACAATTCGTTCAGTCTGCTTTGACTATACTTTCACTGTCCATAAGCGTATTCGAGCTCTAATCTCCGATTTATTTTGCTTACTGTTTTATACGTTTACATCTATACAAAAACTAGAATACTAGCTGATGGAAGCAACTTGGTTGCTATTTATATTTATCCTGATTTCAAGCTAATACATACACGAGGCTCTAGTGACTTTTTGAAGCTCAATGACATTCTATTTAGTCAGTTCTCAAGAATCATCGACAGAGTGGCTTTTTATTCCAAGAATAACAAAAAAATTTTACAGGCCTGTTGTAAACGAAGTGGAAGCGAAAGAGTGGTCACTTTAGTTTGCCGTAAATACCGATGCATTGATGTAGTGAAACATGTATAAAAAATGATAGTTGCGTACTTGTGGTGTTACTGTTGACACGCGTGTATTGGGATTGTGTATTTGATCTTCTTATCATCAACATGTCTACATTGTTTATTCAATGATATTTTTATCAAAATGCAGTTTTAATTACTCAATGAAGTTTTGAGTCGAACAACAGATGCTGGCTACTCATTTTACTAATGCGAGCATCAATTTGAAGTAGTTTAGGTACTTGAAGTTACCTGTGGCAACGAGCAACCGGGTCCATGGTAAGCTGTTCATTGAATTGTCCAAATCTGCCCTATATATGTATATATATAATATGAAACTATCTTTAGCGGATGCATTTTTTACATTATTGTCATTAGTCAATCATGCTTGTGTTTGTCTTCCAGGATCCAATTATGTTGAAGTGGTCGAATCTCATAGTTTCAAGAGTTGGACGAGAATTATTTAAGTTAATGTTTAACAATATCAAATTCAAGCCTCTATCTCTTCAAGATGTTAAAGATGGTAAAGATAGCAAGGACATGTAAGTTTCGTGTTCAATTCAAACTTGTTATGATTATTTGCGTTTAATTTGACAGTCATGAATTACCATGACGTTTTACTTATTGTTGAAATCTTTTTCTTGAAATTAATCAGTGTAAGTAAAAGTGAAACTGGTTAGTGAAAATCATCAACCGACTCATTGCATGTTTCATCGAGTTTTAAATTTCTTTAATAATCTTTTTAATTGGTAAATATTTATTGTTTGGCCTCAATTAACGCTTGTCGAATGTTCAATTCGGAACAGACATTTTCTTTAACCCACAGAGTTAACCAAAGTCTTGACGGATTTCCTATTAAAGCAACCTGATAGTAGAAATTGTAGCTTTCAAATATCAAGATATTCCTGCCTATGAGTCCTTGATATCGGTCAACCAAACTGGTGTATTATGGACATACCCATTATACCCCGATCAAAAGTGCCCGTAATACCCGGTGCCACAAAGGAAAACATTTCAGGCTCTACAATCGAAAGCATCAGGAATTCAAGAAAACTTCCTGTATTTTGTGGACAGCTACAGATACACTAAGGAACATCAAAAATAGATTCTAGGATATCACTCGGTATTAGACTTATCACAAAAATGTCAGAATCCTGGAAGCTTTCAGACATATCCACCTGAGCATCTATCGATCCGTATCCCGCCAAATCGATACATTAAAGTGCCTTATGACCGTATGTAGTCTTGAAAGGTGGGAACCAAACATATTGAGCGAATAAGCGATATTTGCTGGATGGATTCCTCTGGAGCCTACATGCCCATAATACTCCGCCTTCCCCTACTTCTTCTGCAATTTGCGAGCGATGAAAATGGCATCAGTCGTGCTTCTTCTTAGCGCAAAATTGAATTACGTGGGATCAATCAGCACTTGCTCCCTGGTGAATCTCTTCTGAACGCACTCAGCTATCTTCAGCACATGGTCGATTATTTTCTGGCCCCGATAACTTTCAGTCAATAGAGTCTACCTTTCCTTTAAAACAATTCACGATGCTCGAGAGATTACATTCCTGGGGACTTTGACTACATGGGTGATTGTGTGAATGATCTTCGTGATTACTTCCACAGCTCCAATGCCAGCAGCTTCCATCATCTCCAATATTAAAGACAATGTAATAACAAGTTAAATACGTATCCTACTAGGAATATTATCGTATGTATATCCATTTTCCACTTTGAAATTAGAAAATTGGAGTGACAAGATAGGATGCGACTGCCACGTTGTTATCTAATAACTTGTGAAGGTTGCACTGAAATTTATGGCTAGATGTAAAAAGCTTATAGACCATACAGATTTGTGTTTTGTATAGCTTGGTGCTTGACTATTTCTTGGTTTATAACTCAGTTATCCTGTAAGCCAAAGAACATACCAACTATCTTTGAATGCTCCCCTAGTGATTGAATCAGCGGATTTCGCTATGCTGTGCTTTCGGCTGTGTCAAAATGGCCATGCTTTCGGACTTCATCAGATTTCAGCAACCATGAATTCCGTAACGGTTCAACGGGTAATATGTGTTGACTGATAATAGAGATTTTGTGGGTTTGAAGTTGTCGAACAATGCTGTTGAATAACAATTATGTTTATTTGTTCCGCGTTTAATCGCACTTTGTTCTGATAGATGACCGAACTTGACCTGCAGAGAACGCGCTAGGTCCCAGAGAATGGATTTCGTGCCTTCAGGAGTCACGGCAAGTAGATATAACATTTAACAAGTAGCAATATGCCGAAAATTTGTACTATTTTTGAGCTTAATCATGCGAAACCCTCCCCCTTTCTAAATGTGTCATTTTTATGGAAACTTGTCGTCTTTAGCGACTTAAAATAATACCGATAGCAACGGTTTTCAGTCGTCTCCAGATAATCGATTGACGAATTAAAAATAAATGAACGTTGTTTATACTCGGAAGCACATTAGGCACGGAGCCTTTCTTCCATGTGGCCGAGTTGTCATTTACCACTCTCATTCTCTTTCGTGCTGAGTGTTTAGCAAGAATGCAGAGTGTACCTATTTTAAAAGTCTTAGGTTTGACCTGACCAAGATTTGAACCAAGGTCTCCCGGACACAGCGAACACTCTACCACAAGGCCACAGCGCCGGTAATTCAAGGTCTTTCAAGGAATTCAAGGTCTTTCGCAGTTAGTTGATTGATAAATTGCGCTTATTCACTGAATATATTATAGATTCACGTACTTTCCGCAAAGTTACATTGTTACTACATCATTATCACTCGGTAAATTTGTAAATATATATCTCATGTACTTTTTATTGATGCTTAACTTTGCGTATGCATATGTCACACGTGTTATCAACGCTTGCTTGTAAGTGCCCTTGCGGCCATCGCTTTGCGTTTTCTGAATATTTCAGAATAAACATTTATGACTTATGACTTAAATTTTTCAGTTAGTAATATGCAGTGACCTTGCAACGACGGTTGCATTTGTGCAATCTTTCCTCGAAATTTCAGTGTTCATGAGAAATGTTCTCAGGACATTTCAAAATGATGACAGTAATTTATTGCAGACAATTTTTTTCATTTTCAGTGAGGAAATTCCAGCTATCTATGAATCCTTGATGAATGACGGGGCTGAAATCAAAAATGATATAAAAGTGAGTGACATTATTTGTCGATAATATAATGCAGACAGTTGAATAAGTCAACTGAATTATCATATCATTTGCTATATCATTGTGTTTTTCAGGTTCATCCCAAACTGCAGCGTTGGTTTGAATTGTCGGGACTGATTGAGTTGTGGTTTCCTCCTAACGAATTGCCGATGTTATGTCCACCGGTTCCCTGGGTTCGACCAGAAATACAGAAGTCGTGTGGATTCTTGCTGGATTCTTACAGAAGCACTTTGGTGCGACGATCGCCGATCTCAAGAAATATTCGAGTTGATTATTCCGAGGAACTTAATCGTAAACAGGTGATTCAAATTGACAAATGACATGTAATGAAGATCACTAATTCATCAGTGTCATTATTCGATTATTCAATTATTCGATTAGTTGTGCACCTTATTTCACCTCAATAATCACCGTAATGATGCCACTGATTTGTGTACGTGCATGACAGATACTTGGTATTGACCATGCGGGAGATTCTTCCGGAATTCCGAAAAATTGGGATGGATTTTATTGCGTCTCTAGATTCATCCAAAAACATGAAATGACAACGGTAGGAGTCTATTGTTCACATGCTCATGTATAACATCAATCATGATTTATCAAAATGTGAAAAGCTAAAACATTTCACATCCACAGTAAGTCATGGTAATTAATGGACATATCAACATGTTTTGTCATTGTCTTGTCTATGTCATTGTGTCACTCATTCCAATCACTATAAATAAACCAACATTGATCTTTTTCGTCACTAATCTCTAAGATCTATTTCTTAGTTTACATACCTGCTGCTAACCATGTTTGTGATAGGCCTACTTGCTGCTAAGGATATGCTACTACTTTCTATCCAGCCTCCATTAGACCTTGCTTTCCATTTAACCGGAGCAGCATTATCGCTTCAGACAAAGCAAGTGAGATAGGAAAATACAAATTAATGCTTAGATTCAATAAACATTCGCTGTTGAAATGATATATTTGCATCATTTATTACATGTCATGCCTGTCAATATCTCATGTCTATGAGGCATTGATACCGTGATTTTCACCAGTCCAAGTCTAGTTCCTTCGCTCGATCAATGCAGATCCCTGGATGTTCAAGGTCATCTTGTCAGGGGTTTCACCCGTCATACTTTCATACCTCACTGAAGATTTAATGTTAAATTTCTATGAAATGATACAGTACACCAAAACGTGAACGAAACCAATTATTTGCAAGCACACCGCTGTCCAATGATGGGAGATTATGGTAAACTATGAGACTATATAGGCTAGACAAACAAGCGTCAGTCGCTCAAGACGATCGATTGCCCTCAAATATTCGGCAACTGGGTGGCGGATATTTGGGTTAGGTCCGGGTGGATAGTAAGAAACAGATATCGGTGAACGTCCTATCTTGAGCATCTGCTGAGATTGTGCTCCAGGCTTTCCATCCTCCAAGATTTTCAAGCACCAGCAATTGAGTTGAACATTCTACGCCAAACATTAATTTCATGATGCGCTAAAAAGTAGAGCGACAATAGAGGTGAAGTACGACATCAATAATTCGGCAAGTAGTCTAAGTGAAGGCTTTCGATCTTCTCAAAGACGAACACTGTACTCCTTGGACTCCCATGTAAATTTAACAAGGATGCATCGATTGTATTCAATCAAGAACAGAAAAGGTACACCATCATCTGAACGTGAAAAATAATATTGAGGGAAAGCATCACCATCAGATTAGCTTGGCGTTGTTCACATGCTATCTTTGCTAGTGGAATGACTCAGGACTTCAGCGACTTTTTGATGCAGCGCATTAAGCTTGTGGCGGCCTTCGTTGATGGAAATTACGTCGCATCATGCGACAATTCTAAATCCCTCCTAAACGCCAAACTAAATTTTAAATATCTACCTAACTGACCAAACTCCCGGATGCTCCACGTTTTGCAATGTACATGTAAGTCATGTTGACCGAAACTCATTGATCAATGCTGTGGGTCATTGATCGTCGCTTTCATTTATCTTGCAAAATAATTGATTTATTTACAAAATGCCTAAATCTTAACAGCACTTACTTTTATAACTTTGACTATCGAAATGACTTGTTAGGTGAATCATGTTTATTTATGTATTCTGGTTTGCTTAACTTGCAGATGGCTCCAACATTAGATGCTTTGAATGCCATCAATGCGATCGCTTGGAAGGTGAATGATTCTGTATTAGATATAGCTATCAGGTTATTCAGAGCCGGTGGGGATACTGCTGTGAGGAAGCAATTAAGCTTACCTCTACGACTTGAGGATCTGCCAGCTCTCCCTCAACTGAGTAGTGCCAAAACCTTAGCTGAGCGCTCCAACCTTTGGCAAGCATACGACTTCATAAAGAAAGAGCGGAATGAAAATTACAGTCTTTGGGCAGATACGTTATATCGGCTGTCCATAGCCAACGCTGTGAGTAAAGCAAATTCGATGATATCATCACTTGTTGATTTATTTTATCAACTTTCAGTATCGGAAAGATATTATTTGGTTTCCTCAAACAATGGATTTCCGTGGACGTGTGTATCCTTGTTCCGGTCTGTTCAATCATATGGGTGAGATTTTGTTATCATATATATTTAGGCGATGCAAATTGAAATGCAGCTACTAAAAGATAAGAAATTAATTAATGTGGTGCCGATTATGATATTGTCTGATCAGCATAAAACAAGTTATCTTTTGTGTAAACTACACTTTTTCTAGTCGCAAAAATCCAAATGTTTAACTTCAGTTGGAGATAAAGTATCAATAGTATTTTTGATTGCATCATATTAATTCCTTCCTTCCATTTCTTTGACCTAAACTCTTATTGCTTATTGTTGTTTGAAAATGAACACCCTCTTAATACCCTTATGTACCGAACCAAGGACCTTGTAAGCGTTAAGGGGTAAAAAGATGAATTGCAACTAGAAAGTGATCACCTAATCATGAGGTCGTGACCTAAAGTCTGAATACACCCTCGATATTTTAGTTTTCTGCTAAGCAATCGTAATTTCTTTATCCAGTGTCACTCTTTTCCGAACAAAATGATACACATAACAAACATGAGACGTACGGCAGGATAATTTGAGATGACAAAAATGTTCAATACTTGGTGTGGCCACCTTTCGCATCCAGAATCGCCTGGATCCGGCTAGGTATGGAACGGCACAATTTTTTGCAATAGTCCCGCGTCACTTTTTGAGTCCATGCTTATAGTATCTGTTGCTTTAAATCCTGTGCAGATGTCGGGTTGCGTTTGCTGATTCTGTCTTTTGCCTGAGTCCAATAACTTTCGATTGGTCTTAGATCAGGTGATGCTCTGGTCAAGGTCCTAAAATTTCAACGTTTTCAACCAGTTTTTCGCTGTCCGTGCCTGGTGGCATGGAGTGCTGTCTTGCTGAAAAAATGGAACAGTGTCGAAATGTTGGCCATTCTCGAAGTTTGGCCTTTAAAATCTCGAGATACCATTGATGTACAGGATAGCGGACTTCCCTAAACTTGTGAAGCCTCTCTCTCAGACAGGCGAGCGCGAGACGGGGGACGCGTGGCCGTTAATGAAAGGACTGCTTGACACTCATTTAGATTACAATCTACGCTACCAAGGTATGATGAACTAATAATTTATTGTGCATATGTTATTTGTATTTAATGAAATGGCCGTGATATATACATTTCTTCACGGACTTAAGTTTACATGAATGTCATTTATATCAAAACAGTGTCGTTTGAGAGAAAGAAGACTTATTCCCCCCGAAAAAGAAAGAGTTTCGTCGCTTCTTGTCTCGACTGTACGGAATTAGAGAAAATCTGCCTCTTATGGTTCAGTTTCCCATAGCGTAGCAAACGTACGCGTACATAAAAGTTCGTGATCATTCGAATCAGTTTGGTGATGTGATCACTTTCACCCTGAAACTCGTGATCGTAGAAGTGACTCTTAAAACACAAAGGAAAAAGTTTCTGTCTATCTACAGATAAAAGCACTTGGTGCTCAATTTTAACAACCTGGAAAAATTGTGAAAAAATGGTGTGTGTCAAAAAAATATGAAAAATTGCAGTCAGAAATCAGATGATGTTACAGAGACCTTACCGAGAGCATAGTAACGATGAAGCTTGAGACACCTGTTTTCCTTCCGGTTTTTAAAATTGAAACACCATCAGATGTACAATGGCTCCGAAAAAAGTCAGAGACGTAATAAAAAAAAAGCAGTCCATTCATGAAAATTCTTCTCTGATAGCGGTGCCTTAATTCCAGTTTGGTATGGATTTTTGCTATTTAGGCGGTCAAACAATTCGTCAATCAGACGAATAAATTCTGCTGCATGCTCATTCCTACATCAATGCGAGATACACATGTGCGTTGGTGATTTTTCCTGCTGGCATGAACCACAAACCTTCTCGACCCTCGGAAGATGCAGTCCCATGCCATTATTGACGGAGAAAATGTCACTGCCGGAGATGTGTAGCGGATAGCGCTGGCCACTCAGTCGACAAACTCTTAGAATATGTGGCTCAAATTGTTTAACTAGTGTCTCGTCTGAGAAGAGAACACGGTCCCAATCTTCGGCAGTATAGTATTTATACTTGTTGCAAAATATTAGTCGATCACTGATATTTTCTGGGCTCAGTCTATGTTTTCTGGCCTGTCTTGATGAACGAAGTTTAAAGTCAACTAGAAGGCGACGGCGGATTGTGCGTCGGCTGGTACCAGTTCTCTCCGGTGCTATGGTAAATCGCTTGCTGCATGCGTTTGCTACGTATCTCGTCATTTATAGTCTAGTTAAATTACTGGTACATTGAATTACTGGTTAAGTTAAGGTTAGTGAAAAACTAGTTGAGCTTCTTAAACGTCAACATTTTCAGATCCTAGAGAGGATCGAGCATCTCCTGATCTAAATTCGATCGAAAAAGCTATGATAAATGGTCGAAAAAGCTATGATAAATGACAGAATCAGCAAACGTGACTCGACATCTGCACAAGATTTGAATTAACAGATGCGACAAGCATGGACTCAGGACGTTACTCGGGAGTATTTTTAAAAATTGCGCCATTCCAAGCCTCATTGGATTCAGGCGGTTCTGGATGCGAAAAGGGGCTATGTCAGGGTATTAAACGCTTTTATTATCACAAATGATCTTCTCGTACCTCTTATATCTGCAATATTTCATTTTGTTCAGAAAAGAGTGACACTGGATGAAGATATTACGATTGTTTAGCAGAAAACTAAAAAATCGAGGGTGTAATCAGACTTTAGGCCACGACTGATGACAACATGATGACAAATTTAAGTTAATTTGGATTTCGCAAGAAATAAGCAAAGTTCTCAAAATCCTCAGCGCTTCATGCACAGCAGTTAAACAAGTTTCAAAAGCTTGTAATTTGACATCTTAGAATTACCAGTAGATTTAAACAATAGTCTCTCTGTTTTGGAGTTCCAGCAGACATGCGATTTTCTCAAAAGATCAAGAATATAGTGCAGTCGGCATCATTAGTAAAAACATGTTTCAGATTGCACAGGAAACAGCAAATTATGCAGAGGACAAATCATTGACTTGATCATTTGAATTCAACAATTATAGTTATGAGGCCATCTATGTTGGCATGTAAGAATTAAAGCTTTTTTCTTTTTCAGGGAACGATTTGTCAAGAAGTTTGCTTCTTTTTGCCAAAGGAAAACCGCTTGGCCCTAAAGGTTTAGATTGGTTATTGATTCACTTGATCAATCTGACTGGCCAAAAGAAGAAGTAAGTAAAGGTTTTCCAGTGTCCCTAAACTTTCGTGTTGACTGAGTATTGTTTTGTGTCATTGTGCTCAAAGCAATGACTAGAAATATGCCTAATGCGCTGAAGATAACCTACTTCGATGGGAATAGAGTACGGCGCTACTGTTCAAAGAAATGTGGTGGTCTTAGAGTACTGTGTTTGATACTGATTGCTTTTGAAGACGAAGTGTACCGGAGACCAATAATCCGTTATCCATAGTGTTTCTTGTACTTCTCTAACGTGGAATATGGTCTTAGCCAGGAGTGTGGAAGCGGAAGCGATGGAAGTGATCGTTTTCATTGGAAGCGGAAGCGGAAGTGAATGCCGGACGATAGCTTCCGTTTCCGAAAGTATCATGATACTGATGACTGACGCAATTCGCGTGTCGGAGCTAGGCGAGGCACTTCTGACTTTTGACCTTAAGTCTTGATGTGAGGTAGGTAATAGTTGTCATATTTAGTGCTTGCCCTATTACACCTAATTACAAATTGGCACCTGCATTACTAAATGTGGCTGCTTCTAATTTTCTCATTATGATGAAAACGAAGGTGTATTATCTCAGAATACTGGCATTCGAAATCAGAAAACGTCAGTATCATCTTATAAATGACGACTTTACACAATGCGAATTGGTGTGTATTGAGGCAATTTCATTGTAGCATTCTCAAACACTCTCGTGGTCGCTTAATATTTTTTACTACACACGGGTTCGGAAATGACGTTTTTCTTTCACAATTTCCTAAAGGTCAGAATTTTCAGCAAATTTGAAAAATATTTGATTTTTTCGCAAGTCAAATAAACGCATGCAAGTCAGCTGCGGTTTACGACAGAATGTTCGTGGAGACTGTGAGGTGTTAACCACAGAACCTATAACTCGTAAAAAAGTGGAAAATGAAGAAAAAGGACTAGAAATAGGGAGATGTGCAGCCCATGTCCGGTCTCCAATAATAGGAAGCGGAAGCGAATAAAAATCAATCGCTTCCGCAGCCCTGGTCTAAGCACGCAGCTATTCCAGGGAAAATATCCATAATATATACGTAGCTCTTACAAGGAATGCCAGGAAAGTGAAAACCACATCGGTCAGAATTGAGGTGATCCCTAGCGATCATCATTGTAACGAAATGCGGGTCAAATCTATCGTCATTTTAAGTTCAAATGTTCGATTCTGACAATGAGGCACGCAACACTGCATTCACTTTGGTAAAACTTGGTTTGGATGAAGCAGTTATGATGTGCTGCTGTATTAGAAGTGTTATCCGGAGTCGAAGCCAACCTTAAAAAAGAACAGTCACTGACCTGTAAATCTATAATTTGGCAATTCGGATTCGAGGTCAAAGGCTATAACGATGAAGCTGAGGTCACTTTTAACCTGATTCATACATTAAGAAAATAAGCGAGGAATTTTGAAAACCCTCATGAATTTCTCTTTTTAGAATTTATTAATGCTTCTCTAAAACCGCGCGATAAACCAAGTGAACTGGTTCAAGTTTTTTTATTATCCTCCTGGATGAATTTGAAACTACTTTGACATTTTTCGCGGTTGATGCATTTCTGTGGTTTGCAGGTCCTCGATGAATGCTCGTCTTGAGTATGCAAAATCAGTATTGCCCGATATCATCGACTCTGCACGTGAGCCACTGACTGGACGAGGTTGGTGGCGGGAAAGTGAGGAGCCTTGGCAGACATTAGCCGTGTGTAAGGAGGTTGCAGCTGCTTTTGAGTCTCCAAGTCCAGAAGAATACATATCCCATTTGCCAGTTCATCAGGATGGTTCTTGCAATGGTTTGCAACATTATGCTGCGCTGGGTAGAGACGTTCGAGGTGCAGAATGTGTGAATTTGATAAATAATGATAAACCGAGAGTGAGCAAGAGAAGCAATTCACAAAACTTGAAATGTCTCTTATGAATCTCAATTGCTCTTTTAGGACGTCTACTCAGATGTTGTCGATTTCGTAGAAAAGCAAAGACGAGAGGATGCTGAGAAAGGAAATATCAACGCTAAGTTATTGGATGGATATGTGCAGAGAAAGGTGAAACGTGAATGAGATTCCTAGGAAATTGAATTTTTTAAAAAAGACCATGAAATTTCCGCAATGAATTCTGACTAAGATCACCCTGCTCATCAATCGATGTCAAATTCTAATTGTACATCTAATATCAATAACTGCCCTTCAAATGTCTACTCAAATGAGAAATGTCTCTCCTTCCATAGTTTAAAGATCTAGATTTACTTGTTTCCAATAGTGAAGTTTGCAGTATTATTTCAACAAGTACACCATTTGAAGTGATATTTATCATGCTCCTCATCAAAATATCGCTGTTGCGGCTGTTTGAGGCTTTAATGCTACCATTACACGATTATAGCTAGGATTGCATGACTTGAATTAGAAAGTCGCAGTATTCCTATAGACATAAATACCTGCAAATTGGAAACACGCTTCATTGTCTAAAATGGTATGAAAAGCTCCAAATTTAAACAAAATATTTCTGTAATTTCAGGTAATCAAACAATCAGTGATGACCACAGTCTACGGTGTAACAAAGTATGGAGCCTCAATGCAAATTGCTCGACAACTCCGCGACCTCGATGATTTTCCTGTTGAACATATCAGAACCGCTTCTAGTTATTTAGCCGACCTTACGTTGACATCAATCAATCAATTCTTCAACGCTTCCACAGCTCTTCAAAATTGGCTTGTAAAATGTGCCAGTTTAATTGTTAAAGTCAGAGATGCTCCGGTCAGTTGGAGAACGCCGTTGGGGCTCTACGTTTCCCAGCCTTACGTGCATCTGTGAGTTTACTATCATTCTGTCCATTGCCACTCCAGGCGAATTATCTGAATTGCAGCTAGCTACGATGAAGTCGTGAATATAGGGGTCTCACTTGGCAAGAAATCTTTAAAAAACCAAAATAAATTGAGAAAGTGGTCAAGTAGCAGAAGGGTTAATTGGTGAAAATAACGAGATTCTTACTGGTTTTAGTAGTCAGGTGGATAGTATGCCTGGCTCGCGCGTAAATGCTGATAGAAAAAGACTGAAAGTTCTAAACACATTTGCACACGCGGCGGCGTGGATGTTTTAATAAATTAGTGTGAATGACTGTTCCTTAACTATGGTAATAAAGCTTAATTTGAGACTTCATGATCTTCAAAATCGAATATTAACCATTATAAGAAAATTTCAATGTTTAATTAATGAGTTTTTTGCCAATATTGGAAAAGTAGCACAAGATTTGTGTTCAATGCACTGTGGTACAGATGTCTGATAGGGCGGACGAGGTGCAAAAAAAGACGAAAATATATTAGTGCTGCTGATCATTGCTTAATCAATCCTATAATTACCGTGGGTCGCTAGCCAAAGCTTCATTTCCGATCGTCCAGGCGTTTAAAACATAATTAGCTCAAACAAAGCGATGGCTGATAAAAAAAAGTTCGACGTATTTCCTATTGGTGAAGTATCATTATTGACTTACAATTTTACAAAGGCGCAAAAATTTAATTTTCAGAAAAATGCTGTGTTGCTTACCGTAAAGGCGGTTTTGCACGGTCCAACGTGTTGGATCCAACATGTTCGCGATGCTTTCACACGGTCCAACATAGTTGGCGCTTGTTGGATGGGAAGTTCGTCAAGTTGAATATTCTCATCCAACGTTGTCTGATTCTCGTTTATGATTGGCTCTTGGCGTGTCTCGTGAGACAGCTATCATTCATATACGTCAATCAACATTCTTACGTCATGCACGGGAATCCCTTGTGTCGGAAAAGCAGAGTATAGTGAACCTGATTCGGATCTGAACTCTGAATTTATAAAGCAGCAGACCACAGGTTGCTCATTCAATAATGTCTTTGCCGGTATGTTTGCTGGATCGTGTAAAAGCTTTTTATCCCACCCAACACGTCAATCCAGCAAGGAAGGACGAGCATGTTGGCCAACAAGTCGGACCGTGTAAAACCGCCTTAAGGTCGCTGGTTTGTCCAATCTAAACTCGTGGTTGAGTGAAAACAATGTTGGCAGATATCCATGTTACTATCACTTTACCTTAGCGACTGATTGACATGATTTTCAGCTATTCTTGTGTGACATAGCCAACTTAGTGACCAACCGCTAACAAATGTTCCAAGGATTAGCTATTTCACGGTTTAGTGACTAACGTAAATGTGTGACAACTTTCGAAGCGAGATGACAACTCTGCGTTGAATAAATCATAAAAATGGCAAAATCTTCTTCTACATATTGAGCATTATCATCTCAAGATGTGAACTCACACTTCATGGCGATGATATCCTATCTCTCAGTTCAATCAGATAGATGACGATTGATCGGAGGATTAGTAGAGAGAAAAGAGGGATCAAGAGGAAAGTGTGACATTAGACGATAGCACTATTTGAATCCAAGGATGATTACGGACATAACGTATCTCAAAATGATGCGACAAAAGATAGCAAGTTGTAGAGTGAAACCTTGACCGGAGGAGCAGAACATCTTCACGGATAAACATAGTGCTGAGCATGAAAAAGGTTCATAATTTATTCATTTATTTATTTAGTATGATGCGCGACAGTCCTTTTACCTCCTTTTCCTGCTTCATTACGAATGAGACTCTCAAGTTTTGCGTCATTCTTACGTGTACAAATGAGGAAGATGATCGCAGGGGTGCCAAATGTCCCGATTTTTCGCCAAAAAATCGCCTGTCCCGATCTTTTGCCCTCGAAATTCTTGGAATTTGACAGTCCCATTTTTTTGAATTTTAAATCTGGATGTTGTTTTTGTTGTCGAAGGTAGGTCGAAAAATGTGTCCCGATTTTCTGTATGGGCGTCCCGATTGTTAGACGACAGGGGTTGGCAGCCTTGTGATCGTGTTTGCAAGTGGTTCCTAAGAAGGAAGCCAAAAACAAGGTTCATAAAGTATCAAATTGCGTATTCGTACAAGTGTTCAGGCACACTCTCAGTATTTGTTTTAGTTGTAGCCCTACTTCCTGTCATTTTGCATATTTGCAACAGCATTGAGTTCATGTATGCATGTATAGTCATCTAAAAATTACAGTATTCATATATTTCTAAGATTTAATTAGTTTATACTTACAGTATTAATGTGTCCGATAAAAGAAGGCATCGGCGTAGCACCGCAAATTCTTGATTGCTTGGATGACAGAATTTGGATGAAAATAAGTAAATATATGACAAGAATGCAGTATAAATTGTACCTGGATCCCGCAGGGTCGCAATTCAAGTTTTGCGAAAATTGGATATATTGTATACGCAATACATGGGCTTGCAATTTCGTTTGACATGTAAAGATCCCTCGACAAACTAAGTTAGTTACCAAGCACTTTTCCGAACTCTTCTGATGTCAAACATTCTGGTGGATGCATGAAGTGGCCAAGTGATTACTTCCAGAGTCGGAAACAGCAAGCTCTCTTAGATCATGGCACTCACATCAGCAATATTTCGCTCGTCACATCTGGCGTCCCACAGGGTTCAGTTCTCAGGCCCTACTTATTTTCTGCTCACGTGGGGTCACTTGTTGCTAAGCTCTAAAGTCCTGAAATTCGTCGACGATGTACTGATTTTGATTCCGTTGAATCGCTCTTGCGACTGTTCGGAGTTTCTAGCGCTTGAAATGAACTCATGGTGCCACTCAAACGGTTTAGGACTGAACACATGAGACAAAGGTGGTCGTCTTTGGACAAGAGTTGACGAAACACCATCATCTCTCTTACAAATGCTACTCTCTTAAGCCTCACGGCATCACTCTTCATCAAAATTTGAAAAGGGACACGCATGTTAACGGCCAATAGTCGACTGTTAATCATTCGACAACCCAGAAATTTCCTTCCCAAATCTGAGCTTATCCAAGTTTATCTATCCTGTGTACGCAGTCTGTTGGAATTCAACAGTAAAGTATTTGTTGCTCTAAATGACAAAAGCAGCACCAAATGTGAAATAATCGACAGAAGATCTCACAAATTGAGCTGTGGCCGACACTGCAAATGTTACAGATTTCTTTCTCTTAAAATGAGACGTGAAAACAAAACGATGAAGACATTCTTCATGTGTATTATGCACGAGGATAACTTAATACTTCATCTTTTCTAGAAGTTATGACTTACTCTCATTACTAGAAGCAATGCCTTATAAGCTGTCAGTAGCGTGCAGATTCCCTCATTCCTTATATACAGGTTGTCTCAAAACGAAGGAAAAAAAGTTTTTTGTAAAAAACATGCACTGAAAATTAAGTTATTTCCGAAGATGGACATATTCTTTTGAATCTTCAGAACATGACCTTTTATATGATCGGAGACATATTATTTTAGAAAACAAAAATGGCTTAATTTGAATGACTTAAAAAAGTAAGTTTTTCCTTCGTTTTGAGACAACCTGTACCTAAACGTTACAACGTTGCACTAAGATTCCAGTGATGTCTATCAACAGTGCTCTATTCTTTTCAGTGATCCTATGGACATTCTATTCGTGGCCACAACTACTTCCGTTAGCTTGTCGTTGTCACTTTACTTCATTAATTCTTGTAAATGTTTTTATTGTTTTGATTTTCAATAATTTTGAATGAATGGTTACTTATACTAGTGCCTATTTGTATTTTTATGTTTACTAATTGTAATTGCTGACTTATGCTTTACTGCACTTTTTATGTCGTACATAATGCAGGAATTAAATATGTTTTAAGCTTATTTCAAGTACTATATATTGAAAATTTCTCGCAGTATGCAGCCTAGAGGCTTTTTATTGTTACTATGGAGTATTATTCCAGGGATATTTTAATCTTTACAGGATGCAAGGCCTATGAGGGAAGAAGAGTAAATTGTAGTTCCGTGCAGCAAACTCTACATGTAAAATAAGTTTTGTTAACGAAGTTTCTGTAAATGTGGTACTTATATGGATGAGAGTTTGTGACATTAATCGAAATTGCAAGCTTACAGTAGTCTGCGCGAATTTATTATGTCTGCTTGAAAAATGTTAAAAGCAGTGCTGTGACCCCTGGTTGTACATTCTTAATACATAGCTTGTGCTATGCACCGCGTATTCTCATGTAAGGAGCTTGGTCCTCCCCATTGTCATGAGTGACAATTCTTTTCTTTAACATTCATTTCCGTCAATCGGTTAGTAATCAGAATTTTCCTGTGTTTCCAGGCCGAAGTCTGGTGACTTCAAAAAGATTCCATTCACACCATTGTTGGGGAAGCAGAAGCGAGCCTTTCCTCCTAATTATATTCATTCGCTCGATTCAACGCATATGATGCTGACTGCCTTACATTGTCATCGAGTGGGAATTCACTTCAGTGCTGTCCATGACTGCTTCTGGACACATGCGGCGGATGTTGATCAAATGAACGAAATATGCAGGCGACAGTTCGTAGCTCTGCATCAACAGCCACTAATCTCAAACCTATCAAAGCATTTTGAGGAAAAGTATGCCTTCAGCAAAAAAGAATTGGAGGAATTCGGTGACATTGAATTAGATTGTCAAGAGGTTCCTAGACAAGTCAATTCGACATTCAAGAAATTCCCAAACACCGGTAAGATTTGAATGTCAGCAATTCAAAAAAAGTGTTATTTATTGCAATTGTGATAAGTAATGAACATATAATGTTTAGCGTAATTTTATGTGCTTTCTCATAATGTACAAAGCATTGAATGAAAAGACATAAATTGTATAGTTTTCGATACATTCACCAAAAATGCACGCATATTTTTTACAAAGCATGTCGATTTTCCGGGTGAAATTGAGATGATTCTTCAACTCATTATCATTTATCAAAGAAATTTAGAAACATGAGACGTCTTGTTGTGAATTGATGTTGCAGTCAATTGATTTTCGAAATAATCAATCAACCATGCAATACGACAAAGAGGATATTGGATACCCTACACACCTACTTTTTTCGGTTATGATATTTTAATCTTATGATATCTTATGATATCTTATGATATCTCATGTTATGATATCTTATTTTTCTCCGTCATTGAATAGTCGCCGTTTTCTTCTCTGTTCCAATTTTCGTGAATTTCATCAAATTCATATTGTCTGGTATTAGTGAGACTTGTCTCCATCATGTGTAAATTGGTCGACGTTTTCTTTTCCTCGCTCCTATTTCCTTTTTTTGTTGTTTTTCCGACTTTTTAAACCCCCGCTCTTGTTTTTGGGAATTTCTCCGAAATTATTCTACCTGGGCAGAGTGAGATGTGTCTCGATCATTGAATGGACATTTTCTTTTACCCTATCCCATCTCCAATATTTTGAATATCTCAAATTTATCCTATTTAGGCATAGTGAGAAACTTGCCTTACTCATTAAATGGTCGAGCATATCATGTGCTCAAATTGAAAACATCAACTATGTGATTTTACTTTAATTGAACGCTTAATTATTTTACGATGCGTCTGTCATGGTAGGATACTAAGACACCGAAGTTTTCTTGCTGAATCTCGTTTAACTGAAACGTAAAAAAATTGGAGGTAAAGTTTTGGAACGTTACTGAATGTGTTAGAGCTCGAGGGGGCACACGCGCTATTAAAGTTGAATCTGCTACATGCGTTGTTTTTCTGTGCTAGCGATTTGGTGGAGATTGTGACTAAATTATCAAGGTATCATACATACATGTACATGTACATATACTAGTCAAAAATGAAAGAAGTAAATGTTTCAAAAAATTTTGTCAATGAGTATATTTCAGTATCTGCGGAAATCTCTTCCAAATCCTGTAGAAACTATTTGTACTTCGAAATTTCAGCCATGACATGCAGTAAATGTTTTGTCACAAGAGATTGCTAGCGCTAGCCCGGTGAGAGTTGTGAGTATGTGAAGACTTCCCCATCCCTAGCTTGCTAGAATGGCACGGATGAGTAAAAAAAATCTGATGCATTTAGTTGCGGAGTCCAGTATTTAGATAAATTGGTGAGGATTGATTTCGAATTAAAAATTCGCAACCTGTTTCCATGAAACGTAGACGGAGAGTAACAAATATACAACTTATAGGTTAAATATAAATATCTGTCCGTTTCCATGATCTCCTTTCAGCAATAATTTCATTTTCTCTTCATGCTGATTTTGTGTCCAATTATTTGTTTTCCAATTACACAAGGAATATTCTAAATTTCACTTTATTTGGTGTGTATTGATTTTGTCATAAGATAGTTATAAACACATCCCAGTACATCAGAACATAATGAATGAAAATTTTTAGAAAGATGCGAATAATTTTAGAAAATTGAAGCTAGGAAATAGCTCTTAAATTTGTACTGTCAGTGACAGATCGTCCGATAAATCTATCAACATAATCAATAAAACTAGGCGTTATTGAGTATATGGTGCGCATCATTCTGCACATACGGAGTAGCAAGTTGATTTCAACTTGATATATTTAGCGTAAACATTTCTTCGAAAGAATCAGAGGGATTTCCACTGATACTCAGCTACCAAATAAATTTAATTATTTTTCACCCTTCTGAATGCATGTGCAATTTAATTCTTCTTGTTTATTTCATCGATTAAAATGTTAGTTAGAATTCGTTTAATCTAGAATCAGAATTAGTTTATCTCGCTAACAAGAGTATTTCTACCGAAGACGTCTTGCTACCAAAGAGTATTTCAGAATATTTTCCTGCTTTGAAGGTTTTGCAATAATGGTTGATTTTCATATAATACATTGAGCATATGCGAGTAGGCCTATAGGCCTACATGCTTATTTCAACAATAAGGTTTTCGAAATTCTGCCAGCTATCGTGCTTATAATTATTTAGTGTTAGCAATTATTAGCCTTATCACGTTTGTAGCAAGTAGAAAGAAAGAGGACTCTCAAGATAACATTCAAAAATATTGTTTTTGGAAGATTCTACAATTAACTTCGCTGATAAACTTTGGCATCTGTAAATTTGTGAATTCTATGCCTCTACTTGCAGGTGACTTCGATCTCAAGGAAGTTCTGAGATCAACTTACTTCTTCGGGTGACAATCTCAACGCCTTCGAGTTTTAGTAATTTAGAATCGTGCATCGCCCAATTTGCATCTGATTTATTAGGCATTACGATTCATGTGCATATTTTGAATACAAATGATGATGAAAGATTCGTTTTACTAGTACTTTTTTAAGTGAAGTAGCATCGTGCTGCAGCAAAACCAAAAAACTGAAAATGCTCATTAATTTGAAATGAGTCAGCCATTGAGATTTGGATGATTGCAGAAGCCATAGTTGAGTTCTCTTCCTGATAGTAGTTTTTTCAGAGTTACCGGTGAACGCACTTCTGGATGTTAAATGGGTATATTTAGCTGAGCGTTACTCAAGATCTTGAAAAATAATTGAAATATAGCGGCATTAAATATTCTAATTCTGCAATGCGCTGTATTCAAAATTCACTAACCATGCACATTTCCACTTAAATTTGGAATTACGTTCCTGATATTTATGTCTACAGGCCTATCTGCAGACCTAAATGAGAGCTCTAATCTGCATTCTGATTTTGTAGCAGATGATTCTCAGGTATCAAAATAAATCTGTGACGTGTTGTAGGGTCGAGTCTATGAAAATGAATTGAGACAAACTAATTTATCGGATTAAGGCGCATGACGTTCTCTGCACTCGAAATGCTCCAATGTCTTACTAATCGTACGTGCATGGTGACTTTCAACAAATTAATGTATGACGTGCTCGCCACTCAATGGTCGCGATCATTCATCCAAACTTCGGCATACAATTAGGGGAGACACCCCTATAACGGGCCACTTAACTTCATGGATGAATTAGACATGGAAGAATTGCTTGTTTTGACTTCAAATTCGACCAGAAGATGAAGGTGGGTATCGAGTTACATATTGCAAAGTTATGAGAGCCTATGCTAAATGCTATGGTCACCACATTGACTTTTGTGAGATGTTCCGATTGGCTCATTATAGGCAACTGGTCGCCTATAATGAGCCGCGTGGGTGCATATAATGAGCCACTTCTCGTTTAAAGGAGAACTTCTCTATTAGGCTATGGTCTATGTTAGCAAAATTCAAGTAGATTATCAGTATTTAATGTCCATTTATTATTGAAAAAAATCAATCTACTTGTAGGCCCCTAGCACATGCAAAATAGATATCTTTTAAAGTGTTTTTTAATTTGATGGTTGCAGGGCCTATGATCCCATAATCATTGTTTCGACGCACCAAACTCCCTTAACCTAGCTGTCATGACCCAAGGCACTTTTGCGATGTTACAATTCTAACTTGATTAAAAGATATTTCGGCAACCTACTTGAACAGCTGGCCTACTCTTCACATCATGGCAATAGGGCTATGATTCCTTACGCCCCAAAACGCGCAAAACAATCAGTGACAGTTCACAATCAACTTTTCCATAGGGCATCAAAAATTGAGATAAATCGATTATAAAACACTATAAAACAAAGATGAATCGATTACAAATAGATGACAGATTGTAAAACACTATAGAATAGGGATGAATCGATTATAAAACAGATGTGTCGATTATAAAAGACAATAAAACAGAGATGAGTCGATTATAAAACAGAGATGAATCGATTATAAAACATACAGGGATGAGTAGATTATAAAACAGAGATGAATCGATTTTAAGCCACTATAAAACAAAGATGAATCGATTACAAATAGATGATTAGATTGCAAAGCACTATAGAACAGAGATTGATCGATTATGAAACAGATGAGTCGATTGTAATAGATGCAGGGATGAGTCGATTACAAAACAGAGATGATTAGATTATAAATCACTATAGAACAGAGAAGAATCGATTATAAAAGATGCAGGGATGAGTCGATTAAAAAACAGAGATGATTAGATTACAAATAGAACAGAGAAGAATCGATTATAAAACAGATGAGTCGATTATAAAACACTATTGAAACATAATCTTGTTCATTCATGTGCAAAACTCACAAACAAAGTTCTCAGCACTGTCTAGGGCGGTACAGTCAACGTGTGCCCAGTCACCACACATTCCGCAGCAGATCCACTTCTCTCGAGGGACACTATTATCGAATGATTCGCCGCAGTATAAGCACTCATTGTCAAAAGCACACTTCTTGTCAGGGACATTCTTCTTGTCCCTCGCATTTGCTTTGCGTTTGTAAGGAATTTTGACTGCAGGTTTTGATAGACCTTCCTTGCATTGCTCCAATTCATTCAAATGTTCTGGTGATGTAAGTACAGTGCTGACTCTGGACTTATTCTTTCTTCTTTTCTTTTGAAGTGGCAGGTCTCGCTCGCTTAAAGACTCTTCGAGGATTTGTTTTGGAGAACAATGAGGATATTCCTGGTTCAGGTCAATTTGATCTGATGCTGGTTGGATGGCGCTGGTACTGGCAACATATGACGCTGGCAACTCCATTGATCTGCTGCTTGATTCAGTTGGAAATTCTTCTTCTGGATCTTGCCTCTGTGCGATCTGTGCTGAGAGAGGCACAGGTGTAGGTGAAGGTTCCATGTTTTCTTTTCTTTCATAATCAGCTTGATCTATCAGATCATGTTTCTGTAGAACAACGTCACTTCGAGGACAAATGCCGGTTGCTGAAAATCCAGCTATTGCATTTGATGGCGTGGCCGCCTTCAGATAGGCTTCACCAAATAGCTTCGCAACTTGGTGCAATGTCACTGCACGACCAGGGTTGTTCCGCAGGAATAGTTCGATGCTTCTTGTATAAGCCGTGCTCAAGGGTTTCATGAAACTGACATCTAGCGGCTGCAATCGATGACTGCAATGTGGTGGTATGCTGACTACTGTGACATGATTTTCTTTGGCTTTCTTCAAGAAGTCAAGATTCCTTGTATGGGAGTTGTGGCCGTCAAGGATTAGAAGGACAGGATCATGTTCACTGGGCTTAGTGTGAAGCAAGAAATGGTCAAACCATTCTGTGAAGATCTCTGCCTGCATCCAACCGCTACGATGAAACACGAATTTGGTTCCTGGGGGTGCTCCATCGGTTAGCTCAAGGTTTTGACGAGCTCTCGGCAGAATCATGAAAGGTGGAATGTAATTGCCTCCGGCAGACATGCAGGCAACTACTGTTGACAATTCACCGCGCTCAGCCGACGACAGTATTCCAACTTGCTTTTTGCCCTTTCTAGCCAAGATCTTGGAAGGTACTTTTCCAGTCGTTGTTACGCCAGTCTCGTCGACGTTGAAGATACGGCAGGGTGGGAATTGGGGCAATGAATCAAGAATATCGTAGAACTTTAGCACGCTTGATTTGTTGAAGCCCTTGGCCCTTGCTATCGATGTTGGTTCTGGTGAGCGAATTGAGATTTCGGGATGTCGTTCAATGAAGCATGACAACCAGCGCTTCCCGGCCACTCCAGCCTCAGCATTAAAGCGATGTCTGATGCCATTCCGCTCAGCGAGTTGATAGGCCAGTATTCCCACGTCGTAGCCAGTTAGTCATAGAATTTCGCTTCCATCTCAAGAATCAGCTTCACCAGTTCCTCCTCTTGTTTATTGTTGAAAATTGGTAGGAATCCTCCGACGAAAGCCTGAAAATTTAATTCTCATTAAGAACATGTCAACAACAACTTAAAGGAAAATATCAATGGATTCCCAACATTGCAAGGAAAGTTAAAACATCAATGCGGCTACACAAATCTACAATCCAGTGTTGTACGCGTCAACGAAAAAATTTGACGCCTTCACCTTCAAAGCGTCAGCAGAAAATATTGACGGAGTCAGCGTCAATATTCTTAACCTAGCAGCGTCAATGTACAACACTGGATACTATATGCATGTGTAATTGTTGTCTGAAGAACGGTCACCTGGACCGGGAAACTGGGAAATTGAATGAAATTATACAGACTTTCAATTATCCTACATTTTTGTTTAATCTCATGCCGTAATTTACCTGATTAATGAAATAATACGGAAGCACCAAACAAATTTGGTTGTGAAAGCTTTGACTCTTTCCTGATGGACAACAGCCTACTGAGGAATTTGATCAATATATAGAGATTGACCTACAGCCTAAACTGCCACATTAGGTTAGGCTAATTAAACCAGCACCTAAGTTCCAACACAACGCGACAAAAAAGTTCTAGGCCTATTTTTCAGAACTCACTTTCTTGTCTTCAGTTGCTATTGAGTTTCCACCATTTATACGCCGTTGTAGAGTTGCTCTAGGTACATTTCGGTCCTTTGCTGCCCGTCGTACAGATATACCTTCATGCTGAACATCCTCAATTGCCAAACGCATGTTGTCGCTTGACCAATTCAAGCGATTTGACCGCCTCTTCCATCGACTACTCATCTAAAATACGAATTTTGTATCGATGAACCGGTAGGTTGGATAGCTAATGCCAAAAATGTCCATGAAAAACTTTGTAATCAAAGCATGTATAGTCCACAGTCATTCTCATAAAAACTTGCAAATTCACGTTTGGCATCCTATAATGGGCCAGCGGCCCATTATAGGATCAATCAGGTGGCTCATTATAGCATTTTTGGTCATGATACAAAAAATATCTCACTAGTCTATCATATTCAACTTCAGATAAACTAATCGCTTGTAAATGTTAGGAGAGGGTCCGATGCTTCTCTATGTATAAGAAATTTGAAAATTTATCTACATCTGTATACACAGGCGGTGAAATTCACAACACTTACCATGACAAGGATTTCATGAAAAAGTGATTGTTGGCTGTAGCTTCCCGCTAACTGCATCGATCAAGCTGTAACTTGGCAACGCAAGTCACTGACACCGTCTCCTCGAGGTGAACGCATTGGCTGCTGAACAACTTATCGCTAAGCGGAGAAATCCTGCTGGCTCGTTATAGCAGCCCGGCCCATTATAGGGGTGTCTCCCCTAAGTCTCGATGTTTTAGAAAGGCACGGCACTTTCATAAGAAAATGAGAGCATTCGCTCAATGAAGGCTGCTGAAAATAGAAAAAACATCACATCCTTCTGTTTTGTAGGATGAGTAGGCCTACAGGGCAAGCATCAAGTACCGAGGTTGATTGGTGTCGTTCCAAAGACTGAAAACTTCTCCCAATATGTTTGCTTAACTTTTGGAAACAACTAACTTGTCCTTGACAAAGACGGAAAATTTTCGTATAACTCGGAAGATGAGTTGCCACAGAGCTTGTACCCATCAAAGATATCCCTCTATAGTTTCCATAAAGGACCAAATCTCCCAAATCACAGTCTATTACAATATGTGAAATAATGTGGAGACTTGTTCCATCTTCAGGTAGATAATAAGTGACTGAGTCTCAACCTTATTCTATGGTCTCAAATGTCTCAACTTCGAACATCAATCTCCAAGCTAAAAATTCTTGGTCCATCACTAACATGTATATCTCTTGCTTCGGATTTCAAATTGAAGTGCAAGTTGCAGTTCAAGGTATCAAATAATGTTATATGAAACAGACACTAAACAGCCCATTAAATTTTTGTCACATCTTTTACGACTTCGGCTGCTGAAGTGAAAATTTTGAAGTCGACGAAAAAGGAGACACAGAATTGATATGTTTGAATGAATCAACTATAGTCTATTTCACTCACAATTTTATTAATATGATTTTAATATTGCACATCTGTTGAAGGTGTCATGTAGCTGGTTTATTATATCTGGCTCTTATTATAACCGTTTTAGACATCATGACGGCGAGTTTTGGTGACTCTAATTGCCCTCTTCGTGAGGTTATTCAGATGCAGTTTGGGATTTTGAGCCCTGATGAAATTGTAAGACGTCGCTTGTTTCGAAATCATATAGTGTTAGAAAGTCATATCGAATGAAGGTTTTATAGCTGAATTCATAGAGGCATAGATTTATTGCAGTCAGCTAAGTCAGAAACATCATTGATGAAGTGGTATTGTACATATTGATGATGGGTTTAAGTCAGAAAAATTTGCCATGCATGATATAATTGGACAGAAATAATGTAGCAGAGAAGATGATAATTCTAGTAACACAAAATAGTCGACCAATGATGTACATGTACATCAACCATGCGATTGATTTAATCATATATCTTCACTTAGGGATTGCAACTATAGTCATATATCAAGGTCATGTTCACAAATTGCGAGCAATCAATGATTGTCATGTAGGCATTGACCATTTGCACCGGCTAACCCGGTGCAAATTTTGGTCTTTTGGCAATTTTACCGACTGAGCTTTTACAGCAGTCTTCAGTGTCTAGTACTAATTCCATGTCTTTCTTCTGTAAGAGACTACTCAATCACTTCCTGCAACAAGATTGCCTATAGTTGTCAGAAAATGTCGACTTTCTCTTTCTTGGCCATGCATCACACTCTAACTCACACTCTTCATCTGAATTTACATTGTTATCGACGTTTTATACGGGTGCGATTCTTATTTAAAGATGCGTCGAAACACCTTTATTAAAAAATAACTTAGGCAAGTTGCATGCTGTTAGTTGTGGCTCCTGTCTCTGACTGTTACTATACTATACAGTCGAGGACTGAGTCATCACGCTTAAGTTTCGTTTGAGTCCTGCCTTCAAGTAACTATGGAAAGGAAACGGAAAATGCAAGTACCGCTAGTAATTTCAAGAAATTTGGTCCGGCGCTGCGTTCAATCCGCGTCGAAACCACCACGTTCTGTTAGTACTGAATACTTGTAATACAGTAAGAAGAATGCTAGATGAGTTTTCAGTTCTTAGTTTGACCTTTCCTCAAAGGTCATTAACCTGTAATTTTTGCTATTATTCAGTTTGCACAAATTTCAAATGGAAAATCGCATCAATCAATAAACGTCACCCTCTTATAGGCGCCGCACTTAAAAACAGGCGACTGCAAATGCACGCCACGGTGTCTATTAAAGGATAAACTTGTTATGATACAAGCAGTGTTACGTTCTCATTCGGTACCGATAAAATGCAGGTTGTGTAAGTCACTATCTATGCCCAATAACGGCTACAAGTGAAAACCTTCGGAATCGACTTTATTTTCATCCCCTACATGATATTAGTCTTCTACTTAATCATTAGCAAATGCAGTTATCCACATCATTTCAGAATCATCCTAATGATGTAATCAAAATCAGAACTATAGTTGCATTGGTGACATGGTTATGTGGGCTATTGAATATAGAAATCGGCTTTGTGCAGTTTTACATTGTCGTTAGGAATGAAATGAATTCACAATGGCTACTTCGTTGCGTAGAGAGGCAGTCTGAAGGAAAAGTTATTAGACTTAATAATTTATTGTTTGATTTTCCTTAGTCCTCAAATCCTTGTTATTCTCCTTTTTTGGGTGAGGCTCGCAAAGTAGAAGTATGTCAAACTGCTCTTGACATCGAGAAATGAAGGAATCTTGTACCGTGTAAAGGCGAGTGATGTGACTGAACAGTTTCGAGCTTCATTAATTCAACTGAAAAAATTAATGTTTCATTGTGCACTTCCAAGTTGTCTCAGATAGTATAGCATTAATTTAAATGCTCCAGTTTTCCAATTGTGTGCTTTGATTTATATGAACAAATGGAATTCTATATTTGCAAGTATGCATACCGATATATCATATTATATGAAATAAATTGAAAGTACAGTCTGAAATTAAAATCTGATCTTCCGAAATATCTTAGGCTTTGAAACACAAGCGGAAAAGGTGTAGTCTGATATTATCGGTTGAGATTGTATCAGTTGGTATTGTAGCATGGTACTGATATGGCATCGCATGATTATTGTGGCGCTGATTGTTCGATTTTGAATACTATTCTTAATATGATTTATGTACTTGTGTGTATATTTACGTACTTTTACATGATGGTTATTATGATCGATCATATGAAATTATTAAGTCAATTGTTGCAGTCAGAAAAGCAATAATTCAAAAAACTTATCATTATCAATTACAACAGTAAGCAAGGAGGGTCATTGTTTCCTCAACTGAATGTCTCAGCCAGAGGTAGATCCACTTCCGTCTGTCCGTGAGTTAGTGTAGAGCGAAAAAATCCTATCCCAGCGATGTATTCTACGTTAGCAAGAGATAGAAATTTATATGGAGATATTCGTCCTCATTTAGCCTACGCGATTGACCAAGTACGAGCAATGCAGCAGCATACTCGCATCAGGTAGGGAACATACGAGCCTCAACCGTCAGATTGAGGCATCTGCCACGGGAAAGAAAATGTCATTGATTCAATGTTTCTCCGTGACATTTTCGTTAAATGGAAATATTATTGAACACCGTTCGACTCCTCACGATCTACATTTGCTGCATGTGTTCCTCTACTGTGGTGTCTATACTCTGGTCTGTCAGAATCCAGACTTTAATTTGCATTACGTTCAATGGAAACTTGATTTTCTTGCCCCTCGTGTCTAGTTCTGGACGTGACAATCAAAATTAAGGAAGGTCATATCTAGACCAAAACACGAAGGCACAGCAATAGATCTCTGTGGTCTCAGCAGTCAATGTACCAACTGAATATTTTTACGAAGTCGAGTAATCCTGACATCACATTTGTTCGATAGGAACAAGGATTGTAAAGAAATCAACTTTTTATATCATTCAATATACAATTTTATGCATATCTTCAATATTATTATCAAAAAGTCGAAATTTAGACAATCTTTGCGCTTTTGACCATAGCAATTCAATCAATCTTTTGCAGCTACTAGAATAAAAGCAATCTCCCTAACCAAGGTGAAACACAAGCTTGCTTAACGGTGTATTTATGACAACAGTTTTGTAAGACCACATGTACAGCCTACAAGTGTGTGTACCTTATATATACAGCATAAAGAGCGATTCTGAATATAAGGAAATACGCTTGACCGTCTTAAATTCAGCAGAAATTGACACCAAATATTGTTTACAATTTGCATCAAATCGAAGTAGACTTTTGGAGCGGCAAACTATAGGAAAGCCCAGTACCATGGACCGCATGCTTAATTTCTTATGATGTTCCTATTCTAGGCAAAAGCCAGAATTTTGAGCAATCTGACCTTGATTTTTTTTCTTTGTCTTGCCGATTCTGCTCCAACTTGGATCCAGTCATTCACTATTAATCGTTATCAGTCAGTGCATGACGTCACTCTCCCAAACTGAAGTTTGCAGATGCGCCTCTATGCCGATGATTCTCAAATCTATGGGTTCTGCCATCCGTCTTCGATTGCCTCCCTCACATCACAAATGTTTAACTGCTTGGATGATGTCATTGGTTGGTTTAATTCAAATAGATACTGCTCAATAAGAACAAGAGCTTCTTTTTATCCACTCAAATAGGCGTCGAAAGTCGATCTCTGATACCTCCATACATATTGGATCATCTTGGATCGCCCTTGTCCCCTCCTCGCACTGTCTAGGAATGTATTTTGACTCTGAACTCTCTTCTCATATCAACAAACGTTCAGGTGCTGTTTTGCCATGCCTAGACAAATTCGATCCATAAAAGCGTCAACACCTCGTCGATTTCTGAGAAATTGGTTGCTTCATTGGTGATTCCGCGTCTGGATTTTTGTCTCCAATTAAACGCAGCGGCCCGTTTGGGTCATGGAGCCACTCGATGTTGGACAATTACCAGAGGTGGGCATATGCGCTCCGACTTTGAGCTCCTCGCTTCGGAGTGCGGAACACAGCAATATAAAAACGAGCGCAGAGCACAAGAAAAAATTTGTACTCATTGCTTCCGCTCCGACCTTGAAAATAACATACCAGGAAAGCGGTCATGGAATGATATCCATTCGGTCATGGAATGATATCTTCTTTTGACATCGGCTTAATCCTTAAGTGAATATACCACAAAGGGTTTCACTATAAGTTTTAGGATCGAAATACAAGACATTTGACAGCAACTGAGATGTCGTGATACCTTTGATTGCTTTTATATACACGTATGTTCAAGACTAGTCGAATAGGTGGAGCTGCGGGATGCAAGATGCCTCAAATATTCTGTGATGAAGACCATGTCAGAGAAAGTGATGAAATGATCATGTCACCAAAGATCATCATACGGAGTCTTCACTTGAAGAGTAATTGAATAATAACATGAGTGATCAGCAGGTGTAGCAGGAATGGATGAAGGGATACGTTGATGGCACAGTAGGGTGTCGGATCGAGTGAGCGTACTGTAGACCACATGGGCTCTGTTAGCGCGAAGACAGACTGGGAAAAGAAGAAACACGAGTATAGCAATTCGGAACAGCAAAGAGCCTTTGGCCGATAGGAGATATGACGGGAGGGAGGAGATGTATGGGAGTAAAGGATAGGGGAAGAGAGAGAAAGAAAGAGAAAGCGGTAAAGGTCATGCTTTATGTTTCCTCCTACTATGGTATCTGACGAGATTCTTCTAACTCACCCGTCCTGCTATTTGTGTTTAATCAAACAAACAACACGATCAATAGATTGCACCTGCAGATTGCATGATGCCTGGTTGGACTAATGTGGGGTCATAGACCCTACTGTATCACATATTGTTATTCGATCAATGATTCGTTTAGATCATGGATTACTGAAGATGTTCGATATCATAGAACGAATTATTCTGCTTTTAGTAACAACAATTCTTCAGTTAGATTCACTAAGAGAGGAGTTGTTTGCTAATAAGAGTCATTTATAAAAACATTTATGAATAGGTATAGTACGGAGCGCGAAGCGCAACCCTATATTCTCCGAAATCCAAGCGCGGAGCACACTTAGGTCAGTCAAACTGTAGCGCGGAGCGCACAAATTTTGCCGGAGCGCGACCAGTCAATTATTCATTGTCTAAACGAAATTCAATGGTTAGCCACTGAGAGGCGCATTGACAGGAGATTGTACATCCTTACCCTCTGCTACCATCAACATATCTTCAAAGAATGTGTGTTAACGATTCCGGGTAGTCTTGGCCTTCAGTCTTCTGACGATCCCCTTTTGGTGGTTCCTATGACTCGTCAATCTACTTTCGTTTGGTGGACGATCTTTTATGGCTGCTGCGACACGTATTTGGAATAGTCTTCCCTCTCATTTCCGCAAAATTGCAAGTTCAACGGAATGCGATAAACAGGTCAAGGATCATATCTATCTGCATTCCTTCATTCAGTTTCTTTATGTTTTCTCTCTGATGTCTCTTTTTACAAATGCCGGTATGTACATGTACATTCCACTATTTGGTGTTCTTGTTTTCAAATGTTTTATCCAATTTGAATTAGAAGATTTCGATTATCCTTCCATGCTAGTTGAATGTCGTGACATTTGAGATCACTGTCCAAACAATACTCAATGCGCTACACAGAGCTACAATCGACCTTGAAATTGCTCCTTATGGGGCAAACTAAAGCAACATTTGATCTGCTGTCTCCACTACCCTTCTTTGAATGTTGTGACCGAACTTTCTTTGGGCCTCTTCTGATCATCACGATCGCTTTTCGGTTGAGCATGTATACTTCAAAATACACGCATGTCAGTAGTTTTGTCTTTTTTGGATTTTTATCCGGAAAAGAAGAATGGCCTTTGAAAACGAAAACTCATAGCATGCAGTCACCATTTCTCAACACGTTTGATCATTCACGGAATCGCATGACGATTGACACGAAGTGCATCGATCTCAGAGGTGTGTTCCACAAGTGAATGGTCGCTTGCTTTCTTGGAAGTGAAGAAGTATTTAGTTATCAAATCGGATCTGCAATAGGGCTCAATTAGTGTTTATTTCAAGTAGCGAACAACATATTCTGGTAATCCATTTCTTTGGCGAGTTTTATTCTTTGCAATATAATGGACCTGCGTTCAAGACAAAAATTGTGACAAATAAGGCCAATAGGAAAATAAATGGGTCAATCTATCAAAGTTTTCAATCAACTTTCATCCAAGCTGTAGACCGTCAGATGCTGGTATGGCAAGAAGTAGTGAGAAAGCTACATCAACAGTAGATATGGGCTGTAGTTGCCATCAAAAAGTAGAAAGCAGAATTAGCGTGCAATAGCCATGCATAGGCCTACTACAATGATGAATAGCTATGGTATTTTTTGAATATCATAATGAACACGGTCATAATTGTGAAACTTCGTACTAAGCATCTCCACAAATAACATTGGGATAGTTGTCTGGATGTTCATGTCAGAATTCAGATCAATTGTCTTCTTTCAATTTGATAAACATGCTCATGAGTCAATTGACCCATTCCGTAGTTCTAGGTATAACAATATTTCAGTAGTTCTCGGGTAAAGTGGTCGTGAAATCTTGAACGAAATTCCACTGAAATAGATTTGTATTACAATTTTTGATTAGGAGCATGTCTCAAACATTCTCTCCATTTCCACTGGCTACATGACTGTCATTAGTGTAATAAGCATTTTAGAGTTCAAGATCCGGTGGCACTTCCTTTGAATCTATTTGTCAGATGAAGCATCATCTCTACTTCTTCGTGGTTGGTAAATGGCTTCAGAAATGCTTATAATTAGAATCCAACTGAAGTTGTTTCTAGAAGAACACTGATAGAAACATTGACAAAACATTGACAGATTTGGACTCTGACTGTATCTAGACAGACATGTGAAGCTAACAATTTTTGAAAAATTTTCTTCTGTGGGATTAGTTGTGCATGTAATATTCCTGCTTTTGGTAGTCATTCGTCGAATAAATTTTGGGATTGCTTGTCAGATTTTTGCATTAAAACACAAAAGATTTGATATTTAATTAAATTCTCGAAAGAAATCAAATCAGGTTTCTAGGCAAAATAGTACATGCATTGAACGTGCATTTTGGCGATAGATATTTCAGTAATGTGGTTAAAATTCAGTGAAGCAATTGTGTATTAGTGCTGCTTAGACTTCTGTTGAGGCTTCTTAAGCCAGATTTAAGTAATGAGAATTTCGTCTCAGCCCTTCTTTACCCGGGCAATTTTGAGCTCCGAATATCCGAGAGTTTGATGTTCAGAGAGCAAAATTTAAGTACCTGTTATTTCACATGTAAGTAGACTGAAATACATGTAAATCGCAGTGAAATATGTATTTAAATTGTCTTAGTATGTACTTGTTAACAAGTAGGCCTACTCCTTTGAGAGAAAGCATTACATGCCTGTATGAATCCTGAAATATTCCTTTATCGATACCGGATTGGTGCCCCTATGATACCTCTCTTGTTCCTGTTAATTGATGCCGGACAGGCTTCATTTGTCCTACGGAAATAGAACAAGAACCTTAGTAAGGTTGCCATTAGACATAGGACAGTTTCAGACTCATTCCATATTGTGAAATAAATGTACATTGTATATGAAACTATTTACTATTATGAAATATCCGTGATGTTAAATATTTTCTGACTCATGTGAATCCTACGTAACAACTCATAGATTTTAAAATTACGTTTCCTGCTTAGATAATGTTGTGAAAACTCTTTTTCCTTGCTGAGTTTTGTTTTCGATCAAGATACTCTGATGCTGATGACTATGAGAAATAATGGACCTTGTCTGACAAAATATAAAGTATCAAGGCATCCTCATTTTATGTGTTTAGCTAGGTATTCATTCGCACATGCATGTTTGATAGCTGCAACTTATTTACTTATTTGTATTTGTTTGTAGAAACGCATGTCTGTCACTGATGATGGTGGTATAAGATACTCAGAAACCATAGAGGCTGGTAAACCGAAGATTGGAGGATTAATGGACCCTCGTCAAGGTAGATATGTAATCCATTTTGGAGTTGGACAACTTTTTGATTGTATAAATGTTAGAAATGTCATCGATCATTATCAATTATTGAGAATATAGATGGAACGCTCCATCCAAATGGACGCATTTCATATGTCACAACATTTTAATACATGTACTTTTTATCAATGCCTGTGTGACAACTGATTTTCATTTTAGTTTGAGATCGATTGAAGTGATTCAATCGTGTAGACACATAACGGTCAGAACATTAACTTCTCAGACACATATATGTCAGGGTTTGATACATGTTCAAGTAACAATTTAGCATGATGCCGTATCATGGGGATAAAACAAAATTAAAAATAATTCAGTTCGCATTTGAAAGAACATAAATTGTGCATCTATTTTCCTGATTTCTGATTACCTGCCTTGTAATTGTTTCTTGTATGTCGTGATTCTTAATATTTAAATAAAAAACCTACTTACTTGTGTGACGTTTGCTTACTGTCATCATATAAGCCGTCACGTCGTCGGAAGTTCACTTGTTGTTTCAGTGAAGCAATTTCAACTTTCACATTAATGTTTGAAGTGTTGCTTTGTTTATTGAATAATAAGCAATCGACATGGAAATCGGCACGGGAAATATTCGCATTCTTCTATAATGGCCCAAAAAATCCCGATGGAACTGCATTGTGGCTCACGCTATGAAAAAGTTGCCCCTACCCTGGTTATACAGAACCAACCATCAAATAATTTCATTATATATTTAAATGAATTTTATTTTACCTTAATTTTATTATAATTTCATTATAGTATAATTTCATTGTTAGAGAAATAACTAAAGATTGTGTGTATCGACATTAGAGCATGCTTTATTCATGAAATTCTCCGGTAGAAAGTTAGAAATTCGAATGTGGCATTCGATGTGTTCTGAAACATTCACCTGACTCATTTTATTAATGCAAATTGAAATCTCATAAGTCAAACACTGCATTGATCATGCTCTAAAAGCAGATCGCAAATGTGACTAGACTTGTGCAGATAAGAAAAGCAACGGAATATGCATGCACAATAAGATTTGATTAAATAGCGAGTATACTAACTTATGTCAAACATATGTGTGCTTCCCGGGAACGGCTGTTGAAATGGATTGCAATTGCAGCGCTTGCATTGTTCAAAGTTAAAAGTTGCTATTCTGCCTCATAATAATGTTATGTTTTTATTACTTATAGTCCTGTAGTTGACACTTTTTGACTGGAGGTGGTTCATCATCGGTTAAAGGAAAAAATATAAAACGCATTCCCTGTGATTTATCCGTTAAAGTTTAATGCTAAAAGTATACACAGGAGACAGACGTTTCGCGACGCAGTCGCAGCCTCAGTGTCTGGTGAAATCGTGCGGAATGTTGATGAGACATTCTGCACGATTTTAATAGACACCGAGGCTGCGACTGCGTCGCGAAACGTCTGTCTCCTGTGTATACTTTTAGCATTAAACTTTAACGGATAAATTACAGGGAGTGCATTTTATGTTTTTTCTTTCAACCTACTTATAGTCCTATTGGCCTTGCTTAGTTTCTTCATAAGAATGTGTAAATAAAAAGTCAAATATTCTGCAACTCTACTCTAAAATACATTTAAATACTTCTAGACATGCTCTCCAATTAACAAAGTGGCAACACACTAGCAAGAAGCAAGATGAAAGTGCTTTCTATGAATAACGAAATCACATTTTTCTTATAGGTTGTGTCGATAGAACATCTCGATGTCAGACCTGTGCAGGCAACTCAGTCGATTGTCCTGGTCACTTCGGGCATCTGGAGTTAGCAAAGCCTGTTTTCCATGTTGGATTTTTCAATAAAATCGTCAAGATCCTTCGATGTGTTTGCTTTTTCTGCTCAAAATTAGTAGTGGATCCAAAAAATCGTCGAATTCAAGAAATTCTGTCGAAAACAAATGGAAATTTCAGACGTCGCATGACTTACATCTATGATGAGTGTAAAGGAAAAATGGAATGTGCAGGTGGAGATGAGGAGGAATTGTCAAAGCTTAGGGATGATGAGACACTGGCACCTGAAAAGCGTGCAGAAATTACTCGGCGAAGTGGTTGTGGACGCTATCAGCCGAAAATTAGACGAACGGGACTAGAGTTAATTGCTACATGGACGAAAGTTAACGAAGAGTCTCAAGAAAAAAAGATGATTTTAACTCCTGAGAGAGTGCACGAGATATTCAAGAGAATATCTGATGAAGATTGCTATTATTTGGGTCTTCACCCAAAATATTCTCGTCCTGACTGGATGCTATGCACAGTTATTCCTGTACCTCCTTTATCTGTTCGTCCTGCCGTTGTAATGCATGGCTCAGCTCGAAATCAAGATGACTTGACTCACAAATTAGGTGATATCATCAAAGCCAACAACCAACTTCGCAGAAATGAGATGAGTGGAGCTGCACCACATATTATTGCAGAGGATTGTAAGATGCTGCAGTTTCATGTAACAACGTTGACGGACAATGAAATGCCTGGTCTTCCACGGGCTACACAGAAATCAGGTCGCCCACTGAAATCGATCAAACAACGACTGAAAGGTAAAGCAGGTAGAATTCGTGGCAACCTGATGGGTAAACGTGTTGATTTCTCCGGTCGGACTGTAATAACAGCAGATCCAAATCTTAATTTAAATCAAGTCGGTGTTCCCAGAACCATTGCTCAAAATTTGACGTTTCCGGAAATCGTCACTCCATTCAACATCGAATGGTTGCAACATTTGGTTCATCAAGGAGCGAGTGTTTATCCGGGTGCTAAGTATATCGTCCGTGATAATGGAGATCGTATTGACCTGCGGTATCATCCCAAAGCGAGTGATTTAACTCTACAAATTGGTTACAAAGTGGAGAGGCACATGCTTGACGATGACTATGTTGTCTTCAACCGTCAGCCAACTCTTCATAAGATGTCTATGATGTGCCATCGTGTAAGAATCTTGCCATGGTCAACATTCCGGTTGAATTTAAGTGTTACAAGTCCGTACAACGCTGATTTTGATGGTGATGAGATGAATCTACACATGCCACAATCCGTAGAGACCAAAGCAGAGATTTCTCAGTTGGCTTCAGTTCAAAGGCTGATCATAACTCCACAAAACAATCGTCCTGTGATGGGCATTATTCAAGATACACTGACTGCGGTTCGTAAAATGACTATGAGAGATATTTTCCTGGACAGATCTGAAGTTATGAATCTGTTAATGTACCTTCCGTCTTGGGATGGCAAGATGCCGATGCCTGCCATTCTGAAGCCAATGCCCTTATGGACTGGGAAGCAAATTTTCTCATTGATAATTCCTGGCAGACTTAATTGCATCAGGAAACATTCGACCCATCCTGATGAAGAAGATCGTGGACCATACAAATGGATATCTCCTGGGGATACAAAAGTTTTGATAGAAGACGGAGAATTGATATGCGGTATTCTCTGCAAAAAAACTCTCGGCGCCCAAACTGGATCACTAATGCACATTGTGGCTCTGGAACAAGGGCATCATGAGGCTGGGCAGTTTTACGGAAATGTACAAACAGTCGTCAATAACTGGCTATTAAATGAAGGCCATACCATCGGCATCGCTGATACATTATATGACCCGAGCACGCGTCAAGAAATTCAGGAGACTATCAAGCGGGCTAAAGAAGGTGTGTTTGAAGTAATCGAAAAGGCACATAATGACGAATTACAGGCAACTCCTGGAAACACACTCAGACAAACCTTTGAGAACATGGTAAACAAGATTCTCAACGACGCTCGTGACAAAACTGGAAAATGCGCTCAGACTTCATTGTCAAAGTACAATAATTTCAACGCAATGGTGGTCAGTGGTGCCAAGGGATCTCGTATCAACATCTCCCAGGTTATCGCCTGTGTCGGACAGCAAAACGTAGAAGGGAAGCGAATACCATTTGGATTTCGACATCGAACTTTACCGCATTTTATCAAAGACGATTATGGACCTGAATCTCGAGGCTTTGTAGAAAACAGTTACTTAGCTGGTTTGACCCCTACTGAATTCTACTTTCATGCTATGGGTGGTCGAGAAGGTTTGATCGATACGGCCGTGAAAACTGCTGAAACTGGTTACATTCAACGTCGTTTGATCAAAGCTATGGAGTCTGTGATGGTTAAATATGATGGCACAATTAGAAACCAAATTGAACAACTCATACAATTGCGTTATGGTGAAGATGGCCTTGATGCAACTCATGTTGAGTTTCAATCTTTACCGACAATCAAACCCAGTCATCTTCTATTCGAAAAGGAGTTTCGCTTTGATCCCAGTAATGAACGTTTGTTGAGAAAATGTATGACAGAAGACCAATTTCGTATGATAATCAATGATGGACAGTCTATGCAAGAAATCGAGGCTGAGTGGGAACAGTTAAATCATGATCGTGCGATAATGCGATCATTATTTCCACGAGGCCCCAATCGAGTAGTCCTGCCGTGTAATATTCAGCGACTGGTTTGGAATGCACAAAAAATTTTCAAAATAAACTCGCATCATCTAACAGATTTGAGTCCAATAAAAGTAATCGATGGGGTTCGAGATTTGTGCTCAAAACTTGTTGTAGTACCAGGAGACGATATTCTCAGCAAGCAAGCAAACCACAATGCCACATTGCTTATGTCATGCCTTATTCGATCAATGCTTTGCTGTCGAAAAGTTATTGAAGGTTATCGGTTGTCTGTTGAGGCATTTGAGTGGGTTCTCGGTGAAATTGGAACAAAATTTCAGCAAGCACAGGCGCACCCAGGAGAGATGGTGGGAGCCCTAGCTGCACAGTCTCTCGGTGAACCTGCAACACAGATGACACTGAACACTTTCCATTACGCTGGTGTGTCTGCCAAGAACGTAACGCTGGGAGTGCCTCGGCTAAAGGAGATCATCAATGTAAGCAAGAAACCTAAAACACCGTCACTTACGGTATATCTGACACCTGAGGTGGCACATGATGCAGAAAAGACAAAGGATGTATTGTGCCGCTTGGAACACACCACTCTGCGCAAAGTTGTAGCTAATACTGCCATCTACTATGATCCTGATCCTGAGAACACCATAATCGATGAGGATAAAGAATGGACAGGCTTGTATTATATGATGCCTGACTTCGACGTAGCAAGAACCAGTCCATGGCTCCTTCGAATGGAATTGGACCGAAAGAGGATGACAGATAAGAAACTGACAATGGAACAGATCAGTGAAAAGATAACGGGTAAGAGGATTTTCTAATTGATTGTGCTTTTTCTAACTGAGAGCATTATTTGTATTGCTATTATTATCTTAAGTGTATAACCGCAGACTGGTGACGTGTGTGAATTTTTTCGCATGGACTGTCATGCATTTTCATTAATGTTTTAAATTAATTGCGTATTCTATAAAAGCAAGATAAATTTGATTTTTAACGTTTTTCTGAAGCATAGCTAATCACATTTTCGAAACCTTTGTATAAAGAGCTCCTGTAAATAAACTTTCGCTTTAGTTTATGAATAACCATTTGCCCTTAGTCGGTTCTTATAAAGAAGTCGATGGGCCTGTGGATGAACAATTGATTGTTCTATTTCTATCAATTGAACAAAGAAATTCCCGTTATATTAACCCTAATAGATAATTATTCTTATTGAGACTCATTATTCTCAATGACTAAAAGTTCCTCAAGTTTTTGACGAAATTCCTCTGAGATATTAAGGTTTATCGCATGAGCGACAATATTTCACGAACGATGAATTTTGGACCATATATTTTGAACTAACATTCGAACCTTAGACTCTTCCTCAGAAGTGGAATATCAAACATGGATGATGACAATTTTTACAACATAATGATGCACCGCATCATAATGGATGAAACATGAAACGATTTCTGGCAATCAATTTTTGATATTTTTGATTGGTCGGAATGGAGCAATCTATTGGACATCTAGAGCGTGGAATTAGTATTTATATGGTAGAGAGATGACTCACTATTGATTACATCGCCAATGTGATAGCAGCTTCGATTTCATCAAATGAGCTCACACTTTTGTCTAGCTTCCAATATGAGATGTGCATTTCTACTGTTTTAGAGAATTTACCGGGAAATTGACTGTCATTATAGCAATACATACAGAAAAATGAATGAAATTTCACAAGTCTTCCCAGTCTCTGATAACGCTAAGTTGGAGAGGTAACATATTTTCATTACTTTGATGGAAGTATCCATTATTAAAGCTCAGTCCTGTCAAGAATTGGTGACATCATAAAATGACATCCCAATAGAGTTAAATCAACCTACATACATGATAATGAGAATTATAACCACAGAATGATGATTCCAACCATTTTTACCTCAATTCTACACAATGATTTTCATTGACCCTAGCAAGCATTCTGTTAGTTAATAATTTGTACAAATGGAAGTTTAGCAGTTGCATATGGCTGTTCGGAAAAATAACTAAATTTGCTGTTTATACACTAAAAAATTGAACCAAGAAGCGGAATAGGCTTTCAATGCTTTGTATGTAGACTTTTATTACAATCTTGTTCATTGAACTTCCTTGGTAATCAGCCTAGTTTCTTTTTAAGTTGAGTATTTTAACACTGCTATAAGAAAACATATTAATAAGTCCAGGCTACTGAAGTACTTAAATCTGTAGCATCACCTAGTAGTAGTTAAATAGTTAAGCACGGCCTTTTATATATTGATCAACACAGCATTTTAGACTTCAGGATCATGATGTCCGTAAACACTGAATCCTTTGGAACAAAAAGTTTCGTTGCATGCCAGCATTTTTTGAGTTTACTCTACACCTAATGTGTCCGTCCTCTACTATTTAAAGACCCTGATTTGACTTTTCGAATTCTTCAACACGGAAACAAGGAGACACTTGTTGGTATATCGGACAAGTCACCAAAAAATTCAAATTCAGAGCAATTCTCTCAAGGCAAGTATTACGGAAATGTGATAAGAAATATTTTGGAACATGTTGAAAACTGAGTTGATTCTGCATTTCACACTAGGTAGAAGATGTAAAAGATGGTGTATTTCAAACTATTAAGACTTTAGGACACGGATGCAGCGTCGGAGTCAAATGATGGGGCTAACTTTTAAGTTGGCCGAAATATAATACAAACTAATAATTTTGTTTCCTCTCAGAATAATTAACAAATGATTGTCTTTCCACTCAGTGATTCAATTTCTCTAATGATTATTTGAAAAATAATTTACATATTAATGAAGCGCCGGCGCCACTTGAACAAGGATGACTAACTGCCTGTAAATATTGATGCCTGACTATGGTTGCTGAAAACTCTGGTATTATTGAATCTATGTTATACATAGTGCCAGATATAACTCGCGCTATAGGTCTAATTTTTTATGACCTGAAACATTGCTTTTCAAAATGGTTTTAAGCGTGTCTGTTATGTGTTTTTCGAGCAAATATCCTTCAAAAAAACTCTGAGAGGAGCACAATTTTAGACGTTAAAAATATGACCATCCGTTGTAAAATGAATTAAAACTTTTAATGAATGTGCGCAATTAGTTAACATGCGGTAATAGAGCGATATTTCTAGAAGTGATTTCTAAATGCCTATAAGTTGTAAGTGATGTGTACAGATATTTCTTGTATGTATGCTGCGATATGATGGCATCATCTTTGCTACTGTCACGATGCTATGAATATGATAATATTTTGTGATTCTCTTCATTGAAAATGTGAGTGATATTTATGAAAAGTGCACGCAATTATAATGTACCAAAGCAGCTGAAATTCAGCATAGCATTATGCCATTTGGCCTAAGGCAACACCGTTTTGCTGTAGCACCGCTCGTGGAACAATTTGATGCTGTAAGGAATTGCTAGCACATGGTACATGCTGGCACATAGGTGTGTTTGTTTTGAATGCATTGCACACTTGCATGTACTCTGTCATGATGACTCATATTCAGTGTGAAAACTAGCATGATTTGACCTACCTAGTTTAAGGTCAATGAATATTGGCTATCAACGCATAGAGCAAGCCAAACATGCAATTGTAAATTGTTTTTTTTATTTCCAGTAGCCATGATTCGAAGTGACTGCTTAATAATGCTTCAGCTCGGTCTTCAGCACTCTACATAGATAAAAGTTGATATTATTATAATGGTTCTGTTGATGTGCTTGTATTTATTACATCGTGCTATGCGTCTATGAACCTGCACTTTCACATGATTACAATGCATTTTAAAGATCGTCTAAATCACATAATCAAGGTCCATTCCCACCGGACGCGGCGCGTCTCACATGTCCAGAATTTTCGTTCATAACCTTAACAAACCTATAGGCTGTTCACACGGAGACGTGCGGGACCACGCGTCCAAGTAATTTCAGAAAAAAGTTCTGAAATGACGCGCGGTTTGCTTGCGAGATACGAAAATCCAACCTGCGCCAAGCCGCCTCGCGGTTTGCTCTACCCCCCCCCCGAACTGAAACCTGACACCACACGTTGCCAGATGTTCGTGCTGAGAAATCACTGACATTTGACATAGCTATCCGATAATTCTGACCTTCTGTGAAGACAATCTGACCAAATGGACATCAAAATCCCTTATCAGTGTACTTTCATACTTTGCCAACCATGAAATCGAATTCATGAATGCATTTGGAGATGAATGATATTTTATTTACTGCAACGAGTATCGGAAGCGAAGATGAGAAAGTTGTTATTGTTCTCAACCTATTTGAAGATCCTCGATAGGGTGATACTCCCGATTACTGTAGAATCGACGACGTAAGTTAATAATAAAGGTCGTTTTGTAAGCTAAGTTATGGCAAAGTCAATCCGTGCGTCAGTTCTATTTCATGATCTGTGCCACCTGTGCCTTGTTGTGACCCTATGGATGAAAATGTGTAAATGATATGTGTGTCCTTAAAATCCCTATTCTTTATAATTGTAAAATATCAAATGTTTAGTTTTCGTAAAATTATGTGGTTTATGGCAATCCCCATATCCCAACGATTAATTTGCAATGTCAATCACTCAACAGTATGCCGTACTTAATTTGCAATTGGAAAAAATAACTTTAGCAATGTCGGTCTCTCTCATCTGTCTTTAATTGTTCACCACTACTTCAAGCATTACGATGAAGTCATCAAAACGCTTCATATTCTTAACCAATTTAGTTGAAGCGCACTTCATTTAAAAGGAAATTTCACGAAGAAGATGATGGTGGTGTCTATTTTGCAATCAGCAACAGTTCGTTCACCTCAAAAATGCTCGTTTGTATCGCTCAGTGCATGACAACAGCCGATTAGTTTATAATTGTGTTGACAGCTTGATAAATGATTGCAGTGAAATATCTGATCCGATATTCCCTTAATCATACGACAACCACAACTTACAGATTTTGATACTCAAGAGAATAATTTCTGTAGATTCGGATATACTTAGAGAAAATTAACAAGACAAGACGGAATGCCTTTTTATCACCATATCATACTGAGATCACTAATCTTTTCATATTGACCCTATCTTCTAGACCGTTGGTCCACCAAAACTTATCGGAAATTGCTCTAAAACAGACTGCAATCCCTACTGCTCTAAAATCCCTAGCAACACTTCAATTCATAAGGAACTGTTCTCGTCTGATGAAACTTGCAGATCTGAGAACCTGATTACATCACACTTTGTTCGCGCTCGTAAATCTATTGCAAAATGTCTTTGTATATCCTCGAGAATGTGTCGTTTAGATATCATTTTCGAGTCATTATGCTTGAAATGTTGCATTTGATTTCATGCAAATTCTGAAAACTGAATGCGTCATTTAGCTATCGCGGGAAAATGTCATATTATGGTGTCTTGTTTGAGCTCATTCGAATGCATGTAACACAAGGAATGTAAATATGTTAATTATTTAGCAATAAGAAGTGTCCATAATGATATGGTATTTGTAGTCACCATCCCTCTCCCGCCTCACGCCACGCAACTCGGTGAGAACAAGCATTTTGGTTGGACGCACCGCGCCACGCCCGGTGTGAATGGACCTTTAGACAGGTCGTCTCTTCTGTAGCATGTAGCGGTGGTGAAATGGCACAATATGCTGACACAGTATCATAGCAATCGAACAATAAGCACGCCAAATTGTGCGAAGTTTCAGTGACTGTTATCAGCCGGATCACGCAGCAAGGATACACAGACGATCTCAAGTTCTACAGGGAAGATTTTGAACGTTTTTTCGATAGCAGAAAACAATAAATGAATTCGCAGATGAGAAATTGCACATGAATACACTCATCAGGACAACACACTTTGCAGATTTGATTTTATTTTAAGAAGTGAGTTTGTGAGTTTTCTATGTGAGTCTTGAAGCACATTCACATGCAGAGAAATGCACGTGTAAAGAGACGAATAACAAATGATTTAAAGCACACAAGTTTTGGTCAGTGAATTCAAATCGGTAAATGAAGATTACAATTCTCATAATGATGAAATTTTATGTCATTTGATGATTATCATATAAAATACCACTGCACAATAAGTCACTGTTAATGCTGTTGTCATATTCGTCATTAGATATCTAGATAGCTACCAAACTATCCATTATTCATTTCAGCACTCTTCGAAGATGACTTGGTATGTCTGTTCAACGATGATAATGCTGAAAAATTGGTTTTGAGAATCAGAATAATGAAGAATGAGTTTGAAAAGGCTGATGAAGAAAATACCGAAGTACAAGTGGACAAAATGGACGATGATACATTGCTGAAGTACATCGAATCTAATCTTTTATCTGACATGGTACTGCAAGGCATTCCTCAGATCACAAAAGTAAGACTTTTTGAAAGCATTTATTCGTTAATTCACCTAAGATGATGACAGCGTAGGATGTCCTCATCGATTTCCTGAAGTAATGTTGAACTGCAGTGGCGGCTCGTCAGAGGAGGCGAGGGAGGCATTGCATCCCCATGATTTTCTGCGGCAAGATATTTTATATTCCTGACATTTTTCTACTCTATTTTGTTTAATTCATTAAAATAGTAACATTGATCACACAGCAACACGCCTCAGCCGAGGAGCGCAGATATCAAACTCGCTGTATCACAACACAGGGAGGCGTGCCTCACCTCACAGTGTTATACGCGGTAGAGAACTTTGATGACACGTGATTGGCTGATTCATTCAGCTGCTTGTTTACAATGTGAAAGGGAGGCCTCAGCCATTATTCGCGTTCGACGTTCGGTACTGCTGCTTCGATATGGCGTCCGCTGCGAATGAATATGCACAGCAGAGGTTTCCTATGTGGACAGCATTCTCGAAAAGCCGTTTTCACGTTTATCTATTTAGGAAAAATTGGACATCAAGAGGAGGGGAAGAGAAACACCAAACTTATCTTCGGAATCGGGAAAAAAGCGTACGTTCAATGCTGCTTATTGGTAGATGCTGCTGTTGGCGAGCACATACCTTTAATTTTAGGAATTAATTGATTTTAAAATATCCATTTGTGAAGTGTGTCAAACTACTTCTGGCTTTTGCTTCATAGTTAAAATCTAATTTTTCATTTTTTGCCTCCTCATAGAAAATACCCACGAGGACATTTTCAAAGAATTCATTCAGTTATGTGAGTGACCATAATTCAATAGTCAGAGGCCTAATTGTAAAATTGTGTTTCTTGCGCAGAGAACATGGCATAGCCAGAATCACTTTATTATCACTATAGAATCGCATTTTGAGGAATAGGGTTTGCTCATATTGCCTAAATTATCCCTCGGTCTCTTCCATAGAATACAATGAGCTAGTTTTCCGTGAGATACGTGTATGTTGCTGATTCCTTGAGTTCAAGCGCAGTAGTGGCAACCCGAATGATGCAATTCGAACTGTCATCGGTTAAACACTCTTGGTCATGTGAACGGAATGAACATAAGAAGGATAATCACATTTGTACTCATATGGAGATTCACAGTCCACATGCTTTGCAATGGTGAATGAAAGCTTTCTTCCGTCTGAAGATCTTCAAACAATCCTTCCTCTTCTAACATGACTTTAATCAATATCAACCATATAATCAGACGATTTCATGGAAGTTTCGCCTCATATTCCATGAGTAATAGAGTAGAGATATAATTTCCCTACCTGACGTCATATTTTTCACTTCCTCAGATTTGTGTTGAGACACATTTCGCTTCACTGTGCTAACCTCCTGTGTGCGTGGGGTAGTATACTGTGCTGAATGATTCATCGTCATGTGGTTTGACGGGAAGCCCACCGACTCCACAGATCAGAGCCAGAACGATAAATCAATCCTGTCACGATTCCAGACTCGGAAGTTAACTTCGTGGATTTGATAAATTTGCTCTAATCCTAAAAAATGCCGAGAACGTCATTCTTCGAGCAATGATAGGCCGACCTGCACTCTTCAAAGATTGACTGTGAAATTTGAAATGCCAAAACATAAGAAATAATGCAAATTTACTGGATTAGTTTTGTAATCGTGACACTAAAATTAAAAAAATTACAAAATTAGAGAATAAATTCGCACTACATTTTTCGAATGTGCTGATCTTATACCTTGTTGGTCAAGGCGCACCAGCATCCGGACATCCGGACATGAGACACCCCCTCAGATTCATAAAACGTTGCTTTTCTATACAATCTCTGCCCATGTTTCATCTTAACGGCTGGCATTCACTCATGTGTTGCAAATATTATTTCCTGTTGCTCCATACGTCTCGGGAGTGGAAGCCATAGTATCCACGATAGATATCCTCGTCCAACCGAGACCATCGTAAAGGTCCAGACATGTCTCAGTGGTCGCTTGATCCCACTCCACAGAGCCTCCACGTGATTTGCTGATGAGTTTGTAGAAGGATCGACGGTCACATGAGTGAATCCATGCTGAAAGAGCGAAATCTGCTTTGCAGTCAGCGAGAGTGGTCAGTCGCTCCGGGAGTAAATGGCACACATTGATCGTGTCAAAATAAGACTTCCCATGAGTCATCATGCACACCCCGGTAGATATTTGAAAATCAGACTTTCAAGACTGTGGAAAATAGTTGACGGAAGCTCTAATTTATTATTACGAACAGCAGAAATCGTGAATGACAGTCGGAGCACCGATTCTAAGAGGAGGATGCCTGCTGTACGTGTCCGCCAATGGTCAAAACATGAAGTTAGTTACTACACTGCAATGGTAGGCTTATTAGATGGAATCGGACAACGTGTTCAGATGTATTTTCAGATGGGATGGTCATTGGAAAATATTCGACATCAAAACCGACTTTCTCAATTGGTAGGTAGTGGACGAATTCAATGATTGTATACGAACGCTCATATTTCATTAAGTGGTTACTGGTTAGTGATTATTCTTAGTGACGAAACGTCATAACTATCTGCAGAATTGGGTTGCACAAGCTAATACAAATGACATATTTCATTTCAATATTAAGAGAACGTCGTCAATTAAAATTTTAAGATGATAATCGTGAGATACAATGATAAAAAGGAAAGCGTCTTCATTCAATGGAATTATTGTTACAAATAAGCATAGGTGGGAACTGATAATGTAGAACCGCTGATCAATTTGCTTGCTGATCACAAAATGGATAACTGACTGCACAAGTTGGCCTGCAGACCATTCACGCTTGGGAGGGATGCAGTGGGCCTACAGGCAAAAACAGTTTAAGGTTGCCAGTAGAAGAATCGTACTGGCGAATTAAGAAATCGAAAAGTAATAGTCGAATAGCAATAGCGAAATTGCAAATTTCAGAGTATCAAGTAATAGTGCCCACCTTGTCATAACAGCAGTCCTACAGGAATAAAGTTAATAGCACAAAAATGAAACCATGATGGCAAAAAGACGTTTATGTAAACATGGCATGAAAAGACAAAAACTGATATTTCGCTTTGTGGAATGAGAATCCCATGAAAATGCCAATATATGTTAAATAAATCAAAGCAATTTTCTAAAACAAATTTCAACGATAAAGCGATATGGAGCACACATATATTTGAGATCTCTAGGGGTGAGTCGTAACAGAAAAGCATGGAAACAGTCAGCAGGGTATTGCCAATCCTTTAGGCATTCAACCAACAACGAACATGAAGGGCTCTCATGTTTATAAACCCTAGGATTCACACAATTTGTATCCGGGGACTGAACGCTTGGGTTTTCCTTGATATTATTAGATAACTAGTTTTTTGTTGACATTGGTCTTGTGTATTCCACACATGTCATATGTTCCAGCTGCCCACTTCTTGTAAGTGTAAATTGCTCAAGCTTCCAGAGAACCATTGGGTCCAGTGGGATCCATGAATGATCAATGATGAACCACGGTACAGACGAGTTACCAATAGACCGAGGAATTGTGCGAGCCATATTTGATACCACTGACTGTCGTCGGCACTATCCAAAAACCAAGACAGACTTCCCGAGGTAGTTTTCCTAGCCCAAAATGAGAAATGTTGGATCTACACTTTGTTCGGAGAGATGAGCATGGAGTGTACAGCCCACAGAATCATATTCATCTGCGCGTGCTTCGGTTTCTAGAATGGACGAATCGTATCTAACCTAGACATCGAAATGGCACATCACATAATTAGACAACTTGCACCTTCTCGAATGGACATCCATCCGTCCGGATGGATAATTCGTGTATCGCTTACTATTGGAAATGGCAAAAATAAGCTGCCAGCAAAGGACACCAGAGCCAGTGAGAGAGGCGTGCGTGCTGTGATATCACTTCACACACACCAAAACACACATCGATGTCTAGCTAACATTCGATTCAGTGATAAGGAATTCAGCACTAGGAATGCTAAGAAGAGGATGACGGAATCATCAGGTGAATTTAATTCTGTGGGTGAACTAATTTTCGTGCGCCTGCTACTTTTTTTGATAATGATCGGAAGGGCCAACATTATGAAGATAACTTGCGCGCAATTATCTAAAATCTTCGAATCTGAGAGAATTGTGGCAATCGAAGCAGTTTGCTAGAACTCACAGTAATCCGCAAGCGACGCACGACTTTTTTCCTATCTCTGTAAGGTATTAGGAATACCTTTTTGCCCACTTAGTAAGTTCCGCGATGCGCCGGCGATTTCGAATAAATCACACTTCTACAAACCGAAGCAGATAAAAATATTTAATTCTGTGGTACAACCATTTTCAGTGGGTCTTTCAATTTTTTTCAACTTTTCTTTATCTCGTTCTAATTATGTTATGGAAAAGGCCTTACTTATTATACTTAGATCAGTAGCATTTCGTTATCTCTTTCAGAGACAAGAGAGAGATAGACTGCTAGTCACGCCGTCTCACAATAGGAGTTATGACGCCAGGCGCGCACGGCTTTTAATCAATGAAGGGTCGGGGAACGTAGGGTGAGCGCAGCGAAGCAACATGCTTGCAGTCAAATGATACATACAATAGCACTTATTCAATGACAATTGTTCAACCTGAACTTCGAGGATCTATCACAAACCATTGCTTTGCGGCTGCATCATGCCAAAGGCTTGCTCAGCGTTTGGATGTTCTAACTCGGCAAATAAACATGACTGCAAAGAACGCTGTGTTTCCTTCCATCTGTTCCCAACCGATCCTGCAATTCGGAATAAGTGGATACAGGCTATCAAACGGAAAGCCTTTGAAACGGGTAGATTCACTTATTTATGCAGTGATCATTTTGTGAAAGACAATTTTGTACCAAATGTGACAGTGAAAAAGCTATATCCTAACGCGATTCCCACTGTTTTACCAAACATGCCGACTTATATGCAACCAAAAAAAGCGTGTGATCTCTGAAAAACGAATCGTATCGGCGATGCTATCCGAGCAAAATGTGTCTGAAGCCCCGAGCGCATCAATAACGGAATCCTCATCATCTTGTGTGTCCTCAGTCAGTGATTTAGGCCTACAGTGAGAGATTCAAGAGCTTAGAAATACTGTTGCAAATTTGAAAACCAAACTCACTAACCCAAAGAAGCGTTGCAAAGTGAAACAAAATCAAAAACGCCGTTTGATGATAGAAGTACGCTCTCTCAAAGATCTCACGACGGAACTACGAAAGCGAAATCTGATTGACAACGAGATGGTCATTGATTTGAGAAGACGATTTTCTAACGACGACGCAAATTTAATGTCTCAGCTTCTTAGCAGTAGATGGGTCTGACGAAGTTCGAGAATTTGCTTGTAATATTTTCTTCAGATCTCCGAGTGCATCATATTTTTCCGATTGCATCATATATATCCGAGTGCGCGTCATATTTTTTTATACGGAAATTTCTACAATTGCCAAATCCTTCGACAATTCGTGCTTGGTTATCGAATCATGGCTGTTATCCAGGATTTACCAGCGAATCATTCTCAGAACTTCAATCCTAAGTCACCTCTTGTGATATTGAGGAAAGCGAAAAATACCGATTTTGTGCAATAATCATAGATGAGATGTCATTAAAGAAGAATATACAATGGGATAAAGGCAGTGATCGGTTCATTGGTTATGTTGATTATGGATTTGATGATGATTGCTCACAGGAGGCTTCAAGTGCCTATGTAATCATGGCAGTTGGTATTTTAGGCTACTGGAAGATTCCTCTTGGGATTAATCCAGAAAAGTTAGCAGGCGTGCAACTTTTCGCAAGACGAGAAAAAAGTTACAAAATTTCTTAAATTTTGAGGTCGAACTTGAAGTCCCACGCCTGCCAACTTTTCAGGATCAATCAATTGATCGGTGACATGAATAGATTAAATGATCCCTAAGATCTGAATCGTCAGAATCTCAAAACTGAATGCAATCGGATGATATTGATTCTATATCAATATTCCCATTGAGGCACGCACCGCCGAACTAACAACGCTCTCTACGCAGACAGTGTACCGATAAGTGACCATGCATCGATTTCCGTGCGTGCGTCGACAGGCATCAGTGTGTGAGCGCAACCAGCAGTCTATCTCTCTATTGTCTCTGATCTCTTTCATAGACAAGCATTTAATTCTTATCAAGATCAATTTATATCCTCGATATCTCAATGGATGATAGTACGTGATCTGATTACTTGGTGATCTTGGCTGACTTTGGTGAACTGAATGACAATTCAATCGTTGACCAGTTTATAAATTATATAGCCCGAGGATGTATATGATTATACTCATTGACAAAATTTTTGAAACATTTACTTCTTTAACTTATTTCATTTTTGACTGGCACTATATACATGTATGTATGATACCTTGATAATTTAGTCACAATCTCCACCAAGTCGCTAGCACAGAAAAACAACGCATGTAGCAGATTCAACTTCAATAGCGCGTGTGCCCCCCTCTAGCTCCAATACATTCAGTAATCCGAGATGGCATGGATTCACAAAGTTTCTGAATGAAGGATGTTTCAAGGAGAAGCCATTGCTCTGTCAGTCTTTCAGAGAGAATCTTCAGGGACACTGGTGGAAGTGAATAGCGGTCTCTCACTCGCCACCCAAGCTCGTCCCAGACTTGGTCAATGGGTGACAAGTCAGTTGAGCGTGCGTTCCAGTCAAGGGTTTGAATGTTCAATCTCCTAACAGTGGCAATGAAAGCCGAGGAGCGATGTGGTCTTGCGTTGTCGTCTTGGAAGACGAGATCCTCCACCTTGACCACTGGGGCAACAACAGGAAGCACAATTTCATTGAGATACCTCTCTCCAGTCAACGTGCCTATGATGATGACTGCTGTCGTTCGTCCGCCATGCCAAATGCCACCCCACAGCATAAGACTGCCAACACCATATCTGTCGTGTTCTCTAATACAGCATGGGGCAAAGCGTTCACCTGGAAGACGATGCGCTCTGACACGACCGTCATTGAAATCCAGAGTGAATCTCGATTCATCGGTCCACAAGACTTTCTGCCAGTGATGGTCATTCCATGAGCGATGGGCATCACACCAGGCAACTCGTCTTCTGCGGTGCTCAAAACTCAATGGAATTAGGACAGCTGGTCGTTGCGATTGAATTCCAGCTTCTCGCAATCTTCGGTAAGCCGTTCGAACGCTACAGTCTATATTTGAGGCACTCTTCCAGTGTACGACTAGCTTTGGGACTGACACAAATCTATTCCTCTTTGCAGCTAAAACTAGACGTGCGTCTGTCCTTCCTGCAGACTTTCTTGGTCGACCAAATCCCTTCTTCTTTTTAACATCTCCTTCTGCTTTCCATCGACACCACCACCTCCAAACAACGACTCTCGATAGTTGTAGCTCTTCGGCAACACTCGCACAACTTCTACCACAACGAATCATTCCAATAGCCATACCTCTGGAAAACTGATCGTGCACCATTTTATTTTACAAAAGCTGGATTTCAGTTCACGTTTATGTTCAATTTGTAAAAGCAACTGTGACAGTTGTATCGATATCAAAATTAATACTGTAGCAGTAAATAATACCCTTGATAAAGCCTACGGCGAAAATTTGGGAGAACTACCTAGTTGTTTTATTTAATTGCGGAAGAAGGGCTAATAGCCCAACAATTAATTGATTTTAATTTCAAAAACATAATTTGATCCGCAATGGCCAAAATTTTGGACAAAATTGTAAATCTCAAGCTGATGATAAGATTCTTGTTTATGCTACAATGTTCCAAATTTCCAAAATACTTTCCGAATATCGCATCGAGCTATTCTAAATTGGCTAGCAAAATCCACACATGGATTATCTAAAAGTAGTATCAATATTCCGAGGGAAAATAGGCTCATTGGTCAGAATCTTGTCAAGAAGGAGCGCATTGATATTGCAAAACGATTTGTTGATTCTTTGGACAAAGTTTCATCTCACTATTGCAGAAAGTCAAGTGACAAGCAATACCTTGGCCATACGAATTCACGAGTGCACCAAATGTACATCAGAAGTATGTTGTCTGGTTGCAACAACAAAATGAACGGCAAAATGACCCCGTTTCACTCCACTTGAAATTGAAAGACAGTGCTAGCTAGATATGAAACGAATAGATACAAAGAAAATGCAAAAGCCCGCGATGGAAGCTTGATTGCTATAACTGCTGATGTTCAAGCGGTCCAAACAATTCCGAAGTTGAATGCAAGTTGTTTGTATTTTAGAACAAAATTGAACTTACACAATTATACTATCTACAACAACTCTAGCCAAGATGTCCATTGCTATGTTTGGACTGAAATAAACGGCGGTCTATCAGCAAACAACTTCACTAATTACTGAATTGATTATCTTGATAATCAGCTCACATGGAGAAAGACTTGAAAACAAAATTCATTTGGAGTGATGGGTGCGGGTCACTAAATCGAAATTGCACTCTCATTTCTTCCGTTTCACAATGAGCAAAAGTGAATAAAATCATTTGTTTTAAATACCTAGAGAAAGGACATAAACAGATGGTGGTCGATTCTGCTCACTCACAAAATAGAGAAACTCCAAAAGAATGTTTACCTACATGTGCCCGCAGACTACTGTAATTTGGTTACATCTGCAAGGAAGAATCCTTCTCCTTTCAAGTGCAATTATCTATCCTACAGTTTCTTCAAAAATTATGAAGAAATACAGACACGAGCATCCGTCCGACCAGGCTATGCGAAAGGTGACCCATGCGTATCAGAAGTGAAAGAGTATAGATGCGATCCCTCCGGTGATATATTCTATAAATTTTCCAATGATACTTCAACAGGTTTCACTCTTCTGCCACAAAGAAACCGAAAGAGAGCCTCTCAATTACAAGATCCATACTCCGGTTTGATCCCCATCTCCCGAAAAAAATTAAAAGACTTGCAAGAAATCAAAAAAGTTATTAATCCCGATTATCATTCTTTCTATGACAACCTTCCCTACAGTGTATAACAAATATCATGTTGTGTTCCATTTTGCTGAATACTCTGATACATGTAAGTATAGAATATCAGAACGCTTATTCTCAAAGTAATGACATTTCAATATTTTCATGATCGAATACTGCACTCCTGTTCTGTTTCTTTTAAGTTAGTGTATTTTTACTAGTTGTTCGTGTAAGTTGATTGAATATGAAACATCAACATTTTCTGATGAATCATACATGTGCATGTTCACAATTCCGTTAAAATAATCGCTTTTATTCATTGCGATAATTTATGGACTTCGTGTATCGTATAGGTAGGTTGAAACTACAGTAAATTATGGCCAAAGGTATTATCTACGAGCAGAAGAATGTAGCGTAATCAATAAGAAACAATTGAGCTGTGAGATTAAATGTACTGCAACTCTTACCATATCATACCTGTAGAATTCAGGATAATGACAAACCACGAACCATACATTCTGGATTAGTTGACTTCTGATAATTGCCTCCTAAGGAATCATTATTCTATGGTTTTCAAACTTTCAATAAACTTTCATTTACATTTCAGATTAATGACTTACTTTCAGATTAATGACTTACTTATTTTTTAATTAAGACAACTTATTTCTTAGGCCTAATAGTGATAATGCGGTCCATGTAAAAAAAATTATGCGTGCATTTTCACCAAGCTATAGCAAAAATGCCTGCAAAGTAACAGAAAACTCAATAAAATGTCAGTAAGAAAATGGCGTAACATACCAATGACGACGATTTTTTCAGAATGAAAATGGCGTATCTCATTTTTGCAACTTTTTTGTCAGAACAGATGCTTTTATTGGGAATAAAAGTTATATATTCGAAGTTGTGATGTTGTCCTCTATACAATGGTATTTGATTTGTATTGATTATGTAGATTTTTTCAGAGAAAAACGGTTTTTCATGATTTTCTCGAATCATGCTTTTTTGAGTTACGCCATTTTTGCACGATGACGACGATATATTAGTTTATAGCCCGAGGATGCTCCTTGATAGTGATTGAAAGATTTTGTTTGCAATCTTCTTCAAATTCAGCATGTTCAGGGTGTATGCTTGTGCTCTTTAAGTCTACGTAGATGGCATCGATGAGCATCTGCTTCGGTCGCCTTGTGCCTTTTATTCCCTTAAATCTCATGGTATGTAAATGCAATCTCATGCAAATAAGATGCAAAATATCTTCAAAATATATGTGAATTGTTAGCATCTTGCTTTTTGAGTTATTAACTTTTTGGTAATTAGTGTGCAGCAACGCAACACACGCGTGACTGACAATGACCAATTCCTTTGTTGTATTTTGCTGTCAAGTAGAGCACACTCATACAACATATGACCGGCATTGCTGAATTAGGAATAGAGCGCCTAATTTAAGTAGTGAAAGCGTTGGATTGATCTGCAATACACGAGCATTGTCATATTCAAAACTGAAACTTGTACTATTCATATCTCTGATATTTGACGCTGGAAATATGTGTCGTTGGATTTGATTACTATAATAATCTGCATGGACGTGTCTTTGAACTGGAACACCTATGTTCTAGGTCCCTGCTCTAAGTAATATGCATTGCTCATAAATGAATTATACTAAAGTATATAGTCTCCTCGAACAATCTTCTTAAAAAAATTGTGCATATTATACTGTACTATAATACCGGCGTGCCTCACAAAATTTAGGACCAGGCATTATTCAATATGACATGAGAAAAACTAAAAAGTGAAGGATGCTCTCGATTGCAAAGTTTTACCGAGCGACCTTTCATAAACTGTGCAGACAGCCAAAAAAAACTTCCTGTGGAGATGTTAAACTTTTCCAGATAATTCTAGCATGTATGGCCTTCAACTGCAATTTGCAAAGCAAATAAATGAACCTGTGACTCTTTATTTTGAAACTTGACGTCAGTGACATGCTTCTTGTGGACCGTTCAACAATTGCGCAATCGATCTTTTGATGTCTCATTGTCATCCCTCCCTATAATATACTCCTTTACACCACTCATGCTATTTCTCAAATTGATATTTAAAATTTGCTAAGTTGTGATTTCGAACTTAGACGATACTCACTTCCAGTGAAAGTCGCAATGATGTGAAATTCACACCTATTTGACGATTGGTCAAAGCGATGCCTATAAATTGAATGAGAGTGAAATGAGCCCATGGAGGAAGAGAAGTAGACGTGGTTGCCAGCATATTTTTGACGAATCATCGAAGTAGCGATTCCATGCGGAAGTTGCCATGTATAAAGATCTTTTAAATTCCTCATTCAAGTTTCACAAATATTAAGTTAAAACATTTTGCTGATTAAGCAGTAACAAGAAGATCCGTTGAGACGTTTGCATGCAAATTATTTTTCATGAATTTGAAAGATATCTGGTTTCTTTCAGGTTTATATGAATATGCCGATTGAAGACGAGAAGAAGAGGACTGTCATCAAAGAAGATGGAAGTTATGACACCATGGCAGAATGGATGCTGGAGACTGACGGAACATGTCTGATGAAAGTACTTGCCGAACGAGATGTAGATCCAGTGAGAACAACTTCAAACGATATTGTTGAGATCTTCGAAGCCCTTGGAATAGAGGCAGTTAGAAAGGCTATTGAAAACGAAATGAATCACGTTATTTCATTCGATGGCTCCTATGTCAATTATCGACATTTAGCTCTTCTATGTGATATCATGACAGTGAAGGGCCATCTCATGGCCATTACTCGACATGGTATTAATCGCCAAGATACGGGGGTCTTGGCACGATGTTCATTCGAGGAGACTGTTGACATAATTGTGGAGGCTGCTGGTCATGCTGAAACTGACCCAATGAAAGGTGTTTCGGAGAACATCATGCTTGGACAATTAGCTCGCATTGGTACCGGAAGCTTTGATTTAATTCTAGACGCTAATAAGTGTTTGAAGGCAATGGAAATACCGAGCATAGGGATGGGACCTGGTGGTATGTCAGGTCTCTTCTTTGGAGGTGCAGCGTCCCCCACCGGTCCTGCGAGCGCGATGACGCCACAAATGACACCATGGAATTCAAGTCTAACACCAACATACGTTTCCAATTGGCCACAGATGGGAGGAAGCGGCATGACACCTGGTGGCGCTGGATTTTCTCCTTCTATACAATCTGAATCTGGACTGTCGCCCGGGTATTCTCCAGCGTGGTCTCCTACTCCTCATTCACCGCGTACTCCGGACTCACCGTTCCACCTCGGTTCAAGGATTGATACTGGCGGATTTTCTCCCAACTTCTCGCCGACAAGTCCTGCTTATATGCCTCCAAGTCCTGGAACTCCACAGAGTCCTGGATATTCGCCCGGCGGCTCGAGTCCTGGATACTCACCAACATCACCACGCTACAGTCCCACCAGCCCTGGATACAGTCCCACGTCTCCAAGATACAGTCCCACCAGCCCCTCATACAGTCCCACATCTCCTGGATATAGTCCGACCTCTCCCAGCTACAGTCCAACCTCTCCAAGTTACAGTCCAACTTCACCGAGTTACACCCCGACTTCACCGAGTTACAGTCCAACTTCACCGAGTTACAGTCCAACATCGCCGAGTTACAGTCCAACATCACCGAGCTACAGTCCAACATCACCGAGTTACAGCCCAACATCACCGAGTTACAGTCCAACATCTCCGAGTTACAGTCCGACCAGTCCTTCTTATAGTCCAACCAGTCCTTCTTACAACCCGACTTCGCCTACCTATAGTCCTACGAGTCCGACATACAGTCCACAGAGCCCAAGCCAATCTCATGGGAATGGAATGGGTGCTGGTGGTGTAGGTGGTAGCGGAAACATCCCAAACTACTCCCCATCTAATGCTAGATATTCACCTGCTTCACCAAGCTTTGTCCCTACATCACCAGCTTATAGTCCAACCTCACCGCAATATTCACCGTCATCGCCTCAATACTCACCAAGCTCACCCCAGTACTCACCATCAGCACAATATTCCCCATCGTCTCCACAATATTCACCATCATCACCACAATATTCACCATCATCACCACAGTACTCACCATCATCGCCACAGTACTCACCATCATCACCACAGTACTCACCATCATCACCACAGTACTCACCATCATCACCACAGTACTCACCATCATCACCACAGTATTCACCATCATCGCCGCAGTATTCACCATCTTCGCCTCAATATTCACCGAGTTCTCCAAGATATTCCCCGAGTTCTCCTCAATATTCACCGAGCTCGCCGCAGTATTCACCGAGTTCACCGCAGTATTCTCCAAGTTCACCGCAGTATTCTCCAAGCTCACCTCGATATTCCCCGAGTTCACCGCAGTACTCACCGAATTCTCCATCTTATTCACCATCATCACCTTCTTACACGCCACAATCTCCGTCATTCGCTCAAGGTTCGATTCGAGGAGGAATGAGTTACTCACCAAGTAGTCCTCAGTTAGCTTCAAATAGTCAGATGTATTCACCAAGCAGTCCAAATTACGCAGCTAGTTCGCCACAGTACAGCCCCGACTCCCCAGAGCAGGAGGATGATTGAGAATTCAATTGATTTTTAGTACATGTCTTGATAGTTGCTGACAGCTGGAATGCTCCATTCAAAGTACAAAGTGCACATTGATGATAACTGTCAGAAAAGCCAAAGTTTTCCGAAATTGAAGTATTGAACATGAACATTGTTGTTCATGCATATATATGTATAATAATATGCTATAACATTCTCACAACTTGAGGATTCCACTTTAGAAAATATGGTATTGATTGCTCTGACAAAATGTGTGCAACAGAGAAATCAAAGGCCAATTTGATGAAACTTCGCTAAACTTCGCATAATGAAAATTGACGATAAGGTATTTTGATGATGGAATTACTCTTGCAAAAATCAAGAAAATGTATTGCGCGCAAAATTGTGATCATATGCAGCTTGCAAAATACAGTTTATTTGAAGGCAACTATTGATTTGAAACTACGTGAATGATTCCGCATAAATTTATAGTTTTCTCATTCTTTCACTATGATTTATTTTGAAAGTTTTGTTATGGAATGGTCAATGATTTCTGTAAGGTGAGTGGGTGTAGACATGTAAGCCGTCATCTGGAGTATTCTTTAATTGCAAGTGCGTTTGTAATCGCTATATTGATGCTGTATAGTATGCAAAGTGATGTGGTATCTCAGCTTTATCATGAAAGTCACGTGTAGCGGTTATCTGGTTTTCACTATCAAATGTGGTGCTATGCTATAGGCCTACCGCAATGGCATTTGATTTGTAAATTTTTACAATACATTGCCTTGATTGATCACATCCGGTATTTTCCATATCCAAATCACGTGGGACTCGAGTCGTGAAGCTCCTCCAAAATTTCGAAAAAATGAGCCTGCGAGGCATCGAGATTCGATTCGAATCGGTCCAAAATTATTCTTCTGATTTTCAGCGTCTTCCCGATTGTTGCTTCATGAAAGAGACATTGTAATGCTTGAAATGTTGGATTCTTCATGAAATTGGTCAAAAACGTCGGTTGCGCAAGATTTAGCCGAAGTAGCTTATTAAGCACGTGCTATGTTGCTAAGATCAGGGCCTTGGACTCAGTCTATCATCCTTACCTAGTCTGGTGCGATCCATGTCAAAGCAAAATTGTAATGGTCCACTGTGGCTATACGACGACATTTTCAGACAGTTTCGTTAGGGGCCTGTAGCCCCACTACCCGTGGCTTACTAAAGCAAGTATTACACATATCCTAAAATTATCCATAACTGTTGTTGAATGCAAGCCTCAAGCTTCTTCTGATGAGGACCTTAAAAAGTAAAAAAACTCGGAAATTCATACATAATGCTAATTATGCAAGCGTTCATTTCACTCCTAATGAAACTTACTTCTTTGATCAATGAGATGTGTTATTTCGCATTTTTTTCTCTTATTTCAAGACCATTGTCTTCACATAAAATTACTCCAAAAATGTAATGTGCACTTACAAGGTCATCAAAGACGGCACTCTCATGTAAATTAGCAATTTTGTCATTCAACTTCTCCAACAATTGATAGATACCAATAGAAAGAAAGTTTGAGAAGAAAGTCAATTTTTACTGCAAACTTTCTGAGAAAATATTTTGTCTCCGAAAGCTAAAAATGAAGGTTTTCAAATAGGCAAAGAATCATTTGCTATGATCAATGATCATTGATCACCAACTATTTTAATTAGTAAGACATAAAGATCATAATATATTCCAGCAATAGGGCCTACTTGCATATAATAAGAATTCATTAGACTCAAAAAGTATGTTGAAATTAACTTGAAAGCGCTTGCATACTTCTTCCAGATTGTATTGGCAAGAACAAGAGGCAAAAATGCAGTCAAAAAGAAATTACTAAATTTGCGCTACGACGTTGACATGTCCAGGTCGCGCGGTTCACGTAAAACCTACCGCATCATATGGAGCGTAGTTACAAACTGAAATGTCAGACATAGGGAGAGAAGGGTGTTGCGAATGATTTAATTCATGAATGTCGATATATCTGCTACCACGCGAGGTGAAATTGTGAGTATCTCCAAACATCTTTCTTCAGAGCTTCAATCATCAACGATTGTAAAATTTAGAAATAGCGGTAATTGCTACTACTGTCGGTGGAAAAGTAAATTGCGAGTAAGGGATTTTTGTCAAAAGTTCTGCAGGATACATGACCAGTGGCGAGCTTGCAGGAGTATTTTTGGATCTTGGTCTCACACCAGTTCATTTTGGAAGAGGTTCAACAATTCTCTCATGGATAAGCGACGCTATGTACGACCGACATGGCTGAGTCCACGGCTACATTGGAATTCATGGTTTAAATGAGACTGGTCGGCTTTTCTAAACTTGTCCTTAATTAAACGAAACAAGACAAAAAAGTATGGACAGCTCTTTGAACAGACCAAAGTGTTTGAATAAGTACTTATGTACTTACTTTGGAACAGATAAGATCAAACAGAAGCGAACCTGACTTCATGGTTGCCATCAGTATAGCGGTAGGTATTGATGAGAATTTCAGGACAACCATTCATTTTCGTGGAGAATCCGATTTCTCTACGAATTATGGAAGTATGTAAAATTGACCTAGCAAAACCAATCAGAATGAAAAACTTATCGGCTGTGTACAAATCATTACCAAGTGTCAAACATGAGCAGAAAATCTTTCTAGCCTCAGAATTCTCGCATTATGTGATTTCTAGCTTCTGAATTTTCACATTATGTGACTGCATCCTATTGTATTACCAGGTAAGAAGTCTTATTTGGAACTATTAAACTCATGTTTTGTACCAGACATCCGAATAATTTCATCCCAATTAGCGTTGAGAATAGAGATGCAAAAGATTTATAGCTTAGTCCGGGAGCTAGCGTGAAGTTGTGCAGGGAACGAGGTAGTACATAAAACTTTCACATAGCATAGTACACCTCTAACCTACTGCAAAACTTCGCGTCTGCCGGATCAGATCATTTGCTTTTAAGAAATAGAGAGGATAACAAAATCCTATGTATTTCCAATGGTAAAATTGTGACATTTAAGGTGTTGACTCCATTTTTCGAGTTTTTGCTCATAAAAAATGTACAAGTTGGTATTTTGTTGAACTGGTTATAGATCATGATCTTTCAAATGAGTTATCATTCAGTGACAGAGGATGAAGTAAAGTGTACAAACAGACACTTTTCGTTGGTGTAACTGCAAATTTTAACATAGAAATTTCAGGAAAATTGTTGATATACTTTAACGAAAAGTGTCTGTTTGTACACTTTACTTCATCCTCTGTCACTGAATGATAACTCATTTGAAAGATGATCTGTAGATGATTTCTATAATAACCAGTTCAACAAAATACCAATTTGTGTAACTTTTATGAACAAAAATTCGAAAAAATGGAGTCAACACCTTAAATGTCACAATTTTACCACTGGAAATACATAGGATTTTGTTAACCTCTCTATTTCTTAAAAGCAAATGATCTGATCCGGCAGACGCGAAGTTTTGCAGTAGGTTAGAGGTGTACTATGCTGTGTGAAAGTTTTATGTACTACCTCGTTCCCTGCACAACTTCACGCTAGCTCCCGGACTATAAGGAGATGATTCCGTCTCTATACAAACCATAGACCGAATCACAGCAAAAAAAATCTAGTCAACGCACGAAAATAAATCCATTACAAAAAATTGACAAATCGCATTGTTTTTGAAACGATGATCGGAGTTTTTGGTACGCTGACTATATTTCTTCTATTTGAGATTTGATCTATGGTCGAGATGAAAATGATCCCCTTGCCCAGGAGCTTCCGCTCCTCAATGATTGAGCCAATCGGGTGCCTGAATCAGAAGTTGTAGATGGTAAGTGCAAAAAACTAGCCTTGAAAGTTCTGAGTCCGTAAATGCATTTTATGAGGGCCTCACTAAAAAGTCAGAGTATACGATCAAAGGATCCAATGGCATACTGGTGCAAAAACTAATCATGGCCACATAACGCTTGAATTTTGCTTCCGTTTCCTCAGGACTGGATCTGCTTTTGGTAAAATTTCCTTTAACCCTCATCAGCCCACCAGACTGCATGTGTAGTTTTGTGATTTTCATTTCACTGGAAGTTCAACTTCAATTTCAATAAAGTTTCATGTCTAATCGACTCTGGTCAAAGATAATATTATCCATATCAAAGATTATATGATCCATTGTCTTTGACTCTGGTTGCTAGCATTTGCCATGAGTATTCCAACTGAATTTGTCAATTTAAACAAATTTTAATACAATTTCATATGATTCCGCCTACCAGGCTACATTTGTCGTTTATCAAGGATTATAAATTGAGGACAAAATTTGTGCGGTAATAGAATTTGAGCAATTAAATCAATATCAACCATAATTAAACAACTCTGGCATAATCTTTTATACCTCAATGTATCAATTTCTATGTTTCTAAATAATATTCGATGGAATATTCGATGGAATATTTGATGTTATGTTTCTAGTGAATCGTCTCCTTCAACTTGTTGAATTTCCGCGGTTGGCCGATTGACAAAGCTTCTACGTTTTAATATTTTTGTGCACTAATGCGGTGCTTCCATTCATCTTGCAAGCAATGAAATGGCGAACGTTAACCAGGATAAATACCATTTACCTTAGAGGTTGAATGTATTCTTCAGTTTATTACCCCTCAGTTATCACGGATCCAATCGGAACTTATAGATGTACAAATGTGATTGGATAATCTTATCATTTTCGGTCCACCGATCTGGTACACTAAGGTCTGACAGCAACAGGAGCTCTTCCTGCTTGCGGCAAGATGTCTCGCATGAGTTTCTAATTTTCTAATAGCGAGAGGAAAGTGACAATAAAGATATATATGCCAACGAGCACGAATAATGATGATATCATGCGTCCCGAAATGAATAAAGACTTCCTTCCCATGTCTTCCCATCACAGTAAAATATTGTACCCTTTCGATCCGACCAGTTATGATCCTTGATTACGAAGGACTGACAGATCTGATGGACAGCAAAATATTAAGACTTCAGCTGTATACGCAATACTCGATGAAATCTTGTAGGCTTTTTCTGTATATATGTTTTCATTCTTGGCTACTCATGATAGGAATGAAGAGTGTGTCTTCAAGAGGGTTGCAGAATTGTTGGTTGAAGTTGTCCACAAAAATACTAATTAAATTTGAGCGCAATCTGAAGTGCAGCTTTTCACCGATGCTGTCTGAAATAAATTGTTTCAAAACGGCTTGAATAGACCTACAGCAAGTGGAACTCGAAAGTACCAAGCATCATCTTCTAGGTGCAAACAACTGAGATTTAGATGCAACTCCAATTACAAAGTGGAAGTAGCATGCGCAAATCACATATATCTCGATTGAAACATTGCTTGACACAATTCCGTCACATGTCAGCTATGTTATTTGTTGTCTTTAATTGCATGAATGCCACATGCACGTATCGCCTAGTGTTAATCAAATTGGTTTACCAAGTTAATCAAACTTCCTTTACATGTACACTTTGTTTTAATTTGTAGTATCTCAGATTATGGATGTTTCCCTCGTATACAATTCAATCAAAGCTTACATTTGATTTTGAAATTTTAGATAAATTTCGTATAATAGAGTAATCGTATACCAGTAGGTTTACGTTACAAAGCTATGTAGCAGCACCTACGAATGTCCAAGTGAGCATTATATGATAAGAATCTGAGCTGGTATATCAAGGATATAACTGCATTGGCATTAATACCTTTGAGCAATTAAGAACCATTGAAAATATACGAAAACTACATATGCAGTCTGGTGGGCAGAATATAGATGGATTTGCCGGACTGATAAGTAAGTAAGTAAGTATTGTATATTTGATTGAATGGAAATCATAAACATCACGAGAAGTTAAGTAAGATTTAGTAAGAAGTTTTGTAATATCTAATTATCACATACTTACAAAATAAAAGGCAAATCAAATTACGTATTTGCAATTATCGACATTGACTCTGATTTAGCATAGAACACATCCATGGAACAGACGAATGCAACCGTCTTGAAGTTGAAGCTGATGGCTGACAAAGTTTCCCGCTGTGTGATAGTCGTTTTGGAATGCAATTATGAAGAGGGTGGGATGAACTGGTTTCACACTTTTTAAAAAACCTCGTCGATGAAATTTCTCAAGTTCATCTTCGATGGTTTTCGGAATATACACAAATAGGGGAGCCGCGTATAGAAGGAGGGGAACAATTAAAGCTTCATATACCATAAAGAGTGCCTTCCGATTGAGAATAGTTTTTAATGTTCTGATAATGAACAGACGCTGAGAATCCAGTTTGAGCGTTTCATGAAAATGATATTCCCAATTTAGAGAGTCAGTCTAACATACACCCAGAATCTTGACAGTTTTCTGAACAGGCATGTCATCATATCCAGTGTTCTCGGAAGTCTTACGATGTTGAAATATGAGCTGACTAGATTTGGACAAATTCAAAATCATTCGGCGCGACTCAATCCAATCCTTAATGGAATTCAGATTTTGGGGATGACGACCATTGGCAACCGCTTCTATGAGAGGCACGTCATCGGCGTAGATTACAATTTCAGAGTTACCAGATACAGATAGGGATCCCATGAAACTTGCAAATAAACAAGGACCCAAAATTGATCCCTGTGGAATGCCAGAGTGAACAAGCGAAAGGTGAGAAAAATGACCATTGATTTTTACCCGTTGGAATCGGTTGGTCAAATAACTCTTCAGCCACAGGACAAAACCACGATTAACATTACGAGCGTACAAGTGATTCAATAGGACATTGTGAAGTATTTTGTCGAATGCCTTTACTAGGTCTAGGCAAGTTAATTTTACGGCAATTACATCTGAACGGTCGAGGAAGAGAGTTATACTGTCATGCATTTTCACTAGGGCACTTTCTGTGGAACCATGAGGTCGGAACGCATGCTGGAATGGGCCGTATAGAGCAATTAATTGCGTGACGACTGACTTTAGAATGAGACGTTCTAAAATTTTGCTCAATGCAGAACTCAAAGAAATCGATCTGAAGTCTTTCACAGTCGGATCTTTTACTTTAGCCACTGATATCACATCAACTAGCTTCCACTTAGTGTGGAATTTCCGGCTATCAATAGATAGCCTAAATATGGGGTAAATTGGTGAAGATAACCACGGAGCTCCTCGTAATAACTTCGTTGGCACACCGTCACTTCCATTGGCATTTATCACAAGATGAGACAGCTCATACTCTACATCAGACTCAGAGAAACAAGGCTGCCATTCCTCATTGGTCATATCATGTAAAACATCATCTTCTAGCCAGTTCATGTTATTAGTCAACTCATTCTGTATGGACTGAGCAAGGCGTTCAGCGTCTCCATCAAAGTAAGTATATAAGAGAAGTATGCAATCAAAGCATGATTTGTGGGGACATCTATGATATTACTTTTTCGCCAGCTCTTATAAGCAGCTTTATTTGATATCTCAATTGATAACAGAAGACCATTGAATTATTAAATGGAAGGGACTGAATAGCTATGTCAAAGCTATGAATCAGCGAAAAATCACATAGTTATCCGTAGACGTTTGGGAGACAAAAACATAGATGAAGTTCCATTTCTATGGTTAGAATGTCAGAGTTGATTTGGCATAGAAATTAATTGATTGTTAAGGTACGACCGTAAACCACTCATTTATCTACACATTGATGTGGGTGTTATATGATTGTTTCCTATATTAATGCATTTGCAAACTTTTGCCCACTGAACATATTGTAATCTTTGTCTGGAATCTATAAATACTTCATCTTCTTGTTGATAACCAGTTGTGCATACATTCATTGATCAGTTTTAGAATTTAATTGACTAAAATGATCACTAAAATATTGATTGTTGGTTAGTGACAGGTCTTATGAAAATAAGGAAAAATGATGAATGATGATCCTGCCTTAAGCTGCAGATGCTTTGTATTAATTGCATTTGAATATATTGAGCAATTAACACAATAGTTCCTCGGCTTCCGGCAAATCGCTGAAAAATAAAACTATATTCACAACAGAAAAAAAGGAAATCAACACGAAACATTCAGATGATGAATGATGCTCCTGCCTTAAGCATCAGATACTTTGTATTAATTGCATTTGAATATATTGAGCAATTAACACAATAGTTCCTCGGCTTCCGGCAAATCGCTGAAAAATAAAACTATATTCACAACAGAAAAAAAGGAAATCAACACGAAACATTCAGATGATGAATGATGCTCCTGCCTTAAGCAGCAGATACTTTGTATTAATTGCATTTGAATATATTGAGCAATTAATACAATAGTTCCTCGGCTTCCGGCAAATCGCTGAAAAATGAAACTATATTCACAACAGAAAAAAAGGAAATCAACACGAAACATTCAGAAGCAAGTTAAAGCATTTGGGACATCGGACAATTGAATTAAGCAAACGTAGATTTGATTTTATCGGTTAGAATATTATAGGCTGTATCAATTCACAAAAGGTCTTCCAACGAAATTTATATTATAAACAGCAAACATGTTTCAGTAGGCAAGCTACCATCATCAGTGACAACGGTCAATAAACAAGGATGCAATATATACAGTGCGAATGAGACAAGAAAATCAATATAGGAAAAGCGGCTGTGATTGGCTGCGGTTATTCATTAGGTACTGTGAATGAAGGAATGACTTTATGTACAATGATTCAGCAATTTTCGTGTATGGAGTGCGAATGAGAATTTTAAAATTATCTTTATTTGGGATGTGAACATGAAGAGATATTTCGGATGCTGGTCGACCTTTCACGTGTTCGTTTATCCTAGTGAAAATATGGCGACGGGTTTCACCGACGTAGCATTGACTGCAATGCTCACAAGTATACTTATACACTACGGAAGATAACTCATAGAAAGGAATTTTATCTTTATTGCTTATCATGTTTTGTGTTTTGTATGTGTTCAAGGCAATTCTTAAAATACTATTTTCTAAAGCACTATTTATGTGGCGAATATTACGTTTTATTCGAGAAAGAAGAGTTGAAACATAGGGGAGCTTCCAAAATATTTCAGTTTTTTTCGCTAGATTCTATTTTAGTCTTAGGATTATCACAACGCTCAAAGACTTTATTTATTCTATCCGGATGATATCCGTTTTGAATAAAAATATTCCTAACTTTGTTTTTGTTATAATCGCGGTCGGCAGGGAGACTGCTTAGTTTTTGAGATCTATTGTACAAGGCTTTAATCGCGTTGTTCTTATAAGAGTCAGGACTGTAGGAGTTGCTATGGTTATACAATAAAGTATTGGTTTCTTTTGTTATCCAATTGGTTTCAAATTTGCCATTTTTTATGAAAATATTCATATCTAGAAAATTGATAGAGTCATTTATGGGTTCTTCTATCGTAAATTGAACTGGTCTAAAAAAGTGAGGGCTTCGGTTCGAGACCGAAAGACTGCTAAAATATCGTCGACGTACCTAATGTAAAAGTCCGGCATTTGCATTTTGCTTTCTATAATATTTCAATGAGTTATCTTCCGTAGTGTATAAGTATACTTGTGAGCATTGCAGTCAATGCTACGTCGGTGAAACCCGTCGCCATATTTTCACTAGGATAAACGAACACGTGAAAGGTCGACCAGCATCCGAAATATCTCTTCATGTTCACATCCCAAATAAAGATAATTTTAAAATTCTCATTCGCACTCCATACACGAAAATTGCTGAGTCATTGTACATAAAGTCATTCCTTCATTCACAGTACCTAATGAATAACCGCAGCCAATCACAGCCGCTTTTCCTATATTGATTTTCTTGTCTCATTCGCACTGTATATATTGCATCCTTGTTTATTGACCGTTGTCACTGATGATGGTAGCTTGCCTACTGAAACATGTTTGCTGCTAATAAACCTATCAAAAGCTTACGGCTTCTCACTGTCAATTATATTATAAAGTTATATAAAATAAGGATATAAGTTATATAAGGATATCTCTAGCCACATACCAAATTTTTGCAAATCGGATATGTTCTTTTTGAATTAGAAGCGATGACTTGAAGTGCAGCGATGCCGGCAGCTTCATCTGAGTTGTCAGTGACCTCAACGTCTGAGCAGAAGGCTCTTGAGGTCAACAAAGTCATTTCTCTACAACTCGTGAAGCGATGATGACCGCGCCACATCCCTCAAATGGCAGTGAATGCGACGAAGAAGTAGAGAGAACAATGCATACACGAGTAGCAATGATGCGTCGAACAGACGAAGTTAGATCAAGCTGTTGACATCGCTACACTTTACGTTATCGTCTCTAATGCAAGAAGTACTTGCCGATCTGCATAGAATTTTGCATGTAGGTAGAAAATATGCTTAAGTACGTGTATTCGAAGTTTGGTGACGATTCTTGCAGATTCTAAATAAATTTGTGAGAGATAACCCATAAGTATCAAAAAAAAAATTATGTATTGCATCAGATTGTAGGAAACGATCCATTTAGATTAGTGCGTTAACTTTACATTTTTATGATTTGTAAGCACTCATAATGAAGAATTTAAAATAGTATTTTAAGGCTTCGTATTTTTCACTTGCTATTTTTCTGCTTTATGAGAGATCTTTGTTTCATCCTAGCACACACGCATGCTTTATTCTATGAATGTATACTGTACACAAAATAAGATGTATGGTGGTTATTTTGTAAACTTGCAGTTCATATAGTATATTTTTGGTTGAAGGAAGACCTTTTCTAAATTAGTCTTCTTAATAAGTTGATTATTAAGCTTCGGCTATAAGCTTAGATAAAAAATAAAATAACAAGCAATAGCGAACAACGTCATTACAAGTAGATGTTAGATTCGCTATGATAGGTGGTCGATTAACTTGACGATCGATATAGTACAATAAATTATGATGAAGTCAACTAGATATGTAAGTCTGTAATTTTTTTGGTGTGTTGTGGAACTTTACGTTGTCTATCTGTAGGCCTACATTAATACCCACTAGCCTATGATACAAGTGCATATACATATGTATAGACCTACATTAATAATCCCTGACATAAATCATCATGTTGTAGTGCCCATCATTGAGCAGATAAATAGATTTCACACCATCAGTGTCTGATTCTATTTTACCTGATGTCAAAAAGCATCACCCGAACTACGAAGCAAGGTAATCAATGCCCGCTTGAAATTTTTGAAAATGACTACTCACAGAGATTATATAAGGTCATCAATTTGTATCTTCTGATATGCCAAAAAAATGTTCTCAAACATACCGATTTTATTTAAAATTGAAAGCTGTATAATTGCTAAAGAGACAGATTCAGCAGATAATGATGTGCAAAATACATAACTCTGAAATTTCCTGTGAATTCGATTAGGGCAATCTGTACTATATGAATAAGATAGCCCTACTGTGAATGAATCATGGGTAACTTGTTCAACAGATATCCACTTCTAAGAAGTAGATGCTTCTAGCGATCATTGCTAAAAAATATTTTGCAGAATATTTGGCAGTAATCATGATGTCATACAAAAATTTAACCGTTCAAAATAATTCGTATTTCGACGAATTGTCTCGTCTAAATAACCTCCCTGCATAGTTTCGGCTGTAGGTATACACTTTCACAGGGGAATAACTGGGCCTCAGTTATTCGGTTATTTACACGCAACATTGCGTGTGAATAATACGTCATTTAATGTCTGATCAATCATCATCAAATCAGGTCATGAGTTGGTAATACAAAATCAACTTTATATTAGCTATAGAATTGGGCTAGAATTGGGCCGCAGAACCGCTTATTTTCTTAAAATGAAAGTACTAACTCCCATGATGCACCACCTTTCGTCAGCTGCCATTCCTTTTTCTTAAATAGGCCTACTGAAACTGTTCTTAAAGAACGCTCACTATTCAACGTCGCAACTTGAAAGAAGTTATTCTTATGACATTCATGTGGTAAACTGGTTTGAACCGGATACTGCTCATGCATACTGAGGTCCGATGGTTATCAAAAGGAACTTGTATAGTCGATTCTACTCATTGTACAACGAGGTTATTGAATTCTTTGAAAAGTATGAGAGGGATAGCAGGAGAGCAGAGAAACTGGTCAGCGTAAAAAACGACGTGGCATATTTGGCAGACATTTTCTCTTTCTTCAATGAAATAAACAGACAGATGCAGGGTGAGATGATTTCGATGATCCGCTGTAAAAGCGTGATTTCTTCTGCTATTGAAAAATTGAATTTATTCAGAAAAAATCTCGGTAGAGCTGAACTTCGGCAATTTCCCAATTTGCTGAGAAATCAGGTTGATTCCAATGAACTTTTGGTATACTCCCAGCATCTCAATAAACTTGCAGAAGATATGCAAGAACGTTTCCATGATATTATCGGATTGGATATTCCCAAATGGATTTTGCGACCTTTCACGTGCGATCTCGATGATGTTCCAATTGAACTTCAGGAGAGTCTCATCGAAATACGAAACGACGACGAGATTAGAGCCAACTTCCCAAACGAGAAGGATCATCACATCATGTGGTGTAATCTTTCCGATGAGTATCCAGCTCTATGGTCTGCCGCAAACACCTAGTTCTCGGTTTTCCAACTTCATATCTTGTGGAGAAAGGATTTTCGGTAGTTGTTGACCTTCTCGCAAAGAAGATAAATAGACTAGATATCACGAAGAGAGGTGATCTAAGGTTGAATCTTACCAACATTGAACCTGATGTTGAAAAACTTGTTTCAGTGCATCAACCACATCCATCACATTAATAACTCATTTGTTGTATTCACTTCCTTTTTGTGAGCTACATGTACCAGTTTCAATAAGTCAAATTTGCTGTTTTTCGGTGTATCAATATCCACTAATAAGACGTGTTCACTTTGATAACATGTGTTCTTTTTTTGCTTTAAAATGGGTGCTTGATAAAACGAATTCTACGATGGGCGATAGAGTTCTGAGTTGATATAAGTGGGCGATGAAACTAAATAGTTTGAGAAACACTGTTCTAGATGAAGTGTCTTATGAAAGTGGCTTTAAAGCCATATGCTAAGATGTGCAAGGGATCTGTGATGCTGTAAGAGACTCCTGCTTTTGAAAATAGCATTTATTCAGTTGATTTAAGAAACCACACATAAAATGTCATTTTAAAAATATTACATGTAGCATTTTGTCTTACGCTAACGTGTCGACGTTTTATCAATGAATAATAGGGTGTTTGCATACAAAAAAGATGAGTGTATGCAGTGTTCAATTAGTGACTGAAAAACAGCAGCAAAGGGGCACAGAAGAGTGATATTACCAAAGCCAATAAATAAATGTTTTACCGAATCATAAGAAAATCAACAATCAAAAAAAATACGACCTGGTAAAAGGATTTATCAAGCCCTGTTGTTTTAACTTTAGGCCTACATCTTGACAAAAAAATGACAAAAAGACGTGTACCTTAGTTCAGGCGTTTTCATGACAAAGATAGGGCCTGCTAGCTCCCAGCCAGACATTAGGTTGAAAAAGGAACCCACGTCACTTTCTGATTATTATATAACATGCAAAATAAATATTATTGCTAGAATAATAATATACAGGCAGAATTTACTGTTTATTTGCTATAGTTTCGGCTACAAAATTTCCTCATATGTAGGAAAATCAGATTTAAAGATTATAAATTGAATAGCGGAACCATTCAGCAAGATTTGAATAATATGAGCTCAATCTATGTATGCAGAATTGCACATGATTTGTGAACTGTCGTTTATTCGTAACCCTCCACTCAAAGCGGACGCGGAAGTGTCAGTGAGATCGCTTGAATATCCCTACTGTAATCTAATATATTTTACTTCTATAGCTTCTGTCGAAGGTGAACGAAGCAAGGATATCAAACACTGAGTCAAAGTACAAGCCTATAACCTTATCTGATAACATGAACTCTAATATATGAAAAGCATCGTCAAAAGTCGGTTTCGTCAGCTTTAGTTTTATTATGTCAAGTGATAAACACTACACAAAAATGCCATATTTCACGAGTAGAATACGGAGTAGAGAAAGGGCTTAATCCATAAATATTGCTGCTTCCCTTTTTAGCCACTTTTTTATGGGATGTAAAAGCTTAACAATCAAAGAGCATTAGAAGGTGCTAAAGAGCGGCTCAACTTTCCAAATTGGTTTTGCATCCCGGTAACTGTTTTTATTCTGTTGATGACTTAATTAAGGTAGATCATAATGAGATTGCATGCATAAGATGTAAGTTGATCCTCCAATCAGTTGCTACAAAATAGTTCCCACACACGTGAACATGAAGCCGATTTTTTTCATTGCTGACTGGTCATGCACAACCGTTCATCGCTTGACGGGGATATCATCAGCGGAGATGTTTTAGATTTTTTCCAGCGAAACAACGATTTACAAAAATCACGGGCCTCTTGTCTGAAGATCAAAATCACAACAAATTTAATGGTAATCAAACTGCCGTCTCCAATTGCCTGGAAAGATCAGGAGCATGTATCTGCACATGTATTCATATAGAAATCAATGCATCAGATTATTCATGCATAGTCCACACGTCATAATGTACCAACTGAATGTATAATCGCTTTTATGAAAATATGCAGTATGATCAACTGTTAACTTTGATGATAGTATCATCCATGAATTATCTAAGATATTGTATCTATGCTATAATTCAAGGTAGGTATATTTTTTGAAAGACACCACTTGTTCTCATAGAATAGGTGGATTTTCGTGATCTTCGACCGCTGTCTGCTGTCTTAATCATGCAAAGTCACATGCAAAGCAGGGATGCGGAGTCCTATCATTTTGATAGGACTCCGACTCCGGGGGTTGATAGGACTCCGACTCCGGGTGGCAAGTATATAAGCTTATTTTTTTTAAACATTAACTGGTAGCCTACATCACAGATCATTATAGGCTTTCTTGAATCGATATTTAGTGATCATTGCATCAATTATCAATCATTTTCGATGAAAGTTGATCAAATGTCTCTTTAAGTTGGATGCATGCGACTCGGCTGCCCCATCTTCTTGATGCATGCTTCACACGGTTTTTCTCCAGTCTCTATCAGGCACGAAAATCCCCACCCTTCTCCAAAAAATATGAGTACACTTTCGATTTTGATATCCGCTTTAGAGGAGCCATCACACACGATTAACGTGAGGGTAGAAGGTAATGTTCTCAAACAAACCAGTATTTCATTTTTGTCTCTGATGTGACCTTTGGCGCGCAGGTGTGATCGAGGCTAGGAAGGCTTGTCTTCTCTACTAAATCACCGAGTGAAAAGACAATCCTTTTTTCACTATCACGGTTCATTCCCTCAACTATTATAAGCTTTTTATGCACTGCTGTCTCTGTACTTTTGTTTGACGGAGAAAGTTGACATCAAGACAATTACAGCTATGCACGAGAATAAATGATTTGCTTTTATTATATTATTTCGGGTCTAGTTGTAGGCCGGAGTCTGGAGTCCTATCATTTGATAGGACTCCGAATCCGACTCCACATCCCTGATCCAGAGTATCTATGCTTATTGCTTCTGAAATTTTAAATCTCAGAGCATTCCTCATGACACATCGACCGTCTCCCATCTGTGAGCTAAGTGCAATGTGACTGAATGAACCACTTTACCGCGCCATACTTATAGTCTAAGACTGAGATTGAAACAAGCCGAGATTTTCGGGCCAGTCTCGGAGGGTAAGGCCGGCAATCGGTTTCCATCTCTGTTTTAAACTGCTCTAACATCTGACCCAGGCATCCGATTGACTCAATCCTTGAAATACTGTTGATTCAGATAATGGAGATCATTTCATCTATTCATATCATCTGTCAAATATCAAAGAAATAAAGTTTCTCAGAGAACGAAAGCTTGCTCGCCAATAAATATTGTCAAATTTTCTCGATATTTACTCTTCAACAAACTTTTGTGTTCTGATAAACTTTTTTCCTCTTGAGATTTGATCGATGAAACGAATATGATCGTCATGTTCTGAATCAACAGTATTTCAATGATTGAGTCAATCGGATGCCTGGTTCAAAAGTTATGAAGCTTTTAAGACAAAATGGAGCTATTTTCGTATTATCTACGTCATGTATTGTTTCGCCTACAGTTGATCACAGCTGATGTTAGGGAAGTGTCCTCCCCTTCTAAATGGCTCATGGACCAACTTTGCGCAGTAGTCACGTATTCGTTTGCTGCTGAATAAGATCATAATGTTTTTTTAGAAAACTTGTTGAGAGTGAGGCACAAGATAACAATCAAAGACAAAATTGTAAATCGCCGTAAAACTCCATAATTACATGCAATACCTCGAATGCCAGATCTTAATCGAACATTTTAAAGGGAATCTTAATTAAATACACATCATGATCCGTAATAGTCCGGATCTTAATGTAGGATAGCATAGGTAGTCAATAAGAGGGATGTGTGAAGATGGTTCTTTTTCGGAAGTCTTAATTTAATTATGTCAGTTTTATTTAACGAAGTTTGACTGTAGGTAATATCAAAATCAGCATAAATGTCTTTGTTAGCGTAAGTCATTTCTTATCTGCTTCAGACATAATACCTAATAAGTTAGATAGCAGCTAGTTAAATTAAATTGGCATAACTAAGTGATCAAAAGAGGTTTTTCAATCAAAGAAACTGCTTGCTCAGTGATGAACTTGCTCATTGCTTGAAATAATAATGAGCCGGACGGAAAGGCAGTCCGGGCCGGGGCGGCGCCGGCATCAACCTATGGTCTAAGGCATCCTATAGGATGCTACATGTATTTTGCCCTGACATATTTAATCAGTAGGTTTAGCAAATTTAGCAAAAGCACACAATAATCAAGTAACATGGAAATAAAGAAATATTGATCAAAATTAAAGAATATCAAACTTCGCTTACCTTCTCAAACACAGAATTTTAATCAAGCATAGGCTGCGTCAATATTTAGATCTATCGCCTTTATTCAGTCCTCATCAGTAATTTAGTTTTGTATAAGAATATAGCATGCTATCTGAAGGCATCCATCAGTACGCTTGCAATCAACGATCGAGACCGAATATAGGCTACATGTGTATTTTTTGTAGAGTTATTCAGACATGCATATTCATAATTTTTGGTAGACTGACTGGTCTTCTCTTCAGTCATTTTTACATGCAGCAGTCCTATTTAAATGGCAAATAGTTAATGTGTGATAATTATCGCCTACCGGTATATCTATATGCTGTGCGACCAGGGTTGGAACCGGTCGGGGCCGGCCGGTTGAGGATGGAAAGTTGGCTGGCGTCTCTATACCGGTTGGTTAAGGCTTTGATCGTCAGACATTATTTAGTCAACTTATGCCATTAGACACTATTCAATTTCCGCAAAACATGAAATGCATCAATGCACAGCAGGCCTATCAGCATTCCGTACAACCGATAGTTACCAATTACAATACAATTTTTCGCATGGTTTGTGCAATGGGCAGTTATTTACTAGTCTAATGAGTTGTAGGCCTACTTTATAATGTGTGACAATGTTAACTGCATTTTCAAAGTCAATCAATCACAAGCAAGTTGAAAACATATAATCAAAATAGTGACCCAAAGTGGCAATGATGCAATAATAACATTGATACAATAATTATGTGGATGTATCTGCATCCCGCCTCCACAAGAAAGCTTTAAGTGGTCAACAATTCTAAGTTCCAATATAATAAAAGATTTTCTACCTATAAAAGCTCTGTGATGAACAATTTGACCACTGACTGAGTGCTGATGTTGCAAGATGTTTTGTCTGCGATGTGCAAACTTGATTTAAAATGATTCACTGAAGTGATATTTACTTTTTCACTTGTGAGGGAATTCTAGTGATTTGCGACGTCAATTCAGAACTCTCTCCACTACATTTTAAATTCAGATCTCTTGAGCATGCATTGATGACCACGAGCTGACGTGTAAGAGTCTGGAACAATGAGTTCGACAAACTTGTAATCACTTTTTCATTTCAGTGAGTGTCCCAAGACCAAGCGGGAGTGTTGCTGTACCTACGTCGATCAAAATGTATCGCATGCAGTTAGCTTATCAAGCAATTATCCACGACCCACTGACAACTGTTCGGGTAGTAGGCCCTAGGTTGCATTGAAGTCATTACTCATTGGATCTATAAGCTCCACATGTAAATAAACTATCTCACGTAGTGAAATTATTCAAGATCTGGAATAATTTTATAATAGACATGTTGAAGAATGCGCAATGCTTCCAAAATTCATGCTGGCTAAAATATATGACTCTGGAAACTTTATTTGAGATAAAGTAGGGTTTGAGCTGCGTGTATAAGTTGCCGGCAATCATTTTTTTTAACTGTCTAAAGAGCAGTTCCCAATGTTTATATCACAAAGCATGCAAGTAGATACTCTCAAATTATGCTACAACTGCATGCTCTTAATGTTGCAATGATTGCCGAAGCAATTTATTCTATACTGAAAGTCGTCAGCGGTCGACATGGGTCTAATTAAATTAACCGGCCGGCCGGTCTTCAGAATTCGCGACCGGTTCCAACCCTGGTGCGTGCGTGCAATGGCATTACAGAACATCTGGCTGTCTCAGCACCATTCGAGACCCAGTGATTGAAGTACGCAAAATGCGTAAACAAGCACGAGCTTACATGATTTTGGAACGTGACATACTGCTTGCCCAAATGCAATTGTGAAATACGAGCATAAGTAGTAACATCCATAAAAAATTCGAGGTGAACATGTACTGATGAATGATGAGTGACGTAACTCACTTGAAAGTACAAGAAAACATCGTTGGCAGTTTGTCCTGAGACTGTCAAATCCACATTGAAAACATCTGTAACATCGAAGAAGAACCGCATTGTGCCCCAAGCACGCGTCACTACGTAACAGAATGGAATAAGAGCAAAAGTCCTAAAGGCTGGATCCAACTGTATGTCGACACTGCGATCAAGTAAGCAGCTATCTTCCGAGAACATGTAAGAAGTAGCTCTCGGACGGCTCTCAGTCATGTGAACGCCGTCATCAATCTCAGTCCATTCCATTGCACGTTTAGTGGCCTGAATAAAAGAGTAAGCTTTAATTGATCATTAATTCTATTCTCATCGAGCTATGAAACACATCGAGAATCGCGAGAGGCGGTTGCTAATTGTGGCTATGAATCCACTCTATGATTCCTAATTATATTGTCAAAATGCTTAAAGGTGCTAAGATGTGAATTATGAGCATATTGATAGGATTGACTTTTACTTTGAATACAACTGAAATACATGCATATAAAATGTGGAAGATTTTCAAAGTTAACAGTTTTAATACATCAGTAGAATCGTGTTCTATACGTTTACAATGAAGTTGCAAAGACTAGACACGACTTCAGGACTCTAAGGGCTTTCAAACGTTCAGGCATAGACATAAAAACATTGCTGAAATTGCATCATTACTGCTAAAATATTTAGTAAGTATACTCGCTCAATTTCCAAATAGTAATTTTTCAATGAGAAAATATATGAGTGTGATAATTGATCAGGCACGGAGAGAACAAGCATTTTCTGATCTTTATTTTGATATGTTGATCATCGAAATCGGTGTGCTAGGACAGAAATAGTGACATCTTTAATTTATTACAAAATTGTAACTTTTGAAAAAGTCATATTCTCACTTTTTCATCAAAAATGTTAGCGTCTGGTATTTTCAGAAAACTTTCATTCAAATGAGTTCAATAGGTATTTTCTAAACTTCTACAACATTCTTTCTCATTGCAGCTAACGTGCTGAAACATGCAAGGTAAACAATCTGCAGTCGATATGAAAGCAAAGACATGGTTTTACTAATGATTTTTGGAAAGCCGTGCAGCTGCACACTTGATCGACTATCGTTTTGCTTTGAATATTCGTTGCCCGCACGTGGTGTTTGTGTACTTTAGCGGTGAGTGCTTGGCATCTTCCGAATGCTTTCGGCAAGCACTTATTTTTGATGAATAAGTGATAATATGGCATTTTCAGCCATTAAAGTTGCGATTTTGTAATGGCTTGACGATGTCACTGTTTTTGTCCTGTTCCACCGATTTCGATAATCAACATATCAAAATAAAGCTCCGAAAATGCTCGTTCTCTCCATGCCTGTTTCATTATCATATTCGCATGTTTTCTTATTGGAAAATTACTATTTGCAAACTGAGCGAATTTCATATTTTGACCACTGCTCAGCAAGTCCAGTAACGGATACAAGCTTATCACAGCTCATTTGGGAGTGCAAGCTCACAAATTAATGAATATGATGTATGCATGTTCGTGTGTCATACGATTAGAAGGCACAAGAATCGCTTCGATTTCGATATAATTTTGATGGTCCGTTTTTTATGATCAGTTCGTAACTCCCCGTGAGAGATACAAAAGAACTTTTCCGCAGTGTTTGACGAATTTGTTAGAGAAATTTCTGATGTTTAATCTCAAATTTGCTGATATGGTGCCAATTGGGAGATTAGTAATAACTTTGCGGAGATTTTAAATAATTTCAGCTGAAAATGAAAACGTGTTGAATTAATAGAATTCCTAAGTAAAGCGAGTGTAACTAATGGTAGGGAATAGAAGCTAGACAACCGAATAAGCGTTTGAATCTATCAATTCAGATTTTTCACTTGCATGGAAGACGTATAAAGCACCTCAACTTCGCGTCAAGCCAGCGTCAGTTTCTAAAATTGATGGCGTCATTGATGCCGTCAAATTGACGGCGTCAATGTACAGCACTGTACGTCTGCTATCAGTCCAGAGCTGCAGTAGCGCGTTAATATTCGTCGGATAGTCGGCTAGTTGACATTTAATTGAATTGCTGTGTATACTATCGTCATCTCAGCTTCACGCACTCCCATAGCCCTCTCTCTACCATCGCTACTTAAACACGGCATCAGTAAGCTTCAAGGAATGAAAATAATTTTATCTGCAATAGACATAATCAAGCAAAGACGTGTAATCAAGTCACTGCAGTTGACGAATATGAGTTACATGTACCTTTAGGAATGCAATCAATGAGTGAATGGGGTTAATGGATATTGTTTTTGTTTTACAGGCGATGTACATTTTGCATGCATACACCTTTACGTATGGAGTTTGAATAAACTTCGCTATACGCGAATCCAAGCCAATATTATGTTTCCTATAAAAAAAGCAAGTCATTAATTATCTATATACGCTACTGTTTTGGCTGGTGTATGTAATTATAGGACGCCTATCTACTGTTAAAAACTGCTATCTCAGCATCCATCATGATATTCAAGTACATGCCATATACATACAAACATATCAAGTACAAAGAAGAGCTTGTAATCAACAGAAGCGTTAAAAATGCTCAAAATATGAGCACTTTATGCAAATCTATATAAATCAGCGCTTTTTAATTTTAACGTGAGACGCAGCTGTGAATTCGATGCTTTAGTCTCTCAATTTTGATGACTTACCTTTCTTCTTTTAAAGAAGAAGAATATAAAGAAACAGTTTGTCACGGAGAAATATGCGATAAATTCCAAAGCCTTTCCAGTTAGAAGCATCCACATCAACTGATATTGAGGCGGAATAATCTCGTCACAACTGGTAACCCAGCAATAATTTGAAGCTGTTGTCGAAACGGTTTCTCCAAAAGCTCCATGGATTAGTGCAATGGCGCAAATGATCACTGAAAGAAAGTAATTAGTGGATTTTAACAAGCTATCTATGTCACAAAAAATATCTATTGATTCAACTAAATCTCATAGCGGAAGAGGACATTTCGTTTTAAAAAATTCGCTGCACACTTTTAAAAAAAATCGAAATATCTGTGGATCAGCTGATCCACAAAAAAGTGAGGCCATCAAAAAGGGGTAGAAATAAACAATTGCTACCAGTCTAAATTAACGATTAGGCCTATAAGACATAATTTTCGTGCTTTCCTGAAGTGAGTTAAAGAAGGCAACATTAACTTTATTGAAAGGACAATTGATATTTCTTATTCATAGAAATATCGATAGCGACAGATTTATACTTTATTCCCACATATTGCAAAATGTAATTCAAATCAATTCTATTAAATGTCCTTCTAAATGATGCTAGCAAAAACAGGGATGATGTAAGCCATTAAGCGATTGATTTTCCAAATGGATCAACAGTGGTTTGCAACTAATACACATGTGCCATATATATATGGTGGACATGTTTATAACCGAATCCATGTTTATAAACACAATTTTATTTAAATTGGAAATTGTGCCAAATCAAGTGGTCAAGTTCCATGTATGATCAAGTTCTCCATAGTCAGCTATTAGAACAATAACGATGAGATTCTAATGCACACAGAAAAGATTACTCAACAAGAGTGATGCCAAGAACGAATGTATTTTGAGTCTTTTTTCTTCAATTCAAAGTCTTTCAGTTGCTTTGAATTCGGGCATAAAAGCCTTGAATGAATTTGCTTTCATCACGGTTCAGGGTGATAATTAATAGCCTTGAATGAACATGTATTGACTGTTTTCAGCACTGTTTAGGATGATAACTTATCATTTTAAGGAAGAATTATCTTCGATGTGATTAAGGTTGCCTTCTGATATGAGTTCTTTGAGCTTGTGCTAAAAGGAGTTTAGGTTAATTAAGAAGTGCAATGAGTGGTTAAGAAATTATGAAGAATCTAGAGTGCTACTTTTAATGAAATGTAGACGCTGTAGTGATATGAAACAGTTAAAAACTCACACTCTGATTTGCGCTCTCAACTCTAGAGGTCTATAATGATTTCCCAGTTTTAACTCTCTGCTGCTTGCACTGTTCGATCATTCTAAATGATGCATTTTCCTAATGTAAATTGGTCATTAATCAATTTAAACCAGACGCAACCTAATAATGAACTAGATTTGTATTATTTCTGATCGATGAAATGACCCAAACATTAGTCAATGAATGGAAATGGGAACATCAGTTTATGCGTTCGAGTGGAGCAATTTGTCAAAATTTCCGACAACAATATTAGTCCTTGGGAGCCTGATGCTAGCTGCGTAAAGGTGCTCTTAAACTGTACACAGAGCCTGTTATCAGGCACTGCGCTGCGTACAGTCAAATCCGTTTAGTGCGGAATGTCTAGTTAGCATAAACATTTGTATTGACCCAAGAATTCGATTGCTAGACACAAGCGAATTCTTATTCTGTGGTTGCGCGGGTTTGCGCTTCGCGTAAGCAGAAAAGCGTTTTTCAGTAAGGGATTTAACCGCTCTACGCAAACGATAACGATATTATTTCAAAAACTCATTTTCTCAGCAAATTTTGTCCTCCAGAAAATAATAAAGGGACACGAGCTTTCGGCAGTGATGCAATTGAAGCTCACTCTCATTTTCATGTGTCATCCAATGTGCTCTGTTGCTGGCTCACTTTGTATCACCCCTTTGAATAGACCTAGAACTCGTAAAAGCAGTTCATTGAAGGAATAGATCTTGCACCTTTTGAATCGCAATTTATGATGTTGGGATGGGCGCGCGTGATAAGACACACAAATCCATAAACGATTCACTTGAAATTTGAGATCGCATTAGCGCAGATAAATAAATTACGTTTACTTGTTTTCTTTATCCTGACTACACTGTATACAATTAAATGATTGAAGGGTGCAATTAAATCATTTTGAAGTGCAATTTAGTGGCGGCGATCTGAGTATTCATCTTGGCCATGAGGTTGCAACACTTGGCCCGGGTAAATCACTTGACTTTTTCATATTTTAAATACAAAGTTATACGCTGCACGGTTCCCACAAGTGATAAATACTCACACACGTTAACTTTACTGCCAAAATAGATTAATCTAAAGCATTTAACGACTATTTATAAAGCCGATAGTAACGCATTTTGAAGTAAACTTACATCAAGAGAAAGAAGTTACATAAAGGCAGACTGTTTTTTTAATTAACAACTTCTTGTGCTAACAATGCATGCAGATATCCATCAATAAAGCAGGCCTATTAAATGATATTCGTGATTTGTCTTGATGACTGTTGAAAGATATAGTGACATCTTGGTGCTCATGTAATATACAATCAAATTATTTTCGTTAAGTAATAAAGCGTCATTATTTTCCCGGGTTAATCGCCTACTGCGCTTCATAACTAACAATCTTCTCCAGCGACATCTCATCTTGAATAGATTATAAGTCAGATGCAGGATGGTGATTTGCCTTGTGACTTTCCATTGTCATTGCTTGACCCTCGGACTCAGAGTAAGGTGAAAAGTAGTGCCATTCGGTAAGTGATTGCATAAAATCATTTGAGGTTTTATGAATTTTTCGGGCTTCGGTCATTAAGTCAGAAAGTCAGTTAAAAAGCAAAAATAAAGATTTATGTTTCCGTCAAGAGAATGTTGATAATTCATGGGTCCATTTGGACTCACACTTACTCAGAATCATTAATCGGTTTAATAACTCAGTTTCTCGTATTGAATGTTTGTCTACTGACTAGATGTAGGTTTTGGCTTTCAATAACGACAGTCAGAGCTTACCTATTCATGAAAGACATAGCGCAGAAGTTATCGACAAAATGAAATCATGAAGGACAAGGAAACTTTCAATCGTGACATTATGATATCTTGGACAAATGCTGTGCATTCAAGAGTGTCATCATGATTTCATGTGACACCTGGTAAGACAGTGACCCTATTGTATACTATTATTACCCTATTGTCTCTTAAGGCAAACGTCACAGGCAGCTGCTTTGCTCATCTCAGGACTTTCATACCGCATGTACAGGTTTTCCTACACGACAACAGCAACTACCGAATCAAGAGCGGCACTTTAATTTCTAAAACGTTAAAAGATAAAATATTACGTCATTTCACAATTGAGAGCGACAACAATAAATAAACTGCAGCAAAATAGTTCAATTGTGTCTCTATCAGATTAGTGAGCGGTATTTCACGTGAAGAATAAATGATATCTATTCGGTTTGATCCAAAGCCCTATATAGATGTCTTCACATCTGCTAAATTAACTTATCAATATGGAGCGCCAGCGAATACCTTCTGATGTTAAACGCAGAATCATTATGGCTCACGAAGCCGGAGATGATTATATTGAAGCCGCTCGAGTTCTCGGTGTAAAACGGGGTACTGCGTATTCAATAGTACATCGTTATATACTTGAAGGAGTCATTGAGCGTCCCAGAGGAGGAAGACGACACCAAAAGATGGACGAAGATATGGAAAATACTGTGGTAGAGATTGCTGAATCCCAACCGGAATTCACGTTAGCCCAAATCAAAGCTGATCTACAAGCGCGGATGCCGGACAAGCCATCTGTCTCAATTCAAACTATCAGCACATGTATGAGAAATCGTCTTATCTTCTTAAAGAAAATGGAGACTGTTCAAGTCAACCGCAATAGCCATGACGTCAAAGTGGAAAGGGCCGAGTATGCGAACTGGTATCTGCACACGATCAACGCAAACCATCCGCCAACATTTATTTTTGTGGACGAATCCGGCTTTAATTTATGGATCAGTCGCACATGAGGTCGTGCCAGACGGGGAGAGCGAGCTGTCAGGATTGTTCATGGACAGCGCGGGCGGAATTTTATTCTCATCTTGGCGGTCTCTAATGAAGGTGTCGTCCATCGAAGGCGGAACCTCCTGTGAGAGATTTAACTCCTGGCTGGAAGAAGCGTCCGTTGCGGCTGGGGCTGGACCTCGTGTATTCGTCATGGATAATGCTCCGTGCCACAATAGAGCCCGTGAAGTCAGTTTGCGAGAGGGACACTCTATTAGGTACTTACCGCCCTACTCTCCATTTCTCAATATCGCAGAGAACGCGTTTTCCATGTGGAAAGCGGCTTTCAAGAGAAGTAGCTGAGATTCGTGAGCAGTTACACAACTACACTGGACAACAGCGGAATTTGACCTTACTGCAACTCGCCTCCCAAAACATGAGTGCCATCACTGCAAATAAGATGGGAAGGTCTTCCAGACGTATGGGCAGATTGATGCCTAGACTAATTAATCGCGAGGATGTCTTACAAAACCAATGAATATTACGGTACTTGTTTTGTTTCATAATCAAAACTTTTTCGTATTGACTTACCTGTTAAATAAAATATAATTGAATATGAAAAGCCGTTTATGATTTCAGGTTGCCGCTCATTAAACTTATAAATCCATTAATAAACTCAGTTATTATCACTACCGAATAAAAACAATATCATTCAATTGAAAACGCTGCTGATTAACAGAAATACCGTTGTTACATCTTAAAACATTCTTTAATCTGATAGTCGCATTGTCGAACTGGAAAACCTGTATTAGAAACTGATTGTGCTTCATGAACGGACTTGATCTTTTTAGCAATGCATGACACCTATAAATGTCAGCTTGTTCAAAGGGTGCAATTGATTTGCTAATAATGCCAAGAAGTTGAATCTATCAAGTCGATATTGCTGTTTGCTCTAGAGGTGTTGCAACCACAGAATTAGACAGGTCGTCTCTTCTTCCGTTTGACTAGAAGGGAAACATTGGAACATGTAGCGTAAATGAAATGGCACAATCTGCTGACTAAATACCATAGCAATCGAACAATGAGCAGCCAGTTCGACATTAAACACGCCAAATTGTGCAAAGTCTCAGTGACTGTTATCAACCGGATCACACAGCTAAGAGACACGGACGATGTCAAGTTCTACAGAGAAGTTTGTGAACGTTTTTTCATGTGCCGTAATGATCTGAATTCTTCGAATCTGAAAGAGTCGTGGCGATCGGAGCAATCTAACTCTGTGGTTGTAATCATTGATGCACGTCACGAACATAGAAATAGACTGCTTATCTGAAGTTGACTAGTAAGGAAGTTGACTCAAGATCGCAGCACATCCGGGAGGACTAAGTTGGGGGCATGAACAACAACCAATGAAAAGCTTAGAACGCACATGTGACTGATTCTTACCCAATGATGCAGCCGTTCACAAGTGTATCTAAGTGATAATGCATGATTTTTGAAACCAGTACTGTGCATTGCATGAAGTTTTACTTCCAATCTATAGGTTTTATCGTTCTCAATTTCTAAGGTCACGAATGTCAAGGAACTCTAAAATATGGATGCATATTATAGCTCAATTAATCATTCGTGTGAAACGGAGGTTCGATTTCAACCCAAGCATTCAGCTAGCCTTGAGTTGCACAATTCACATGATGTCATCTCTTCAGCTTCAATCTTATTGGTTCACAATCAAACTTCAGTCGACTGAAATACGGAGACATTCAATCAAACTAATGTCTGCGTATTTTGATTTCCGAGCCTCCTTTTCATGTCTGCTGATAAAAAACACGGAAGCGTCTCCGTTTTCGCTCAAAATCTACCGGAGACATGTCCGTATTTTGTTAAATTATTCCCGGAGACGTCTCCGTACAAAACACGGAGGAGGTATAAAGCAGGCTTTAGAAAGTCCGAGTCATAAATATAATAATAGCAGTAGTATTGAAATATGAGAAGCCGCGGGCTTTATTCCCCGATCCAATTCTACTCGAAAGAAAACGAGAGTTATGCGCTAGATCGCGATTTCGTCTTGTAAACTTTATAGTTACAAGACGCATTGCAAACTTTACAGTAGCGTTTATTTGCAATAATTAAAATTACAAGGTGCCAATTATACAAGAAATACAAAAGCTATGAAAGATAACATTATGAACAAAATTATTTACAAAGCCGGCTTGAAGAAAAGTTAAATTCGAATTTGGAGCTGATGATTGCATAATGCAGTGACCCAGGGAAGAATAGAACAAGAAGGTCGCTGAGTGAGGGACAGCGGAGCTCTCAACAAACGTAAAATGGGCAGTCTCTCCGGAACCAGACGATGTAGACACCAGAATGATGCTGACAGGACTCTGACTTAAACAATAACCAATAACCCTACGGGTACTCGCACACAGTAAATCTATGACTCGGACTTTCTAAATGTGCAAAGTAAAATATCTCTTTTCACGAACAATAATGGTGATTCCATAGCGTAAGTATGTTCTGTAGTAGGTAGAGTGCCAACTCAAAAAAACTATCCGTATACAGTGAAAATTTTTGTAATAAAAGATTCAGTTTTTTACGGAGATCACATTCCTGTGGTCCAAAAAATTATTTGAGCAGTTTTTAAAAAGCTAAATTTTTGCAAATTTATATACTACCGGCATGAAACCACTCTATAAGTAGTATGAAACTAGTTGGATAGCAAATGGAATGAATATTTGCTAACAAGCATCGTAACTGAGCGCAAATTATGCTGATGATCAAGGATATCTAATGAACTGGATTATAATGGAAGTTTTCAAGGAAAAGTTGAGATCTTATTGTGCTTTCTTGGCTGACATGTCAAGTTTTTCATTCAATTTTCTACGGCATGATTTTCTGATTCACAAAATTCATGTTTCATTTCTTGAATCTGAATGGTGATGTGGACCCATTTGCATATTTTAAAGTTAATTGAAGTCGTTAAATCATTGAAATCTTGATCTACCAGTGGCAGGTTGCAATTGTGATATGATCACGCATAAGAAAATGCTCTTGCGATTGAGCATGAAAGTAATAGCAGCCTCGAATTGCTAATTTAACAAACATTATCTCTCTAAGGCTGTCATGAAACGCAGTTTCTACAAAATACAATCATTCCTCCTGTATTGCTATGATGATCAGTCAATTCCGTGGTATTTCCTTCAAAACTATATCTCACATTTGGTAACAATTCCAACTGTGTCCACCTCGAGTTCATTTAATAAAATCGAAACTGTATATATATTGGGGATTTAATAAATGCTGAGTTGCTACTCTACCTAACATACTTACTGTATGGGTGATTCTACTTGAACAGTTCATTAAGCGTTTAATGTATTGTACACGCTAAATCAGTGTTATAGAAATATATAAAGATTTTCATAGAAATCGCTAGTTCTTTAGCCAATTAGAATGTATCCCCTAAAACAAGATAATGTACAGCAATGAGTGAAATAAATAGTTGTAGAGTCGTATTCAGAATCCCTTCCTGTGTATGTGATGAAATTTATTCCCAGGGAAAATCGTAGGAAAGAGGGATTTTATCGCGGATTTTATTTGTGGTCCTACTTCATGCTTGTAGTTCATAATCTGACATCGTTTATAGCGGACAGAGGATAGCTATGCGATTCTCTAGGGCATGGCTCGTGAAATTAATTGATCGATCCCTTGGGGTTTGTCAATTAATTTCCCTCTCTACAGTATAACCCAGAGAATCGTATAGCCATCCTCTACCCATTACATAGACGGCTTCAGATTGGTGAAATCTTTATCAAAGGATAGAATCGTTGTTGCTATTGATTGTGAGGAGTCATTACAATATTTCATGTGTTTATAAACCGATGAGTTGTTGTTAGTCAGATGCTCTCGACAGCGTGCGTGCAAACATCAGTTTACAAACATAAAAAAATATTGTAACGACTCCTCACTATCGTTTCTATGAAGATAATATACGTGTAGTATTTATTAAAATATCTTTATCATTATACACTATTTTTATTAGATATGGTCATATGCTTCGCGGGACATCGCAAATCTGAATGGAATTCATTTCTGTGTAATTATGGATGTCGTTGATCTTCAATGCTATGGAATCCTGCTGAAAGAGTATTTCTAATTCTCCAGTTAAGTGTGAATTTCAGCCATTTCAACGAAGGACTTTTGCATGCACTAACATTTTAGTCCTCATACTTGGCTATGTTTTTTCAGCAAGAAATAAACTTTTGTGATTTGTGCTAACCTTTACAATTACTTAAGAATAATTTGATTACCGAAATCTTGACAAAAGCTAGGAGAATAGTTCTTCGTGATTTCTTAATGTCTTCACCTTCTTCAACAGTGTCAAATCGGAATGAAATAGTTGAGTAATCGACCTAATTAAGCTACTAAGCTCTTATTGAAATAGATCTCATTTTGTCTACATGAATAACCTATGAGCACGTAATACCAGCATCAGATATGCGCAATGTAAGCTCAAAAGTAAATGGCGACCATTTTGGTTTTTGCTAAGCGAAACAAGTTATGATAAATTTCATTTTGACATGGAAAAATGCAAAAATAAAAAAAACCAATTCACTAAGGCAATTAAAGAAATTCATGAAACATAATCTACAACTATTGGATAAAAGAATTAAAATCTTGTGAAGATCTAGCAACATTGATTTAAATTGCTGTCTAAACAATTTGTTGAATTGACCATCAACAAACAACTGTTTCCATTCTAGTCTCACTAACTTATGCAAAATCCGATTTCTATGGTTTAAATGCTCTGAACAACAAAATTGACACAGTTTCACTCGATACCAGCATTCCGAACGAAATTTTGGAGTCTTATCAAGATTGTCAGACGTCCCAACGTTCCAGTGTTAGCGGAGACATGGTTCGACTTAAAATTTTATATTTAAAGCGTTTTTTATCGAAGTAGTTATTTGGCCTACTGATGAGACTTAATGGAAATTGAATTCATTTCATGCATGCAATGTTGATCAATTTTTTTATTGATCTTTTCAATTAATTACTTACACGGTATTGTCCAACAGAGCGAGTGGAGAATACGGCGAGTTGACATGCGCAGACTGAAAGATGATGAATTTGTCACCATAACCCAGAGGCAAATAGCTTCAATAATTATTGTCCACTGTAGGCTAACCATGTTAAAGTAAGAAGTATAAAAACTTTGTGCAGTGCACACAACAGAGAAATCACAGGGATCTAGGAGTCTGCTCACTTCTGTGATACTATGAATAAAAGTACCATGGATTATACCTACTTCACTGACCATTTCACAGAGAATGAGACACGCCAACATGTCTAGAAGTTCACGAGTTATATGCAGAATTCTGTAGATACACATATAAAAGATGATAATTCCACTGAGGACAGAGATTGAGGCCATTGATATGGACACAATGTAGAGGATTGGAGAATTGTTGACATGATGTTGCAGACTGGCGGCCGTAGAATTAGGAAGAGAATTCGTGGAGGCAAAGCTTGTCATGATTAACGGCAAAATTGATGTTGCGCATTCAATGATGCATCAGATATAAATGGCATTTGCTGTAGTGTGCTGATCTAAGTGCGTTATGAGTAGTTCATGAATTATTTAAGTTCTTATCAGCTCTCATGTTTGATAATAGACGATAATAGTTCAAAAGCTGAATACACAGATACATCGTTACAGTCTCCATGTTAATCACTATAAATAGGCTACCATGTGCAAATTCCTAATTTCGTGATGTCATTGATATTCAAGCGATGCCAGTCATCATGGCAAATAACAGAAAAATCAAAGTTTCATTATGTGTTGATCGTAGGGTGACCACACATCCCGGTTTTAGCTTACTTGTCCCGGCGTCTCGAACATGTCTCTCGGAAGAGATACATGTCATGGTTTTGCAGGATCTCAGTGCTAAGGATCAATTTGTTTGTGTTTCAGTTTGTCAGTTTGAAGATAGGCACTACTGCATGCATTAGGATCTCTACGTAAAGACAAATAAATTCTATAGTCAGAGAAATGCAATTTGATTAGTTTGATAACGGCTCATGAGCTCGAAAATGACAATGAAATGTAATCAGATTCTCTCAGTCGAGGTAAAAATCCATTTCTTAGTATCAAATTGTTTTGTAGCTCAGGGAGCAAGTGGCAATGACACAATAACAAAATAGTGTGAAATTGATGATTACACATCAAGATAATGGGGAGAATGCCAGGTATATACACATATACGTACTCGACATACTGCATGGATGAAAATGTAGCAAGAATCCGTTATTGTGCAAACGTGAAAGTATAGCGATGAGGTAAAGAATTGGTACTGCGTGTACAATGCGATTATTAAAAAAATACTAAGAGACGTTGAAAATGGCAAACGCATTTAGTAAAATGAATCCCAATAAGATAATCCCTCTCTAGCAGACAGTTACTTTCTTTCGAGGCAAGTCCGAAACATTCAGGGGCTACCGTCGACCTAAGATTAACATGCGGACACCATCTATTCGGTTTCAAGAGAAATATCAATGCCCATATCGAATATGCTGCAAAACCATGTCAGCACGAAGTCAGGCACTACCCTCTCGACCATCCGCCAGCCTGCATGGTTTGGTAAGTTCCGAAACTTTGAGATTGTGAAGGATCGTACTAAGGATTGCAAACTGAGGGTCCCGAAAGTTTTCGTGTAAGTCCACACCAAAATCCCGGGATTTCAAAAAGTATATGGGATTCAGGGATTTCGAACAGCAATCAGGAACAGCAATAGTTGCAACAGAGCATAAATATACGCCCTGATTCCATTTTGGCTTCATGACCAAGCGTGCGTGCAGCAGGCCCAGACAGTTATTCAACTTTTTTCAATAAATTGCCGGGTAAGGTTCGATTCAATAGGCAAGTCTGGCTCTGCCTAATTTTGAATTAATCAAATACTGATAATTAGACTTATAATTTCACTTAACTATAAGTGATTCAAACAATACCTGAAGCTCCTATAGTCTGCGATGCTGCATGAACGATATCTTTTGGTATAATTTCATGTCTAAATATGCACGCGTAATTTGTCGCATATTATGTCTCAATGATGATTGTGAATTTAAGGTGGTGTCTACTGTCTTGACACATTTACCATTAGTATATGTGATTTGCGTAAGTCTTTTACTCCTAACTCTAAACGAGGAACATCCGTTCGAAACGCGTGGCATCTCCCTGAGACGGGCAAACGCGAACAATGGATTTTCCGAGCCTTCTATCGAAGAGTATCGCCTAACTATCGGGTTAACCAACTTAAGATGATAGAATATACATCCGTAGGGAAAAGTAAAAACAAAACCTATTTTATTTTGCAAGCTATTTCATCGGTAATTCAATGAAAATTTGATCACACTTTACAGTGCGATTTTAGTTTTATCGATATTTCACGTGGGTACTTTGCTGTCATACACATTGTCACCCAGTGAATACACTGTCACGTGAATATTCACCTCCAAGATCAAACATTGATCAAGATTTCGAAGCCGTGAAGATGAAAGCTTTGTTAAAACCTTAAAGCACCAAAGTGTGACATTTCCATTGCATATTTCGTGATCTCGGTTTTATTAGGGAAATAGATGTTAAGTAGAGTAGTAAGAAAACGGCGAACACCAGATAGCGCAAGATGGCCGCCATCGCTGCGTCCCCCCCCTCTGGCTCGGCAGAGTGTCGTGGTCGGCCGCCGTGGTGCTTCGTGTCTGAGTCCCCCCCCTCTGGAACGATAGAGTGTCGTGGTGGACTTGGGCGACCGCCAGGATTAGTGTTGAGGCTATAGTGTGTGATGTTTTTGGTGCAATCTGCTGAATGTTGGGTTGTAAAATGGGTTGTTTCGAGTGGAAGGAGTGGTTGGATGAGAAAACGGAGGTCGGATTCGTGTTCAGCGTGAAATTTTGCATCGGTAGGGTGAGTTTCAAGTCGATCGGAGAGAAAAAATTTTTCTTCAAAATTTTAACAGAGTTAGAATTTGGGACGTTTTGGTGTGTAGCGCCCAAACGAAGCATCGGATGAGAAAACGGAGGCCAGATTCGGAATCTACGTGAAATTTTGGGTTAGGAAGGATGTTTCCAGCGAAATCGGAGAGAAAAAATTTTCGGCTGACGTCCCCCCCCCTCTGGACAGCTCGCTTCGATTTTGGCTTCCAGTGGACGGATTTTGTCGTGCGATAGCTCGTTTGAAAGCTAAGAGTGAGACAAATTCAGTGAAAGAATCGGCTTGTTCCTATCTGTCTTCGTTTAGATGTGAGACGCCATTTAAGATTTTGGGACATTGGTGAAAAACGACAGAGTTAGAATTTGGGACGTTTTGGGCTCTAGCTTCAAAACGAAGCATCGGATTGGAAAACGGATTTCAGATTTGGAATCAGCGCGAAATTCTTTATATGTATGGTGAGTTTCAAGTCAATCGGAGAGAAAAAATTTTCAACATTTTTCGAAAAAACGACAGAGTTAGAATTTGGGACGTTTTGGTGTGTAGCGCCCAAACGAAGCATCGGATGAGAAAACGGAGGCCAGATTCGGAATCTACGTGAAATTTTGCGTTAGGAAGGATGTTTCCAGCGAAATCGGAGAGAAAAAATTTTCGGCTGACGTCCCCCCCTCTGGACAGCTCGCTTCGATTTTGGCTTCTAGTGGACGGATTTTGTCGTGCGATAGCTCGTTTGAAAGCTAAGAGTGAGACAAATTCAGTGAAAGAACCGGCTTGTTCCTATCTGTCTTCGTTCAAAAGTTAGAGCGGTTACAAGATTTTAGGTCGGAGCTCGCTTACCTGAAAAAATCCTAAGTGTCAGAGTGACTTTGTATGGGTAAAATTTTGAAAATTTTCCAAAGTGTGGAATTTCGACCTGGGACCGTCACCAAAACATTTTTCATCAAATTCTGAAATTTCGCTGACGTCCCCCCCCCTCTGGACAGCTCGCTTCGATTTTGGCTTCCAGTGGACGGATTTTGTCGTGCGATAGCTCGTTTGAAAGCTAAGAGTGAGACAAATTCAGTGAAAGAATCGGCTTGTTCCTATCTGTCTTCGTTTAGATGTGAGACGCCATTTAAGATTTTCGGACATTGGTGAAAAACGACAGAGTTAGAATTTGGGACGTTTTGGGCTCTAGCTTCAAAACGAAGCATCAGATTGGAAAACGGAGGCCAGATTTGGAATCAGCTTGATGTTATTGTCCAATGAGGATCATCATCCAATGAGAATCAAGCATTTCTTTATAAATAGCGAGCCTTCCACAGTGAGAATCATTCCATCGTTGAATCACACGAGTGACGGACGCACATTTTCTCTCTCTCTAGTTCCCTGTTCTATTACCCAACTAAAATGGTAAGTCGCTACTTCCCTCCCTCTCCTCCCTTGAACGTAAACTTAATACAATCTTTTTTCATTTTCAGGCATCTACTCCATCTGCTGCACTAGTAGGACAAAATGGCGGTCAAACGTTACAAGGTTCGCTACGGTCAGATCATCTACAACTGAGGCCAGTGGAAGAAACATCCAAGGTACATAATCCTACACCGCTACAGCGTAAATTTAAACAAGCCTTGCGTTATGATGATCATAGCGTAGTACTCCAAACGGGAATGCTCCCTTCCACGGATGTCAAGATAATGCACAATCAGTATGGGGACTACATACTGATCCCCGTGAGTCCGTACATTCGCCACCAACTTGATATTATTGAGGAGTACGTGACATTAAATATGGACATTCCTACTCCTCTTGCTCAAGAGTGGAAGGCGAGAGATGACAAGGATACTCCCTATAGAAAGATTTGGGATGGTAATCACATTTGCCTACCGGTATCACATTGGTGTACTTACTATAAGAAGGAGGGAGATCATTCAATACCCATCAGATGTGATGAGCTCGGAGAAGGTACTTGGGATATCCTTTTCAAAGTGAATGGGCTATATTATGGTCGACACAAGGATAATAAAATAGCCTCTCTCTCCATGCATATGGAATCCATCCTATATATTCCGAAACCACCCAACGTGGACGACATAATTGATCAAATCCTTAACAGCAGTGGTACGAAGCGCAAGTCGGAGAAGAATGCTACATCAAAACGCAAATCAAAGAAGGAGAATTACTAGTCCTTTCCTAACTCTACCCTATGACAATTCGCTTATGTGCTTTGAGTGTCGTAGACGTGGTCTTATTAGATACATTTTACTTCTTCGTTGCCATCATATCATTTGTGTATTTTGTCGTGAAAAGCATCGATGTAATTCTTCATTTTGTAATATGTTATAGAACGCTTCCTTAGATGTGTAAATTTCCATTTTAGGCTTCTATCATCATTTTTATGGATTGTGAGGGTGAACCTGTACAGGAGCTCAGTGCTATTGCTATGAACAATTGGACATATCAGATTGTTAGTGTCTATCATCAACATGCCAACTGTGATCCCAATGTTGATCAATGGGCGAGAAAACACATTCATGGACTTAATCTGAAATATTTGCAAGACTATGGCTTTTCTTGTGAGAGTGCTCTTCTTATTGACTTTAAACGATGGTTAGCTGCTTTCAATGTTATACGCATCTTTTGTAATAATCCTGGTAAGGAGAGGAAAGTATTTCCCAATCTAATCATTGATGATATTTTGCTCCCGCCTTGGGATAGTAGAGTGAATCAACATTATCATGAAGTCACGAAACGTTTTAAGGATTTGTGTGTTCCTATTTTGTCTATTCGTTGCAGTAGCTACGTTCATAACCAATGCTTCTTTCCTCCTTACCTCAACACTGCCAAAGTCCTGTATGGTTATCATTGCTCGCTGTATGATAGTTATCAGCTGTATCTATTTTATCTCTTTCAAACCATTGATTTATAATGCATGCTTGTTACCGTTATTCAATAAATGTTACTATGAGAAGAGTTGTTGTTTTCATGCAATGGATGGGTCAGTTAAAGGGCGATCATGTCTTTCTCAAACGACTGCGGAACATTACGTTTTCATAGGCAAAGTTTAAAAGGAGCTGTTCAAGATTATGTGATAAATTTTCATAAAGATGAGACCGACATCGAAGCAGTGGTCGATGATGCTAGCACTCTATTTCTAGAGTTAATGAATACATTCTCTGATAGCATTATCATGGCGCGATTAGTTGCGAAAATTAAGTTTAGTCATTTTGGAAAGGAAGAGGTGGAAAGTCGCTCTTTCCATTTTGCTTCTTATTCAATGGAAGTGGTAGATCACCCCGAAGAATTTTTTAAAAGACATATGATAAAAATTGCTGAACGTCTTAACGCATTTAACCATCATGGTAGCAGTCTAGTGATTGAAGCGATTTCAGATATTCACATTCAACTTTCCATAAAGAAAAATTGAAAATGCAGTGGTACTTGATTGTAGCACAACTGGTTTTCGAGCTATGTCTGCTCACTCTCGAAGTATATTCCTTCTGTACATGCGTCTATTATTTAGAAAAGGCTAGCAAATTCATATCTTCAAAAAGACTTGCTATAGACATCAGTAACGGTGAAACTATGTGTTGCGATGTATGTAAGCGAAAGGATGGAAATGAAAAGCGCATCTTCAAGAGATGTAAGCATGCTTTTTGTCAACGCTGTTTCATACGTAATTGCATTCAACTTTGCCAATGTAACCACTGTGACATTGCTCATTTCGAGTGTCACTTATGTCGCAATAGTTAGTACCTATGCAAATGTGGTAAAGATAGGTTTTAGCAAAGACTAACACGGAAAATGGCGAAACGTAAAATGACGAAACGTAAAAGTCAAAAGTTTTCTTCAGCCATTCAAGCTCTCCGACGAATGAAAGCAAATCAGCGATACAATGCTATACGACATGCTAACGATAAATTCATTTGTGAAATTATTTCTCATGTGAGGAAGTTGAGGACGAAGACATTAGCGCCAAAACAACGAAAGTTACTTAAGCGATATGCTACGAAATTGCGTTTCATCTCCAATCCTAAAGTCGCCCTTCAAAGAAAGAGGAAAACTCTAACACAAAAGGGCGGTTTCCTTTCAGCAATACTTCCAATGATAGCTCCTGCCGTGGGCAACCTATTGGGAAATATCTTTGGCTCTAAGCGTTAATTATGCAAATGTTGAGTCTCAAAGTAATAAAATGGATTTCAGACTTCAATGTGATAAAGTTCTGACTGTATCAGGTCCATCTCATGCAGGTAAAACTGTTTTCACGCTGAATTTATTGGATAAAAGAAGGGAGTTGTTTAAGGAACCTATCAATCGAGTGATTTGGTGTTATGGTATTTATCAACCGTCGCTGTTTCAGGAATTGCAAAGTCGCAACTTTATTCGACATGAAGGAATTATTCCAGTGGATAAACTTCAGTCTAATGATGTTGTTGTATTGGATGATTTATTAAAAGAAAGTAAGAATTCAAAAGATGTTACAGATATGTTCACTCGCGCAGCACACCATAAAAGGTGTTTTATCATCTATATTACACAAAATTTATTTCCTGATGGAAAAGAAGCTCGTACACGAAACCTGAATACACACTATTATGCTATTTTCAAGAATCCGCGAGATAAAAGTCAATTTGAAATTTTAGCGCGACAAGTTGCACCCAGAGGATCAAAAGCCTTAATTGAAATTTTTCAAGCAGCTACTGAAAAACCATACGGTTACTTATTCATTGACTTTACGCAAGAGTGTCCGGAAGAATTTAGATTTCGAAGTGATATTTTGAAAACTCCCATGATTATCTACAAACTATGAGTTCTTATTCTCGCATGATTGTTATTCCTCAGGATGAATATGTACAATTGACTGCCATGCAGCAAGTAAAGCAACCTCTTGCAAATCAAATGTATAGGAAAGAAATAGATTATCAGCAAAATGTTCACATCAAAGATCCACATCGTGCTGTATTATTACAATCGGAAACTGTTGAGCAATTGAAAAACTTGAAGAATAAGATGCGTGACTCTGTATCGACTGCTACACCTTTAGCATCTCGCGCACATGCCATATCTCTTTTCAATAGTATTGAGCCCCATCTCAATGTAAATGATAGAGGAGAAATCATTACAGATGAAAATAAAGTGATTGATGCTTCACGTTATGAAGACTTGATTCAGTATGCGACACGTAGAAAGCGCCGTCAGGGCTATGTTCCACCTGGTTGGCCATACTTTCTTAAACTATTGAAAAAGCATAATGTGCCAAAATTTGCTTTAAATAATGAGACATTGAAAGAACTTGATTCAACAGTGGCTACTACTCCAATGCTTCAGACGATGAAAATGCCAACAAATTGGTTTAAGAAGTCACCTGCTACATCCCCTTCCACACTCACTAAGCAAACAAGAGGAAGAACTCGACGTAGATCTACATCGCCACTAAAACTGGTAAAAGGAAAACGTAAAACAGCTCCTCCCAGGAAATACATGTTCTCAGACTATTAATATGAAGCAGATGTGTTGCTTGCCATGTAATGAGCCGCCAGAGGTGAATGTCGTTGTCACTTGCACTTGCTGCGCCAGCTCTCATAATGAAACCCCTAAGCAATGTGAACACGATCGCAAAACCGCTAAAGCTAAATGCTGCAGTTGTTGTAAATGTAGAAAGGCAAGAAAACAAAAAGATGAGAAGGAGGAAAAAGAGTCAGTCGTCATCGACTGAACGTTTGAAGTCAATCTATTATGATGTAAAACATCCGGCAGGATTTGCATCTATCAAGAAATTATCAAAAGCGAGTGGTCTTCCACAATCACAGGTGAAACGATGGTTAAAGGGTCAGGCTACCTATACACTCCACAAACAAGCGAAAAAGAAGTACCGCACCCGCCATTATATTGTTCATGACATCGATGAACAGTGGCAAGCAGATTTGTGCGATGTTGCCTCCATTTCAAAACATAACTCGGGCAATAATTTTATTTTAACCGTCATTGATATTTTCTCGCGTTATGCGTGGGCTCAACCTTTAAAAACTAAAGAAGGGAAAGGAGTAGCAAAAGCATTCCAAACAATTTTTCGAGAAGGTCGCATTCCAAAAAGAATTCAGAGTAATCAAGGAAAAGAGTTTGAAAATTAGCATGTGACAAGATTATTTGAGAGGCATGACATTGAGTTGTTTAGTGTAAAGAGCGCTTATAAAGCTGCACTCGTTGAACGTTTTAATCGCACATTAAAAAATCGCTTGTGGCGACATTTTACTGCCAACTTGACACAAAATTGGACAAAGGTTCTACAAGATACACTCCATGCCTACAATCACTCTATCCATCGTTCTATTGGACTCAGACCAGTAGATGTAAATGCTGACAATGTAGATAAAGTGCGCGAATCATTCCAACGTAAACGCACTCATGTGAAAAGTGATGTGAAAATTGGCGATAAAGTTCGTATCTCAAAAGTGAAAAGTGTTTTTGCTAAAGGGTACCTCCCGAATTGGACAGAGGAGGTATTTACAGTATCAAGGATTAATCAAAAAGACTCTCCGACCACCTACAAGTTGAAAGATTACGATAATGAAGAAATTGAGGGTAGCTTTTACCGCGATGAGATTGAGGTAGTCACTGAAAGTGAAACATATTTGGTAGAGAAAATCATTCGATGTAAAAAACGGCAAGGTGAAGAATGGTGTCTTGTTAAATGGGCTGGTTATCCTTCAAGTATGAACTCTTGGATGCGTCGTGCCGACATCTTTCATCTAAGTGATCGACAGTGATTCATGCAAAGTTGTAACTAACAATGTTTAGGGTTTGAGCTATGAATCCAACTGCCTCATTTTATTCACGACCCTCCTATGTAAGTGGCGGAGGACAAATTTACATCGGTGCTCGCCGCCAACGTGGAGGTAGCATACTTGGTGCACTGAAATCTGTTGTAGCACCTCTCATATCCAATGTCAGTAGATCTTTGAAACGAAATGTTTTAAGTAATGCCGTTGGCTTTGCTGGTGATGTTGCTAGTGATCTTTCCAGAGGTAGAAGTTTTAAGAGCAGTTTGTTGAATCGTGGGAAGGAACGCGGTTTAAAAACATTGAAGCAGACCATTGCTGGTGTTACTCAAGGAAAGAAATCACCTAAACGAATGAAAAAAGGAAGGAGGAAACATCGCGGAGCTGGTAAGGTGCGATCTTCAGTCAAAAGGCATTCACGCAAACGTCGCAGAGGCTCTAATCATTCATCAGGCGCTAAACGACGACGCTGCTATAACTTCTAATCATGGAGTGTAAAACTTCCGGTTTTTGTTTGTTCGATCAACAAGCCATACAGACAGATATTCTTAGTTCAAGTATTGTAGATTATCATCCTCGAACAGCTGAGAATGCTGGCCCCATTGAATTTGTTATTCCTGGTGGTAGTGATGACTACATAGATTTGAGTTATGCGATGCTTGATTTGAGGTTTAGAATTCAGCAAGCAGATGGAACTGCCATTGACGATACACATAAAGTTGGACTGAACAATTTACCATTGACTACATTACTTCGTGATGTTTCTCTAACGATTGGAGAGCAGCAAGTGGAAGGTGGTCAAAGCGATTATCCCTATAAATCATATTTCAATCATGTATCACAGTTTCATCCAGCAGCACAAAAAAGTCATATGGAAGCCATGGGATGGTACAGAGATGAAGCAGGAAAATTTGATGTTGAAACAAACAGTGGCTTTGTAAAGCGATCTGCTATGATTAAAGATAGTAGAGTATGTCAGCTATATGGTCCGCTGAATTTAGACTTCTTTAGACAGTCAAAGTTTTTACTGTGTAATACCAGCATGCGGCTCAAGCTGACATTGAATAAGCCTGAATTTGCGCTGAATGCATTTGCTAAAGTTGACAATTTTAGAATTCATGTGGAAGATATTGCACTTTACATTCGTCGAGTAGTACCGAATCCAAGTGTCATTAGAGGGCATGCTGAAGGCCTTAACCGCCAAAATGCCATTTACCCCGTTCAGCATACAAAGCTTCTCACCTTTACAATTCCGAAAGATCAAAAGAGTTTCATGAAAGATGGCCTCTTTCCATCGGAAGCACCGAAGCTCCTCATGGTGGCAATGGTTGAAAATGATGCATTTAATGGTAATATAAAGAAGAATCCTTTCAATTTTAAACACAATCAGTTAAGTGAAATTGCTTTACGTGTAAATGGTGTGAGTCATCCTGGTCCACCCTACAAACCAGATTTTGCTTCGGATCAATTTATGCGCAGTTATGTTGATTTTATGGACGTTTTTGGCTTTTACAATACGGATGACACCAACGGACTGACTATGAAAGAGTTTAAGAGTGGATATACTATTTATGCATTTGATTTGACTGCTGACAGCGATATTAGTGCACCCTATCGTCAAGCGAACGTGCCTCATAATATTCGTTTGGATTTGACGTTCAAAAGAACACTACCTGAGACGATCAATGTATTAATTTATGCAGTCTTCGATTCAAATATTGAAATTACAAAGTATCGTGACGTGATTCTTCAGTATAATCGTTAATGAGTTGGTTGACTGCTGACGATATTAAGACTAAAGTGCAGCGTAATGCAGACGAAGCGACGTTGAAAGCTTTCGATAATGTCTATTCACTCGATACCTTACCACCTGCAGTAAATCACTATCCCATCTTTATTGTGCTAAACACTCATTCACAGAATTTAGGCGGTGAGCATTGGAAAGCGATCTTTATTGGAGAAGACCGACGTGGTGAACTATTTGACTCTCTTGCTCAACCTCCAAATATACCAACACAGCAGTGGTTGAGAAAACATACGCGTCAATATCAGCGAAATGAACGCATACTACAACATCCACTTTCATCAACGTGTGGTGCTTTTGTACTGTACTTCATCTTAAGACGTTTACATGTATCTCGATTTGCATCTGTTATTCAAAACTTTTCATGTAATCCATCCTCTAATGAAAAAATGATTTGTAAGTTCTATCATGATTTGAAATAAAAACATCATGTTGGAAAAATTGTTTTTTATTTTACAATCCGCTGGGTACGTACATACTCAATGAGATAGTCTAGGATCATATTTGCTTGTACATGAGATTTTAGTCCAGTAATGATCACTTTACTATTATGAAAGATTGCCACATGCACAGGTAACCAACAACTAATGAGAGCTGCAGGAAAAAGTTCGGGTTCATAACACAAACTGTAACTGCTGGTACGAATCTTCAAAAATGATACACTGTCACTCAATTGAGTAGAGATCACCATATTGTCCACAGTCAGATTCGACATCACACACCTCTCCCTCTTCCATATCCGACGTAGTAGTCTTTGTAGCTCTAAGCGCATTGACTGCGCCGATGAATGAGAAAGGGCGCCGAGAATCTGTACAGTCCCATTTGGGAAGAGTTGAAGATTCCGTGAATTGTTCATCTTCACCACTAACATTTGAGGACGGCCCGGGTAATACTTGCTGTTTGGAAGCTGTTGGTGTAATGTTGTGAGATCGATTTTGGTGTAGAGTCTGAAGCGACGGAGAATGTTGACGATGGTGTAGCGATGGCGCTTCATGATGAAAGAATGAGTAAATTGAGCGATGTACCTTCCTTTTATACTTTTCCCAACTACCTTGATGAAATGTGAAGTTAGTATGAAGTTGGGAATGATAGAGTTGAATTCGCCGATTGTTGACGCGCAGCCAGATGCGATTTCCAATACGTGAATGTCTTTTCATATAGAAGTATTTCAAGTCCTTCATGATATGATGTAGAGATTGAAAATGACGATAAGATAAAACAAACTCTCTTCTCACATTTCCAGTTGAATCTTTGAAATAGACGTTTCGATCATGATCCGTTTCAATACGTTGTAGGGAATCTAATTTCCAACTCATGGTACGTGATAGTCATGTCTGATTAAGATTTGCATAGTAGGGCGATGAACTCACGACGAATAAATGTCATGATGGAGCGATGTATGTATCTTCTATACTTCTCCCAATTGTATTTGCGAAATGAGAAACAGTTTGCGGAATGAGAATGGTAGATTTGAATTTCATTTCTGTAATGTTGAAGCCAAACTTGATCACCCAGGGAGATGAATCTTAATGTTTCAAAATATTCCAAATCCCTCATGATATCATTGAGGTTGACAAATTGTCGCCATGTTAATGTAATTCCTCTTGATGTATGACCATGAGAATTTTTGAAATGTACGTTTCCATCACGATCAACTCTGATATATTGTAGAGAGTCCAAAATCCAAGTCTTCATGATGTTATGCAAAGTTGCAGATTAGCAATATGAAAATGTCGTTTTATCATATTTTGCTTAGCAATGCGGCTACAAAGAGATTTACTAGTAATCGAGCCGCACTCTTTTCTACTCCCATTGATCATGCACAACAGCTAAATGGGAATTGGGAAGTGGGTGTCACTCAACTTGTTTATAGCAACTGTGTCTATACTTTTGATCATGAGGTGATGACTATTAATATGAGGCGTACAGCTGCTTACAAATGTGAAAAGGGCTGCCGAGTATACATTCCACAGTGGCCAAAGAAAGATCTCTTATTATGTAAAAAGTTTATATATGATTTCCTGAATAAAGCGTGTAAACATATTGCCCAATTTACTCCGCACAATGATGATTATACTTATATACATCATGTAGTTGAGAAAGATTGGATTGTTGGTTTAAGTCCAAGTTTAAGAAATGATTTAGGTTACCTCGCTAGCGCCTTGACAAGCTATGATAATTTTAACGTTAATTACCACATAAGTGGTCATAAACAGTTAATATATCGAGAGGAAGCTTATTATGTAGATCTTATTCCAAGAAATGAGAAGACGTTGGTGAAGAAGATTGTGATTAAGCCAAGAAAGACAAACATGACTCCTGAAACATTATTGAAGAAATTTAATTATCTCCTTCGAGTTGATGGTAAACAAGTGGCAACATTGACTTATATCAAATCATCTAATCATATTGCAATAAGCAAATTAAATGATGATGATCTAGTATTAGTTTGTTCAAAAGATTTTCATCAGTTCTTACGACATCGTTCTGCAGCTGTTCATGGAAAATCTGATATGCAACATTTACCATGTGAAAGACCAAATCAATTTGATACAGAATGGACCGTATCTTTATACAGAAAGTGTGTAGAGCCTTTTGGTGGTTTCTTACATGAAACAAGAGTGTTGATGCCTCGCATTATTACTTCGGTTAAATTGGTTGTAGATTATTTAAATGAAGTGATTAATGAGCAACATATTTCATTTTCTGAAAAAGAAGGTACTTTGTCTCTCACTATAAGTGGAAAAGGTATTGAACTAATTATGGATAAAACTCTAATGGACATTTTGGGTTTTGACCAAAATATCTTTAAAAGTGGTACTGTAACCAAAGCTAGCGCAGACATGTCGCTATCGCGTCGTATTAACTATTTTCAGATATATTCCAATATTGGTGAAGATGTACGTGTGGGAGATGTTGAAGCTCCATTGCTAGCAATGATACCATACCAGCCAAAAAGCTGCAGTATTTTATCTGAGCATACTTTCAAGAAAGTGCATTATACAAAGCTGAAATCAAACTACATCCCACAAATTGATATTGCCATTTATGATGATGCTGGTGCGTTGATTCCTTTTCATAAAGATGCTGTGACAAGTATTACACTCCATTTCCGAATGAAGAGTTAATGCAAAAGTATGCTATTATATTTTTCCAATGTGAATAATATGGAAAGTGAAAATAAGGACTCGTTTCTAATCTACTTGCCCAGTAATGCTTCTATGAATAAATTTCCCAAAAATAAACCATCAGACTATCGAGTAGAATTAAATCGCCCACTGCATTTAGAAGGTGAATGGGAGGTTGGCGTTTCTAGTATTTGCTATGATAGCAATATTCAGAATGTGAATGATTTGGAAGAAATGATATTGACTCCTCGCACCCATGATGGAATAACGATGAATAATGCATTCCAGTTCCCATACAATTTAACATCAGATGGAAAATGGAACTATGAATGGATTCAGATAAAATCAGATTCTTATGAGCCATTTGGGAATGAGAAAATTATTAAGGCATTCAACAGTGGTAATACTTCCATCATGAAGAATAAAAATCAGAAAGCTTATGAGTTTACTATCTATCATTGGAGTGGGAGACAGTTCCTCCGCTTTCATTCTTTTACTAAAGGTCTTACGCTGAGGTTGGATAGTGAATTCTATCCGCATCTTGGTTTTGGTCATGGACTACATCTAACGTCAATTGCTACTGCAAATGTTAGAAAAGTTTATTCAAATCGAATCAACAAATTTCATTATAGATTTAAAATATTTGATGAAGATGTTGTAGAATGCGAAGAACGCATCATTTTGAAAAAGCGTGGTATTCAACCTTTATCACTTATTGAGTTAGTAAAACGATGGAATGAGACTGTGGGTAAGAAGTATGGAGAAAAAATTATGGCGGACAAAAATAAGTTGGTTATTCAGAAATATAATGACAAACTTACAGTTTATTTCTCTCCAACCTTGCGTCATTTTGTAAGACATTATACACCTATTATTGGAAGCGGTGTGGTGTATGCTTCTCATGAATATCACACTAAAGCTGATTCAGTTAATGATGAATGGTGGGTGGACATCTATGGCGATCGCATCAAGAAAATTTACCAGTCTTATGAAGAATCTAAAGTTGCTATCAATATAATGCCGCGTCTATATCATACAGTTGAAAGCTTCATTCATGTAGTAAATCCTTATATACAACAGAAGTTGAAGCATGTGATGAAAAGTAAATATGATGTAAAGACACACCACATTTCGTTTTCAATTGAAAATCAACGCGTTGTTCTGAAACTGGGTGATGACATTCAATGTCAATTGAGTAAAAATTTGAAAAAACTCTTTGGTTTTTCAATGCTACAAACAGTGTTTGCTGCTGCGCATACGATTGGTATAGAAACACCAATGACACTTGATAAACATGAACAGCACCTTTACATTCAAAGTGATTTGATTCTACCTATTTCTGTTGGTGAGAAAAAAGAATACATTTTACGTGATTTCATTCATGATAAAGACGCTTCATATGGAATAGTCGAGAAGATGTTTGAATCTATTTTCTATCATCCCGTCGTCAAACAAACTATACCCTCTATTGCTATCAAAATTACCAATGGTTTACAAGAGTGCATCCATGTGAAAGATACTAAATCCCTCATAACGTTAGTGTTTCGGAAAACAAAGTGAAGTCATTGTGATATGTTTATTGAAATATGTACATGAATGTGAAGCAATAGACTTTATACAACATCCACTGAAAATATATACATGAGCGCACTTCAATAAACATTGTTATATACAAAAAGTCTTTTTACTTCGTGAAGGGTGGAAATATACAGGGATAGGAAAAATGTCTTTCAGTGGAAAAGTCATCACATGGGGAATGTACAGATGTGGACACATATTCACAAGGAAAAAACAATCTCATGCGATACATAAAACAACAATGTTTATCTACAGAAATCAACATCAAAATACTAAGTTAAGGATGATTATGCTAAGACGTCTCCTGAATGTGGTAGTGTGAGTTTAATTCTTTTGGGTGGTGGTATGTTTGTGTCAGGATGTCCATGTGGAAGAGATATGTTGTGTTCTAACCAGCACCTCTTATCCTCCCATGCTGAAAGCGCCCGTTTCCTAAAAGTATGAGTTTTGATCTCATGCGACTTAGATTTTAAGATTGTCATATTGACAAACGTTATATTTTTATTTCTATAGGCTTTCCTGAAATTCTTATGTTTCATATTTTGCACAATGGATTTTGATATGCCTTTAGCGCGCTTAATGCTATCGTCGCTATCCTTTAATTTCATACTGTACATTTTTGGACGGAGGAGAATCATTTCATCTATTTCCTTCCCTGCTGTCTCATCCTTAAAGCAGCCAAGTTTTGCCTTATTTTTGATGGAGTAGAGTGGATGATCAGCAGGATAATTTGATGTATCAAAATATCTTTCTAAAGATATTCCTACTTCATTAAAATTTAAATCTTTTTGAGTGGTAATACCTAAGAAGAAACTATCTGTATCACCACCCAACAAACGAACCTCTTTTACGAGAGGACATGGTTTTAGTATTTTATAGAAGAGTTGATACATTTCAAGCTTGGAGTAATCTAGAACAGCTTGACCAATATAGATGGGCTTGCACAACTCAACTTCAGATTTTATCATTTTAACACCTATAAGGTCCTCATCGATAATGTCTCTATCGATGAATAGAGGTGATGAGACCAATTTGTGATACTTTTGATCATCATTAACTAGTTTGTAGTTTACGCGCTTTCTAACATCCTCCATCGTCTTACCAAATAGACTGTTGTTCTTATATTTATAAAAATCTTTTTCAAAGTTATTTTGGGCTAGTGCACGTTTCTGGCTGTTGCTATCAATATATGGCTTGAGGAAGGCTTTCTGTCTAAATTTAATAATGCGGTGAACTCTTTTTAAAATCATGCCCATTTCTAAATAAAATTTTAAGATGCTAAAGTGGACTAGATAGTTTTCTTTATCATACTGGGTGAGTAAAAGTTTGCGACAAGGCTTATAGTCGGGTTGTCCACATGATTCTAAATCTTTATGAAATTGTTTCATAAAGTCGGAAAACATATCTTTACTCACTTCACCTGATTCGGGTGCGAGTGGAAAATCTACGGTTTTATGTTTAATATTATTTGGATAGATTAGATCTATCTCAAAATAATATCCCCAATCACCTTCATCTGGAATTGCTAGTATGTTAGAAGGGTTGGAGAAATGTTGAATATCACTATCATCTAACCAGCTAAACTCAGAGTGAGGTAGCGGTTTGGATAATGAACTACCATACAAATTATTTTGGTCATAATACTTCAGATGAGTCTGGTCATTGCCTACTATTTTTGATTTTAACCTATGTTTATTTACAAATGTGAGACCACCGCGAATTCCTCGCTCAAATAAATTATACATCTCTGGATCTTGTAAGAGATGAATGGTCTCACCAGTCATTTTAAAAGCAGACTTAAATGACATGGCTGGCAGACTGACAAAGTGGACGGGATCTAACTTATCTTCTTCTAATGCCACTCGTCGAAACTCCTGAAATACATCAGCCAGCAAAAATACATCTAACTTAAGGTAGGCAATCATATATTCACCAAATGTATGGCAGTCAAATTTTATCCATGCATCTTGTGCATGATCATAATCTTCGATCTTACATTCTGCACCGGTCAAATCATTTTTAAATTTATCTATGGGCGGAAGAGAAGTCTCGCCGAGTTTACTAATTGCATCAAAATATGCATATGGAAAGACTCCTTTCCGTGTGATGACTTCATCGGTTAGATTTGGATATTGTTTCTTAAGATTTTGTGTTAGTGGAAGAGACTTTAGATTTTGCACGAGAGAGGCCAGTGATGCAGTCATAAATTGGTAGGAATCTAAAAATTTTATATCAAAATAGACCGTCTTATTTTCTTTAGTTTTATCGACAGGCACTTTTGCTGTCATGGCCATAAACTTCTCTCTCGTTTGTGCTATTACATCAAGCTTCCACTCTTTCATTTGACCTAAACCTCCTTTTATTATCATATGGCTGTCGTAGCCCTTGAAATTATGGAAAATGACGGGTAATGTACGCCGCTTCATCCTCAGCGAAAAATTACATTTTGAACAGAGTGCGTTTCTAAATTTACCAGTGATGTGATCATGGTCGCGCACTTTCTTAATCTTATCATCGTCAAATGTTTTCCTACATTTGGGGCAAACGTTGCAACTATCAAATTTTGCTTGATCATCTGCTGTCATATGCAATGATCTGCGATAGAGTTCACCATCATACTTTTGCTGAAATTTTACAGCCTGTTCGAGGAATTGTAGGAATTGGTAAATACAATCCTCACCTTGCCAGACGCGCATTTTATTTTGCCTACTCCTAAAGTGATCATGCCATACTTCATAGCAGGAAATGGCTGCTGGTCGATGGATGTTATCATCGATATAACATTCGATGTCAGCATAGATGACACGAAGAGGACTTAGTTCATCGCCATTCTCTCTATATGAAAACTCCTTATCTTTGGGCATGCGTTCCATTTGCAGTTTACCTCGCTTACACCACTCATAATGAGTTTCAAATTTGTTTTTACTCCTAAAGTTCCGAATGCATCTGTCACAGTAATAAATCTCTGATGAGGTAGAATTTCTTAAGTGGTGGTATAAGCGAGAAATTTTGGGAATGCCGCAGTAGTGCCATTCCTCACTATCATCCTGTCTTACTAATAAAAGGTTGACAACATGGTCATAACAACTCGAACGCGAGTTGTAGCGCACACCCTTCAATCCCTTTTCCCAAACATGGAGAACTATTTTAATGTTGTTCAATTTTTCAAATTTTTCTATATCTTTAATTTTCATATCGTCACTATTACAGTCATCGAAGTTTAATTCATTCTCCCACTGCCTATAGCTATATGTACGATTTCGATTCGCATTGATGTCATTATAGTGGAGAATGGAGAGGACAGCATATTTAAAACATTGCGATTCGCAATCGACATTGATGACTGCTGTTTTGTTTTTTAAATTTTTTGGAAGTTTAAAGGAGCCTCGACCACTATGATTTCCTAATAAACTGATTTTAAATAAGGCGGACTCAATGCCGTCAAAAATGAGACCGCTATCGCGCTCGTTAAACTTATCAATATTTAATTTTAATCCTTGGATGTGAAAATTTATCCAAGACTCATAGTCTACAACCTCGGTTGCAGGAGAGGAGGGTATGTGAAACTCTAACCTCTCTATTATTTGTCCAGTATGGTGGTCGATTTTTACATATTTTATTTTAAGATAGATGAGCGCCTTCATCCTAAAATTGTCTAAATTGTTGAAGAGCGCTTCTATCAATGATGAATTTTGATGAAACCATTCCTCAAAGTTAGCAATGGTTTCTGAGGAGTCCATCTGGTAGTTCCTCACTAAATTATTTATGGACACCTCAGTAAGTCGGATAGAGGAGGTACCGTTGGTGTAGGTATCGTTCGTGTGTGTATGTTGAAGTCTGTGCGAAGATAGTTCAAAACGTGTCTCGAAAGACTGAATGCATAAATCGCAAGAAAAGGAGACATCGTTAACAGAATCATCCCTACCTTCGGAGATTGATGCCGGCTTAGGTCGACAAACACCTCGCTTGATGTGTCGGGTGAGATCCCATTTCCTCGTGAAGATGTGCCCACAGTCAGCACATTCCCACTCGTTGCCATGTCGCGACAGTTCTGAGCTGGAACTCGCATCACCTGAAAGAGAAATCATTCTATCATCTCTGTTCAAGCCTCAGTGTAGTGTTACAACCTACCTTGACTCAATAACTCTAAACTTTCCTCGAGAAGAGAGGGCGTTGGTGATGAAGTTGATGCCTGAAATTGAGGAAGATGCTATTAGTCACACGTTTGAGGGAGATGAGAGAGGAAATCTTTAACTTACCATTTTAATGAAATATGATCAGACAGAATAATAGTCAAAGAGAGAGATCGTGCGTTCGTCACTTGTATGATTCACAGATTAAATGAAATGACATGAATGTCACTTTGCTTATATACTTTCATATTCATCATTCATTGGATGTTCATTCTGATTGGTTGCTTGTTGATACTTAAGAATTAGAAAACATTTCAAAGTCATTATTCACAGTCAACATGACAAGCCCTCCGACAACACCAAACACAAAATTCTCTTCTCCATGCTCAACACCAAAGGCGCTCGTTACACCAAACGCTCCAAGAAAGGCGAAGGTGGAGAAGGTGTACCAACTGGACAATATCAGGAAGTTATCATTACCAGCGGATGAGGAAGAGGAGAGTGTATGTGAGAAGGAGTGTCCCGACTTAACAGGCGTGAGGTGGAAGTATCTCCAGTACGATACTGACGATGTGATGGAGATCACCAGCACGAAATTCCTCCACCAATTATGGGAGTGGTACACCCCTAACTCCCAGCCACGAACTATGGCAGAGTGGGAGTATATTGATAAAGTGAGGCTCGCAGTGGAAGAACGATTAAAGCAACTGAACTGTTTTTGTTATCTATGTGAAGTCAGACTCTGGGACGATATTGACGATGAAGACCTTTTGAAATACATGCCATAATAAATGTTTATTTCGTATTATCTTTGCTTTCATACTGACTTACTTGAATGGGGTTTTAGTGAATAATTTAACCATGTATACTTTTTCATTTGGAAATAGTAGCACGCTTAGTCTAACTTGTAAATCTTATAACATTTCATATGGCTGATGATGATAGATGAAATAGTGTTAAATAAAATTAAGATAGCTTACATGATTCTGGGATAGCAATCGACTGCGATCCATGTGTAAAGAGCTTGTTAGACTACGGAAGAGAGAAGTGTGTTATGTTGCGTGTGGCGCGTGAGTGTCCTCCCATTTCATTCCATTCATCAATTCGTCTCATTGATAGAGACAGGTAGAACTCATGGTTCTCATAACGTATGCAATGGATAGTTTATAAGGTAACCTTCGACAGTTGGCTAAATGTCGCCCTGGCGCGAATGCATACTACGTTGAGACAGAGGCAATCACTTGCAAACATGACGCAGAGAGGTTTAACAAGATTGACCATTGCCGAATGTCCCTTGCGGTATACATAGCTACGGGTTTCACCGCCGTCCTATACAGGAACGCCCATCGAAAGGAAGTATTACACCGAACTTCATTTGCAACGTTCAAGTTGACTGATAGCAGATTCAACTTAATGATAGTATTCGCCAGTCTAAAGACTGCCCAGGGCAAACCGCGAGGAGGTTCTATCATGTCTTGCCCCATGGTGGCCCTTAAGAGAGCCGATGGTTCGTTCTCGTTGTATCTGAAAATAGAAGGAAAAATAGATGAAAATATATTCAAGTGATAGAGATGATATTAACTTACCATAAGAGAAATTTAGCCGGTTCGTGACCCCTTCGATGGTGGTGGCTCAGGCAAGTACTTGGCCGGCAGTTTTCGCTTCCGGTGGCGCAATTCTTTGATGTTGCCATCATGCTTGATGGAGACATGGATACAGCGCATCTCCGCCATTGCTCCCTCGTAGCATTCGAACGTGCTGTCGACATCCTCACTTTGCAGCAGAATGTCATCAACAATCCTGCTGTTGATAATTGGTAGGTGGAGTGTTGTTCTGCTCTCCTTGTGCTGCTCGTTCTCAGCCATTTTCATTTTTAGTTGCTCAATCTTGAGCTTAAGCACCCCTTCTTGAGATTTTAAATTTTTAATATTTGCTGCCTGCTCTTCAACTCGCTTTTCACTTTGCAGTGCCCTATCCCGAAAAGCCTCCAAATTTATGACCTGCGTTTTGAGGTTCTTGATTTCCTGGACTTGAGCTTTCAGGTTAAAATTTTCACCTCTCAAAGTCTCGCATTCGTTTCTAAAGCGACTCAGCTCATCTTTCAATTTATTGAGCGCAAACTCCTGGCTAACTTTGGCAGCCTGATCGTCCTTATTCCAGGCTAAAGTTTGGGCTTTAATACCCTTCAATTTTTTCGGGGAAGATTGGCTGATTGGCTTCGCTATTCCTTTAACGGGCACTACAACCTCCTCAGAGTCGGACTCGTCTGAGGTGTCTGAATCACTGCTTAGATCATTTCCTGTAGTTGGAACAGCAGGATCGGCTATTATTGCATTCTGCAATTCTTCATTTCCTGTAGTCGGAACAGGAGGATCGGCTATTATTGCATTCTGCAATTCTTCATTTCCTGTAGTCGGAACAGGAGGATTTATGATATCTGCAATTGCATTCTGCAGTTCTTGATCCAAATCGACCAATTCAAAATAGGGGGCTATGATTTTGCCTATGTCCGAAGTTGTATAATTTGCGAACTTCACAACTGGACAGTTCTGATGCCTCTCATAAAATTTTTCGTGCTGCTTGCCTCTTAAAAACTTTTGGCAATGTGTACAGCCGGAAACAACACCTTTCTCAACATGAATGTGAGGCGTATTCTTATATTTATTCAAGTGGCGTTTAAACTCACCACCTCTCTTCACTTCATCACAAGAGCATTTTTTAAACAGAAATTTTGAGTTGCCTCCCATATTCTGTAGAAGGAAAGATAAAATAGAATTACTGACAAGTAACATTGACAATCATTTTAAAAATACAACTAATATGTCATTCAATACTTGAGGATAGACAAGCTAGGCTGATGAATCCGTTACAGGCATTACTCAGAGGGGATCTTATCCCGACTCCAAGGCCTCGGCCCTCAAATCCAACCTCCCGCGGACAGAGCGTGCGTCATATCACTGTGTTGGTATTCGGACCCCGATTTTGACATGAAAACCGGTGGAGTTATTTACATCAGGAAGCAAGTCTCGAGCCGAAGCTCGCCTCTGACAACTTTATAAATGTCTTAGTTGAATTCAGAAGGTTTGAAAACCCCGAAAATTGCCAAAAATAGCGAATTTAAATTTTTCAACTTTTTAGCACTACTTATGAAATTTTATAAGTAGTCTATCACTTAGGGCAGGTCAATAGCGACCGAACCTTTTTTGAATCAAGTCAAACGGACTTGTAGAAGCAAAGTTACAAGCCTTTAAAGTTTTGGAGTCTTTTATGGCCTGGAGACGAAGGCCATCTCCTGGCTAACCTCTAAGTCTGACGCCTTAGCTGATATCAGCAATGAAATTTTCTAAGTCGGTTTCTTACAGAAACTCGGGATTTGGAATGTCCGAAGCTATCATCGGAGCTCAGAGAGACGACTTACCGTTGACTATCTCTCGTATTAATGACAAGTCTCTCTCGGTTCCCAGCTTATATAGTGTGTGGCGATCAGCTGATGACGTAACACCCATCATCCAAACACTAAAAAACCCGTCAATCTCCGGTTCTAGTGCTCCGATTGAGCTGGAAATACACCATTTCCATGTAGAATTTGACGCTGAATCCGAATCTGGCCTCCGTTTTCCCATCCGATGCTTCGTTTTGGCTCTACAGTAGGCAGCCATCGCAAAAATTCTAACTGTCGTTTTTCCGAAAAAATGTTGAACATTTTTCTCGCCGATTGACTTGAAACTCTCCGATTGACTTGAAACTCACCATACATATAAAGAATTTCACGCTGATTCCAAATCTGAAATCCGTTTTCCAATCCGATGCTTCGTTTTGAAGCTAGAGCCCAAAACGTCCCAAATTCTAACTCTGTCGTTTTTCACCAATGTCCCAAAATCTTAAATGGCGTCTCACATCTAAACGAAGACAGATAGGAACAAGCCGATTCTTTCACTGAATTTGTCTCACTCTTAGCTTTCAAACGAGCTATCGCACGACAAAATCCGTCCACTGGAAGCCAAAATCGAAGCGAGCTGTCCAGAGGGGGGGGACGTCAGCCGAAAATTTTTTCTCTCCGATTTCGCTGGAAACATCCTTCCTAACCCAAAATTTCACGTAGATTCCGAATCTGGCCTCCGTTTTCTCATCCGATGCTTCGTTTGGGCGCTACACACCAAAACGTCCCAAATTCTAACTCTGTTAAAATTTTGAAGAAAAATTTTTTCTCTCCGATCGACTTGAAACTCACCCTACCGATGCAGAATTTCACGCTGAACACGAATCCGACCTCCGTTTTCTCATCCAACCACTCCTTCCACTCGAAACAACCCATTTTACAACCCAACATTCAGCAGATTGCACCAAAAACATCACACACTATAGCCTCAACACTAATCCTGGCGGTCGCCCAAGTCCACCACGACACTCTATCGTTCCAGAGGGGGGGGACTCAGACACGAAGCACCACGGCGGCCGACCACGACACTCTGCCGAGCCAGAGGGGGGGGGGGACGCAGCGATGGCGGCCATCTTGCGCTATCTGGTGTTCGCCGTTTTCTTACTACTAAGTAGAATTGTCTTTAAGGTTTAAAAGGATGCCAGTGCAAGCATGTACCACTCATGAGGTTCGTGAAATGTCCGTTCTCATTTTGAAATTCTTTGTGCTCTCAAAATTTGGGTTGATCATTACGTTGACAGCAAATTTACTCTTCAGTTTTGTAGTCGGAGGAAGTCGGGAGTATTTTGTGATGTTATTATTACTGTTCTTATATAAATGTACAATTTTTTCAAAGCTTTTGCACATCTGCTATCCGGCTATCAACTTCAGGTACAAGCAAATCTATTGATGTTGGCAGGAGTTTCAATATACAATATCAGTTTGAAAATTATGTTTACATTCAGGAGATATGGTATGATACAATGTAGATGTGAACAGCTTCTGCTGGGTTACACACTTTACCAGCAATAATAACTTCTTCATTGTCCCACAAAGGCAGTGAGCACATTACTGAGGTGACAAAGTTTTAAAAAACAAACAAAATAATACACTTGCATAAATGAGTAGAAGGAGCTATATACAGTACTTCATAAAATAATCACGAAATGGAACGATTTTTGTTACCGGGCGCATCAGTTCACAATGATTTCTGGTTCTTTCACTGACTCCTTCATTGAAAAATGATCTCAAGGGATGCGATGGAAACAACAAGACATTTACTGAACATAATGCTGTGTCGTGAAGGTTTTCACCAATGATTTTGTATTTCTTTTTCTCGACACTCAACAACCTACGAGGATAGTCAGGGACATAGCAAAATGTGTTGAAACCATACAGCAGGATGGGTCGCATAAATGAATAGCATGCTTTGAACATCAGGGTGGCCGGACATCCACATCTTTTAAGTTGCAACACACCCTCTTTTTTATATTATATTCGATGTGATAATTCCATTTTAGATTTCGGGAAAAAACACAGCCCAAAACTTTAAGATGATCAACATTTTGTACCACAGAATTTTCGAGAAAGTTGACTACAGTTGTCTGTGATGATGCTCTGGTGACAATGTCCATTAGTAGACACTTTGATGCATCCACACTTAAGCCACACTGTTGAGTCCAGTGGAAAATGTTGTTGAGTTCCGTCTGCAAATTGTCTTCAGAATTATCTCGCATGAAATGCAGCACAGCTAAGTCATCCGCGTACTTAATAAACACTGAATCTTCACATTTACCTGACATTGTGTCCATTACTAGAGTATATAACAGCGGACCAATAACACTTCCTTGAGCAACACCACTAGATATATTTTCCGACGAGGAAACAATGCTATTTGCACACACTCTGTTGCCTCTCTGTCAAGTAACTTACAAGCCATGCAATGATTTCGGAGGTAGTCTGAGTTTGATGCATGTTTCAATGGCGTTGGAATGCAAAAGTTTATCGAACGCTTTCGTCAAGTCTACTTTTGCTACACGAACCGCTTCTGAACAATGAGATAACAATGGACTGAGCATACTGGGTTGCATATCTTTGCCAGTAATAAAAGAAGAATTGAACTGACATGAAAGATGATTGACTATGTTAGTAGAGTAGGTTAAGAAATACAGTTAATAAAGAAGTAAATCACTATAACTGTCAAGTCCAGATTTATTATCGATGGATGGATTGAATTTATGTATGAATAATTCCTCACGAAATCGCAAATTAGTGTCGAATATTATATCAAAAGTGCTTGGTGCATACATGCTCGATCAAAATTAGTAATTTGGTCTTTAAGGAGACAACACCCAAGAAGACTTAATTATATTAATTAGTGTGTTAATCGAGAACTGAAAATCGATGTATGAAGTGAACGCATGAGATAAGTCAAAGCTTTAGCAAAGGAAGAGTTATGATTATTTTGATTCCTTTGTAACGTAGGAGTCGCACGGGCTGATCGGATTTATTCATACGTTCATTCCCAGCCCTGGTTTTTTTGATCGATTCCACATCCTGAGAGAAATAAAGTTGAGCATGATCAAGGAACTTGGTGAGATGCCTACGCAATCGCATAAAGATGTGAAAATATAGAACAAAAATATGATATCAAGGATAATTACAAAAAATGATTTAGGTCACTAAAGAAGTGTGAAACAGCAGATTTTGATTTTAGAGCTGAATTTAGTTGCACAATTTATTGACAATTTTGTTTTATTATTGAATATACTATCACAAAAGTAATCTTACGTGATTTATCAAATCATGTAAATGTAGACTCATCTAGCAGCAGTGTGTTCTTGAATCTGTTCTCTAATAGCTGATGGACCAAATTTGTCCAGTCAGCATATGGTTGCTTATACACTCAAGGAAAAAATAAAGTACCCGGTTAGACATTTAACTTTATTTCGAAAACAACAAGACAATATGCACTACTTGTGCTTCACAGTTGATCACAGAAACAATATCAATACACGTATAAAGTCACGAAAGGCGCACTAGTACATAGAAAACAGTCAAAATCTCGTAAAATCACCTTCAGCATCCAGTTCTGCTTCTACGCGATCACGCATTGAACTGATAAGAGAAGCTCGATAATTGACATCATCCATCAGTTCATTCCAAATGACATCAAGCGTAGCAAAAAGTTGGTCACTTTCTTCTGGGTCCTCATTCTCTTTGGAGTTTTAGTTCCATCTGTGCCCACACGTGTTCGATGGGATTCATATCGGGACTAAATGCAGGCCAGTCTAAGGTAGGGATTCCATTGTGTTGAAGGAACAGTTTCGTCCGGTTCGCCGAATGTATCGGTGCATTGTCTTGCTGGAAGATGCCACCTGCTTGAGTGATTGTATTCCATACTGGAAGAAGATTACCTTCAAGGATGTCGATGTACTTTTGTGCATCCAATCTCTCTTGAATTCTCAACAGGCTCGTATGTCCATTACTTGAGAATGCACCCCACACCATTACATGCGCGACAGATCTGTTCGGAGTACGGCAGACGTAGCGATCCGTGTACCGACCTATCGATCGACGGACATACTGTACTCGCGACTGACCGAAGCAGAATTTCGATTCGTCAGAAAACACCACTTTCTTCCACCTCGTCAAAGTCCACGATGACTTTTCTGTAGCCCATTGCAATCTGCGATGTTCATGATCTGCTGTTAAGGCTGTCTTTCTAGCTGATGTAAATGCCTTGAGACCACCGCTCAGCAATCGATTTGTTACGGTCCTTCTGGTGCATTCTAGATTTAGGTTTTGCTTAATTACTCTGGCAGAGCAAAAAGGATGGTTCGAAGAGAAAGTTAAAATTTCCTCGTCATCTTCAGTTGTACTTTTCCTACGGCCACAAGAAGCTCGATTAGTTGCTTTAGCATCTCCACCAGCTGATAGCCTCTGTAGGTACTTTCTGACTGTGTTCTCTGATATCTCGAGGCACTCAGCAATGTTAGTTCTTGAAAATTTCGCATGAAACTTTAACGCGTAGATTTGACCTCTCTGGAATTCAGTCAAATCACATCCACGTGTCGCCATGACTAATTTGCTAATGCTACGATACTGTCACTGATTGTGGTGTATGTAGCTAGCGGATTGAACAGAGTACAGCTCGGTATCCATGAAAGAATAATGAATGGATTCACAGCATTAGGCCTCAGCTACACTGAAAGCAAAGCAAACACGAGCGTCCCAAGCGTCTCGAGTAACCGCATGTCCGCAAGGTATCAATCGCTCTATTTTGCTTTGCGTGCATTATGGAAGTCTACAAATGCTGCAATGATGACTTTGTATTTGCTGCAAAACGCTTGGAAAAGCTCGCTGTGTGGTTGAGGCCTAATGGTTTGACTATTGATTAACTTCTAAAGTTCATATTTCACACCAACGAGTAGAAAAAATGACTGAAATGATAAATTTGTCACTGTTAACATAACTTTTTCCACCGGGTACTTTATTTGTTCCTTGAGTGTATAATATATACTTTAAAACGTATCAACAGACTGCAAAAAGGAATGTCGTCAACGGCAGACGTACATGTAAATCACTCACTGTTTCAATAATCATGTCGCAAAATTTTAGCCAACCTCTCATTCGATGGTTCCTGGATCTGAGAAGGCAAATATAATGACAGGAAATCAACTACATTCAACTAAACAAAGTTTATCCACGTTTTCATCTTCTGTCTAACGCAAATGATGCACTTCATAGCTTCAATTCCGAGACATATTTACACTTGCCCTATGAGGAAGATAATTTGCAAGTGAAAATTCTAATCTCCACAGTCATATTCATGTTGATAATTACGCCGGATCCATGTGCACCGTGATATTCGTCTGTAATCACGGACAGATAATTGATTGCATTATATTGATTACCCTTCTAAACTCAGGAAGCTTTGGTCGGTAGAGTGAAAACATACATGGTATGAAGATTTAAGTAATAGCGGCTTCATTAACTTCATCTAGCTTTAAGTTGAATTGAATAGAGAAAGTGAAGCGAACTATGTACTTGCATTAGTAGTAGACAAAGTCAACTATAATGGCAATTTGCGGTTTACTCATTAATATTTTAATAAAACATGCACAATATATGCTCAGGCCTTTTTTCCACGATGATCCCTCGATTATCTCTGACTATCATCACCGCTTCTCTTTGAACGCATCTCAAAACCAGCATTTTATGCAGCATTGGATATTTATATCTGCTGGATCTTATAAAGTCAGTATAGTCATGAGCAAAAGTAAAAAACATGAACATGGAAATTGATCGTGACAAAAATCAGATAACAGATGCAACATCTGGCATTCATGATTCACATGCATAAAAGATGAAAGAGCATTTTTGTAAAGAATTCAATGATATGATGACAGCTATGTTTTGAGGGCGTCAATGGCAAATTAGAGGGCCGCGTTAGCGGCCCTACAATTTGCCATTGACAGCCCGAAAAATGTAGATGTCATAATCATTGTATGCCATGTTGCGAAATATTTCTATGGTTTCATTTCCAGGCCATGAATTCCGGGCCGTTAATGAATTTCTGGGCATTATCAAAGATATCAGTCTTATATACATGGTATACAATGTATAGTTAGGCTTGGAAATCGCTCCGCCAATTGCTTGTTAATTCACATCAGTTGTCCTATTGATCGTTATAATATTGCAGACTCTGTTGGAGAAAGATGACAGTGGACAGCGTCTTTGGTCACAGGGAGGTGCTTGTTAAGTACCGATCAGTCAAGGTTTGATCTCAGCCGACCCAATGTTCTCAAAACGTGTCTCTAGCTTCAAAGATTGCAATGTCCTACGGTTTCTTTTTCAATTATTAAATGATGACTCTCATGATGCATTAATTTGGCTTTTAATTTTGTATATCTCGATCAAATTTGCTGCAGACATTGCATCACTGACATATGTATTCAAGCAGCCAGTTGTCGCAAGACTGACGGAACCCTGGTATTTACCTGCGAAGCACATATGTTCCATGAATTCTGTCCACTGCTTACACTGTATATAAAGTACAAAGGAACACTGACGGTTTTTTTCAAAACACGAAGTTATTTTCTTTTTAAAACATGCCGAAATTCGGCACTCTATGTTTGAAAATATACTGGACAGTATGAAGATCTGATTTTATTGACCGTGTCATTCTTTCTTTTTCAAAAAACTTTTTTATTCAATGGCGGAGATTGTCATTAGGAATATATGTATATACATATTCATATATATATATGGAACACAGAAATCGTCAGTTTAGATAGCTCCATTTGACTTTACAATTGTTGAGCACTCTTCCAATTTACAGTTTGTATCACCTAGATAAAAAAATGGATTCTCAACGAAAAAATCTTGGTTATTCCACAAAAAACATACCAATTCCTTCAAAAACTGAATATCTGAAATTATTCATTCAAAAAGTTGAAAGCTTGATAAAGAGAATGCGATGGAAAGTTAAATTTTTTGAAGACAAAAACTCTCAGAATGATGATATATCAACTAATTTTGGATTCAAAACAGATTCATGCCAACCATCTAACGAACTTTTAAATCCTTTTGAGAACGACATGTACAGCATGATACAAAATATTGAATTTCGCAAATATTCCAAGGAACTACAAAATAAGCTAAAGAAAGACAAAGAAGACATAAGGAAGTCAAAAAATATGTTTGTTTTTGCTGATAAAACAACAAATTTGTACGAAATCCCGAAAGAAACTTACTGCAAATTGCTCACTGAAAATGTGACAAAGTCATACAAAAAAACAAACACTTCAACTGAAAATCAAATCAACAACGAAGCCAAAACAATTGCAGAATCGTATCATCTAGCAAACAGAATAGAGCGCTATCCCCACGACAAGCATTTATAACTCTGAAAGATCACAAGCAAAACCTTGCGAGTAATCTCAATTGCCGGTTGATAAATCCTGCAAAAAGTGAGATTGGAATTATCAGCAAACATATTCTTGATAACATCAACACTACTATACGAAATTCAACTAATCTGCTACAATGGAGAAACTCAGAAAATGTGATCGATTGGTTCAAAAACATACCTGAAAAAGTGAACTCGTCTTTCTTGAAATTTGACATCGTGGACTTCTACCCATCTATCACTGAAGAATTGTTGGACAAAAGCATAACTTTTGCTCAATCAATAATAGAAATCCCGAGAAAAGATGTTGCTGTAATAGTGCATGCAAGAAAATCCCTTCTGTTTGAACAGAACACAACATGGGTGAAGAAAAACAATGATCTATTCGACGTTACAATGGGCACTTATGATGGAGCCGAAATCTGTGAACTTGTAGGTTTATTTCTTCTTCAAGAACTTTCCGATAGATTTGAATGCAACAATATTGGCTTATACAGAGATGATGGCTTATGTGTGATACCAAGCTCCTCCATCCCACAATGTGATCGCTCTACAAAAGATTTAATACAAATCTTCAAAAGACACAAACTAAAAATAACAGCAGATTGTAACATGAAATCAACAGATTTTTTGGATATTTATTTCAGTTTGGAGAACGAAATATATCGACCATATATCAAGCCAAACAACAACCCATTATACATTCATAAGCAATCAAATCACCCTCCTTCAATCTTAAGACAAATCGCGAACATGGTGGAAAAAAGAGTATCCAAATTATCATGCAACGAAGTCGAATTCAATAAATCAAAGATGACTTATCAAAAAGCTTTAAAAGAAAGTGATCATCCATGCAATTTAACATTCAATCCCGCTACAACAACAAAATCAAGGCGGAAAAGAAATATCATATGGTTCAATCCTCCATTCAGTGCAAATGTGAGAACTGACATAGGAAGACAATTCTTGTCATTGATCAAAAAGCATTTTCCCACTCATCACAAATACCACAGTCTATTCAATGAAAACAATATGAAATTGAGCTATAGCTGTGTTAACAATATGAAAAACACTATAAAAAGTCACAACACAAAGATATTTAACAAATCATCAAAAGGAGAGGAAGCTACAAACAAAGAAACAAATTGTAATTGCAGAAACAAAAATGAATGCCCATTAGATGGCAATTATTTAACACAATGTATCATCTACAAAGCTGCAGTAACCCACCAATCAAAAGAAACTACCTACTACGGCATGTGTGAGGGTGACTTCAAAGGCCAATAAAATAATCACAATAAGTCATTCAACAACATAAGATATAAAAATGAAACTTCGCTGTCACAGTACATAATGATCACTGAAAACAAAAATATCCCATATAATATCAAATGGAACATAGTCCAACAAACAAACCCATACTCATGTGGAAGCCGATATTGCAGTCTATGCCTATCGGAAAAATATCATATCATCACTGCCAATTCTGAAACACTGATAGACAAAAAAACTGAAATAATATCAACATGCAGACATCGACGAAAATTTTTATTGTCCACTCTTGCATCATAGATAAAAATTCGAAATTTGTATGACCATGATTTTGTAAACTGACTTCCTTTTTCTATATTGTTGTCTGATGATCGGTGGCATTCACGTCATCCGTGAAACTTTAAGTAATAGCAATAAATGATCTAGCTGAAATTTTATGTTTTCATAAAAGGAGGCATTGATTCCGGCAGTAATGGATTGCCATTTTTCTTTCGTATTTCGTAGATGAACTTAGAAAGCCAATAGTCAGTCGAATTTCTTCGGCAGTGTAGCAAATCATGAAATTCACGTGGGAAGGGATGGAAATTAGTTTCGTCAATTAGCAGATGCCTATCATAAGCCCAGGTATTATATAAGTTTACTGCCCACTTATTGCGGTTCTTCGTTCCTTCGGGTACTTGTTCTAAAGCTCTCTTTTCTAATTGTTGATCGCTTACTGGTTCTGCAAATCGTTTTCTTTTTCTATCTGACCCTAATGTTGGTGCAAGCTCTTCATTCGCTGTAGTGGATGTGGTTGGGTTCAATTGAATGTTTTCATTTTCATCAATTTTTAGAATCTGATTGATTTCTTCTATAGTTAGTCCAGAAATCATGTTGTCTGGAAATCTCGAGAAGTCGATTACTGGCCACTGATCCATATCAAGCTCCAGATACAAATGTCAAATTGCTGCTATGGCATTATTTCATATTTGAGATAATGTTTATAACTACCATGATAGCTACCATGATACATTGATATCATCACTCTGAATGATGAAAATTCTATGCATTGACTCAAACTCTACAGATATCATTTCCAGGTTTTTTATGTCAAAATAAAAACCTGGTTTTTATGGCAAAGCAATTTCAAATTTTATAATAGTTAAAATGTGTTTTCTAGGTCATTAAAAGACATAAAAACCTCAGGCCTGCGGCCTTCGGTTTTTATAGCTTTAATGACCAAGAAAACACATTTTAACTATTACACAGTAGTTAATCCCATATCTCTTTTATTTAGTGTGGGATTTCTTTCTTTGATTAGAATGGCTTCAGCGATCTGCAACTCATTGATATCTGAGAATTTAGCTAGCACAGACATAGAGTCAATGATGCTTTTGGGTTTTGTGCTGTGTGTGGCAAATGAGTGTTGTTTGATTGAGCCATTGTTCTCGTGTTGTTTGGATCTGACTGACAATTGGTTTGTCGTATAGCCGATGTAGTGAGCATTGTTACAAATATTGTCCGGACATGAATATTGGCATACGACACGATCAGTTGATGTTGATTTATCCAATCTAGTTTTTATGGCTGATGACAATTTTAGGTTTTTGTAATAAATTCTCACTTTTATTTTGCTGTCTTCTGATACTGGCTTGACACTGTCATTTACAATCTTCGTAAGTCTTTTCTCTTCAATTGTAGAGCTTGAAGTCAACCGTCCATGGTAATAGAAGATCATAATGTGATAATAATAATAATGTGATCTTCTATATATATATATATATATATATATATATATATATATATATATATATATATATATCTTCTCTATATATAAGTAGTGAAAACTGTGCCCTACTACGAGTGGGATAGGTACATGGATAGGTACATGTAAAATCCAGTGCTATAGTTAGGTACATGCATGATCTAGTGTTATGAATAGGAACATGGGATAGGTACATGCAAAAATAGCTGTGTTATGAATAGGAACATGTATGACTTCTGTCTTATTGGATAGGTACATGTGTTTTGTAGACTGGGTTGAGTACATTGTGTTTCGGAACGTCTGTGATCGAACTTGTGCGACTTGGTTCTGAGTACTTGGGGTACGTACCGACAGACGTCCGCTGTTTGATTTTGAATGAGTTTGCTCAATTGCGACTATTGTGACCATTGTAATAATTATTGAAAATATGATACCTTAATGTGCATTTATGATTTTTTTACTTCCCAATATGAAAACCAATTCCGGAATTATGTTTAAAGTGAAAAGACAAGAGATTTACGATGTAAATATTATTTAAGATTGAAAAACAAGCGAAGTGTAGAAGTCTTGTCCCGTAGGGGACTCTATTATCTTCAAGAAATCGTTGCTCCATTCCAAAAAAGTTACATTGTTTGTGAACTCATGTTCTATTTGATGAGGCGGACACTTGACTGCTACTTTGTTGCGCCTTCGAAGTGCTGTTACGATTAATAGCCTCCAAACGGCCAATTTGCACCCACAAGAGAGATGAATGACCATGTCCAAACGTCCACCCATGACTGTTTCACTTCCCTTTTCAAAGAAGAAGAGTTTCGACATGCTTTTGGATAAGAAGTTGGAAATTATGCTCTCTTGAGGAAATAAACTTTAAAGTTTGGTACAATGACATCTTTATATGCTAATAAACTTTAGGGAAGTTCGGTACCTCTCTGATTGGCTGTTAGAATTTCCTTTGTTTAAAAAGTATATAAGTCCGAGGTTTGTACCAATTCCTATGAAAGGTTCTAATCCTCAAGCTTACGACAAGTTTCAACTTTGTAGTTTATTTCTTTAACGATGGATCGTACCAATGCACAAAAGGAATCTCCGATTGAGAATGGTACTATGGATCGTACCAATACAACTCTCCAATCTCCGATGGAGCGATCTACAACCCCAGACGAGCCGGTGGTGTTAAGTGCAGCCCCTGCATCGCCCGACTACTCGAGTGATGACAGTGACGTATCAATCGAGACGATGCGGCAAATGAATGGAAAATCAATGAGAACGCCACTATATGGAAGGGTCGCTATCAAAGTGAAGAACGCGCCGAAGAAGTACCACACCAAACGGGTCTTCATGCGAATGGAGCCGAACGAGCGGAACCTCACAACCGCTCTTGAGTTCTCCGTAATTGACCTAGACACACCACGTCGCTGTCCCTGTGCGCCCAAGAAGACCAGGATCTGTGTGCAAGTTGACTTAAAGAAACTAGTTCCATTTCCCAATATCGATGACATTTAGTGTTATTCTCGTCCTTCTTTAATATTTACTTACATACATCAACATATTTGTTTTGTTATTTCACAAATTGGTCCTCTATTTAGGTATGAATGGGACATGGGGAATAAATATCTATAATTGCTCATGCTCAATATAGAAATTCAGATCAACCAAGGTCTCAATTCAAAAAAGATTATCTCTAAAAATGTGAGAATGCATTTACTCCGTCAATTATTTTACCATGTAAAAAGTATTTCAACATTGTCACAACATTTCAGAGTGAGTTGCCTCAACAGACTTCTGTCACTTTCGAAGAGGAGAAAGCGGCTGAAAGCTTGAGAAATGTAAGTATTAAAGGTATTCATTAGCTCTTTATGTGAAATTGAATATGAACTTTTTTTCAGCTGTTTACAAGTGTGAACAGCATATACCCCATTTGCCCAAAGACACCCCGTTTGCCTACACCGGAGAAGAAGTGCCTTACAAGTCCCGTAAGTGTCATTGTTTAGTTATTTGTCAATAATATTTGTCAATAATATTTCTCAATGCATGAAGTATTTCCAAGAACATGTATGCTTCTCAATGAGTTCCGAAAATGTTATCTTATTTTTCGCTGCAGCTTGTGCGATCGCTGTCCCTCAAGAAACACCGAAGTTTCCTATCGACGCCAGCGACGAGTACGTCGGTAGAAGATAATGAGGAGAAGCCGTATTCCATTCGGGAGTCATCATCAGAGGACGATGAAACCTCGTCAGCGACTTCTTCTGATGAGGACGGTGAAACTTCGTCAGTGACTTCTTCCCCGACATCTTCTTCCAATGAGGATGATGATTTTGTTACAAATGTAAGTATCAAGGTTGGTCAACTGCATGAGTACAGAATTTTCTATTAAAATATGTTTCGAAACTCACTTTGCTACTAATGTTTTGGTTTGTAATAGATAAATTTATCTTTTAGAATGACTCGTTGCCCCGTAAGAGAGACATAGTATCTTGTCAGAAGATCACAATCCAGCCGAAGGTAAGAGAAATTCACTTTTGTATCTCATCAATGGTAAAGTGTTAAATGGATGTTAAACAATTGTTTCTTTCGATTACAGGACTCCGCGATTATGCATCTCAGGAGGAGGTGTCGTTCAGCCACATCCGGGCTTCTCCGAGCTGGAGTGTGCGCCTTCCATTATCACCGGTGATGACACTGGCTCCGTCATCTCCAGCGCGTCCCCTATCGTCCGCAGCTCCTTTCTCTTCGATCCCAGCCGCAGCTCCCTCCTCTCCTATCCCAGCCGCAGCTCCTTCCTCTCTGATCCCAGCCGCAGGTCCTTCCTCTGACGCTGCTGTGCGCGCACCTCCGGCTCCTCTCCCTGTGCGGCACTACAATGTTGACCTCGACGCGACAATAGAAAATGACATTGAGATACAACTACGTCGATGTCAAGAGCGCCTGAAGGAGGTGGAGGCCCGCGAGGTGAAGTTGAAGGAGGACAATAGAGGTTTGATTGAGTCTCTAAGAAATATTACTCAATCAAACCTCCTGTTGGTCTCCCAAGTAACCACCAGTCAGCAGCACAATAAAGAAATGCTTGTGCACCTCGACTGTTCCCAAAATGGGATCAGAAAAGTGCGCCTAACGAGGATGGACGATTTGGGTGGCTGCAGTGACAGCTGCAGTCACCTAAAACTCTACCATAGTGGCATTGTTAAATGCGTCAAGCTATAACTTCCTTACTTTGACTTCTATTTTCTTCTATTTTGAAAAAAAATAATTGTTGAAATTGTATGTGTTTTCTCTTTACATCAGATGGGAACATATGCTATTGGCTAATGATAACGTTGACGTCATAGGATGATAGATGTATATAAAGGCTTGTTAAATTATTATCCTCATAAATAATCATGGTTGTCTGTACCAAGTGTGGAAAAGTATTTACTCTCATGGGCAATTTGCAACGTCATGAAAAATTTTGTAAGTTAGGAAAGACTTATCAATGTAGCAAGTGTCCATATAAGACGAATAGGATGGATAATCTTAAGAGACAAACTTGTATGTGAAGATAAACCGAATGATGGCATAATAGAGACAAATTCAAAAATTCAAAGTATATGCGCTTCCAAGCCAACAACCAGCGCTTCAACTAATAAGCGAAGCTTTATGCAATACTGCTCTCGGTGTGATAGGACGTATAACTCTATCAGTAGACTTCGTCAGCATATGAATGTGCATAATACAAGTACTGAGATGAATGTGCATAATAACCATGGAACAATAAGTCTTGGCGAAAGCGCACTCAATGGCCACGCCCGCGTGTATGACATCACGCCAACAACGCCTACTTTGGACATAACATCATTCTTAGAAAGCATGCGTTCCGTGTTCGGAGATTTAGTGTCTGACTTACTAACAAGTTATCAACTGCGTGGTCGTCTAATTGCACAAATTCGGTATGTTCGTTCTTATCCTCAAGAAGAAGAAACTTTTCTGGCACACTTTACCTCATCATCCTCAAACTATATTTATGACTATGATTCTTGGTTTCAGGACCATCTAAATAGTCTAATAAATCATATTGAAGTCTTCACAAAGAAGGGTAGCAATTGGATTATAGATAATGTACAAAATATAGAGTTCAATGTAATAACAAGTCCAATAATGACAGGTGGACAATCATTTCCTCTACCAAAGAAATTGAAAAACTCCAGAGCTGTCATTAATGTCAATTCAAATGCAAGTGATTGTTTCATATATGCAGTTTTATCGATATTACATTATAATGAAGTACCATATTCAAGTAACGATATGGAGTCGTATAGTAAGTGGACATCTGAGCTTAATATGGAAGGCATTTTCACACCAGTATCAATCAAAGATATTCCAAAATTTGAGAAAAATAATGATATTAAAATTAACATTCACTTTTAGAAAAATGGACTCAAAGGTGTTCGTTATAATAGTAACTTTACTGGCAAGCAAACTGTAAATATCTTGTTAATTCTAAACAATGGAGCTGCACACTATTGTGGAATTCCAAAGCTGTCACGATTATATAGGAAAACGTTGAATAGGCACAAATACTTCTGCGAAAGATGCACTCAGTCATTCACATATAAGACAACAGTAGAACGACATTGCCAATTTTGCATTCGAGGAAAAGCACAAATAGAAAAAATGCCGACAGATCTAAAAGTAGTAGCAAGTAGCATGGAATATCAACTTAGTCCTCCTTTAGTAATTTATGCAGATATAGAGTGTTACATCAATAATAAAATACATAAACCTGCGGCAATTGGCGCTGATCATGTTTGGCATAATGCCCTCAATCAAAATTTGAAAACAAGTATTTTTTTGAGGGAGACAACTGCATTATTAATTTCTTGCATCACTTGGAAAATGTAGCTCAAAATTTATATGACAACCAATGTGCAACCACTAGGCAGCCAATTACATTGACAGCAGATGAAAAAGTAAAACATGAGAATGCAGACAGTTGTAACAAATGTAAATCTAAATTCACCGATGAAGTCGTGAAAGTTCGTGATCACGATCACATCACCGGACGATATAGGCAAACATTGTGTAGAAAATGCAATCTCCGGTTGAGACTAAATAGACGGGAGCTCCCCATAGTTTTCCACAATTTCAAAAACTATGATAGCCACATAATTTGCTATAAAGCAATTGGAAGAATGAAATCTTGGAAATTAGATGTTGTAGCAGCAACTGCTGAAAAATATATAACTTTATCCGCCAGTGTTCCGGTAAATGAATACAGAGGGAAAACAGTATGCTTTAAACTAAAATTCTTAGACTCATATCAATTTTTAAGTGCACCCTTGAGTGAATTAGCTAAGGGCTTGCAATCATAGGAGCACATAGTGACATTAAGGACAGAATTTCCGCAATTGAGTGATGATCTTCTATGTCAAAAAGGAGTAGTCACATGCATGTCACATGTCGTGAATACAATACAATACTAATACTAAGTTCCCATATTCATACTTCAAAAACTTAAACACGTTGACGGAAGACTGTCTGCCACCACAAGTAGAATTTTATAATGACCTTAGTCGTGAGCATTGTTCCGATAGTGAATATGAGCATGCTAGCAAGGCATGGATTGAGTTTAATTGTAGAACATTTGGTGACTACATGCTAGCATATCTAAAATTGGATGTTTTATTATTGACAGACATATTTGAGGTTTTTAGAGCATTGAGTCAACGTGAGGATGAAGTCGACCCAGTACCTTTTGTGAGTCTTCCACATCTTAGCTTTACCTCAGCATTAAATTTCTCTTGCAATGATCCTCCGCACTATATACAGGATGAAAACATGTACAATCTACTTGAACGAGGAATAAGAGGGGGCCATGAAAACGAGATAGACCATTTCTTAAATGAACAAGATATTCAGAGCATAGATGGTGATGGTGAAGTCGGTTACGTTTTCGATTTAGATTCAGAATATCCCGCAGCCATTCACGATGACACTGCCGATTTCTCATTAGCTCCAGAAATGCAGATGATTGAGAAGAGAATGCTTTCAGGATATATGAAAAATCTATAAAAAAAATAAGACCAAATACAAATTTTACTTCGATCAAGAAACTTCTGCTGCATCAATTTGATAGGGAAAATCATGTAGTCCACTACTCAATTTTGAAATTCTATTTGTCCATGGGCATGAGAATCAAAAGGATACATAGTGGCATAAAATTCACACAAAAACCTTGGTTAAAGAGGTATATTGATATGAACTCTCAAAAGAGGGCTCAATCAAATACTGACTTCGAAAATTCATTCTATAAATTGAAAAATAATTCTTTATATGGTAAAACAATGGAAAATGTAGGGGGAGAAAAAAATTCAAACTTGTCAACAGTGAGAAACAGCTGCTAAAGCTATCAAATCATCCTCTCTATGTTCAACATAGGATATTTGATGACGATCTGGTTGGTATGGAAATGTATAAACCTTCAATAGTTTTAAATAAATTGATTTATGTTGGTCAAGCAGTACTTGACTATAGTAAGCTAGAAATGTATCAATTATATTACAATGATCTCAAAGGATGTTCACTAATAAATAGAACACGGCTTTGTGGAGGTGACACCAACAGTTTCTTTCTATGTTTATACACCTCACCATCTGTCCGTCTGGAGGACATACTGCTATACTTCGTTGAAAAGTTTGACTCCTCAAACTATGACAGTCATCACCGACTATACTCAAACACAAACAAAGCTAGATTAGGTTGTTTTAAGGATGAGTGTGCCGAAGAGTTGCTTGAGGAAATGATCTTACTAAAACCGAAAATGTATTCCATGAAATATCTAGACACTGTGAATCACAGCATCAAGCGCGCTAAAGGAATTCAGAGAGCAGCAGTTAAAAATTGACACACAATGACTATAGGAGTGTCTATTATAGTGAGAGCGATACAATTGAAGACATGACAATTATAAATTCAAAAAATCACATAGTTTGCACTAAATCATTTAGGAAACGAGGTCTGTACCTTTGGGAGGATAAGCGCTGTTGGCTAGATAAAAATTTATCATTACCATATGGACACTACAGCCTAGGTCATCCCCCACCGTCGAAGAGAAGGAGATGCCTTCCTGTCACAGGTGATGTAGAATAAGTCTAAATAAAAACAATACAATATTCCACTTCTAATAGATCTTGCGATTGCTGCATCTTCCGAAATGTAGCAACACTTACTAATACATAAGTAGTCTTACTAAAATTGAAATTTCTACATCTTTCCGATATGTAGAAATGATTACTAATAAATAGGTAGTCCTAATGTGAATGGATATGTGAGGTCATTCAATATTAGATATACATCTGAGAACAGACTGGCAATAGGAAGATTTGCCAATCCCACTTTATCCGTAGATGAATCAATATTTGTGCCATCGGTCTTCTTAATTTGTATACACAACTCTAAATCAATGGATTGACAGTCAATATAATCTTGAGGATTGGCAGGTATATCAAACTGAATAGGCTGTTGGTTGCCATCGATATTTGTTGTGGGGACTATGTCTACAATTGTTGAGGAGATGATGTTTGTTTGATGAGGGGGAAAATCGAAGAAACACAAAGCCAAATTGATATTCTGCATCGTATTAGCTCTACAAATATGTTGTCTTCCTTCGTTTTGACTTGTTTCTAGTCGCTGTGGAATTTCGTTTGCGCTTTCTTGTTTTCACTCGACGTCTAGATTTAGAATGTGCTGCTCTAGTCGGCTTTTTACTTTTCCTGCGTCTTTGTTTAGTAACTCGACCGGATCCAACTTGCCTTGACTTCCTACGCTTCTTCCGAACTGTACGTCTCGTCTTTGTTAAATCATCTAATGCGTCTATGGCAGATTGCTGCGCGCGCATTTTCATAGATTCACCGATATCCTCACCTTGAAGCGCATCAGCTGCAACATTTGCACCAAAATCTAAAGCCCTGCTTCCAACACGCTTCATGATTGGTACGCCATACTTTTTGAGTGTTGGAAGAACCATACGTCTTAGTGCACCGAATATGCCTCCTCCAACTTGTCGTCTACCTCCAACAACCACGGGATAACCGCTCTGATATGATGGACTACTGTAAATGCCTGTCATTATGACCATTGAATAACTATGGAAGTCACAATAGCGTAAAGCCTTATTCTCGTGACCTAATATGTAGGGTAAAAACAGTAGCACCACCACAGAACGGTACTACTTCTCCTGCGTCATCATGAGTTGATATGTCAATTCTATTAATTTCGGCTGATTGGTAGATACATTGTGTTTAAAAATTCTCGATTGATTAGTTGCTTCCTTACGGATGAGAGAGGAAATGCGCGCAGAAGTGGGGCCTCAATGTCACCAACCCTTGTATATTCAATAATGTTACAATAGACGTATAAGTTACTTATATCCCGCTCTAGTGATGGGGCTGTATCGCCTATTGATGTGCCTTCATAAATAGTTGATTTTGAGAATCCCAATGTGGTCGTTAACAAGCTATCGAACAAAATAGTTCTTCCCTACCTTTAGAACCATGCGCTTTTTATGTGGCTCATAGGAAAAGAAATATTCATCTGCGTCGAGGTAATCTACACCAAACTCATTTAACTTTGTACACAATTCAGATGGCGTTTTCAACCTTTCAATGTTCAAATTAACTCTTTTTACAAGTTCACTGGAAGTAGACAAATCATCACCCAATATGTCTTCGCTGTATACGTGGATATCCCATGAAACATTTGTTGATGCTTTGAGTTTAGAAGACGACAATTGAACCTTGAATGTATCATTTAATTCTGTCAACCAAGGTGCGCTTTCAAGGCCTTTAAACATCCCAGTCATTTCAGATCCGAATTCAATAACAGCGGAATCAGACTTTTCCAATGGTGTCTTTTTAGTAAAAACAAGAAATTCTGCCTCCGTTTCAACAGTAAATAAAGTTACTTTCTCTTTCTTATATTCACAGGTCATTAACGTTTCTGGCACTGATCCTTGAAACTTTCTTGCAAAGTCTTCAACACTTCTAATGATCTCAAATTGAGTCTTTGCTCGGATGCTCCTTTTTTGTAATGCATACAATGGCACAATTCTACATTGAAAATCAGTGACTTTCCTCTCCGAATTCCACCCACGTCTATTGTACCAATACCTTGATGAGAACGTTGTTCTGGAATACCCCAAAGTATGACTCAAATCCTTACCTAATACAAGAAGAACATGCTTCCCTTTCTTCATCAATTTTGTTGACCCCTTTATGACTGGTTTGTAGAATTTATTCAAAGTCAGCTTAAAGAGATCATTTATTCGTTGAAACATTCTACCGATTTCCTTTTTTGTATCTTGCAAGCTCATTGTGGTAACCTTAGAATCAAAAGTTGACGTTGCAAATACCTTTTGAATTTTAATCATGTTTTGGGCAGATGGTAAAGATGTTGAAAAAGGATGTAAAGTTAGATGATGAAAAGCCTATGTACCATGTAGACTATTGTGAAACATGCGAAAGCAATCATCTTTCTCTCGTACTTTATGTAATTCAAAATAATTGTTTTTCAGCAAACTGATATCGTTGTAATAAGTAATTTCACTTAGAGCGACTTCATGGGGTCCATGCAGAGTAATTGGATTAGCGAATTCAACAGAGTATAGAGATGGTTTGTTACTTGGGAATATCTTGGGGTTGCTATTACTTGGAAGAATGATGTTGAAGTTAGTAGACATGTTAAACTCATATATGGAAGAAGTCACATGCTATACTAGCTTAAAAGTTACGAGTGTCTCCCACCTCAACATTTTGTAGATCCTGGTGCGTTATCCAGCTATTGAATGAATCAGGATACCCTTTCCATTTAACTAGATATTTCCTTTGATTGCCATGATCTTTCCTTCTAATTATTTTGTCAATCATATAAACCTCTTCACTTCTGTTTACTACTTGCAATTCATAAAAGTAAAATTTTCTTTCAATTGGATTGCCATGGTAATCTATTAAATTATACAGACATGGTGGGTCTAAATTTTGTATTTACTTCATCTACAAAAAACTCTTCTTCAGTCCAGTTGGGTAGATACTCCGTCTCAAATGTAGACTTAACCTTTGAAATCCGAACTCTATCACCAACATTAATTTTCCTTTCATTGGAAATGTTTTTCGCTTTCTTATCATACAATCGAAGCCATACATCCATCGCATTATCTAGGGTAACATCAACTGGTTTCATCTTAATGATTCGATGGTAGCTTTCATTGTAACTCTTAACAAATTTCTGCAACTCACCTACCCAAACATGTGTATTTTTTGCAGTGAAATAGCGCCATATTTTTGTCTTCAGTGTGCGATTGAACCTCTCAACCATGGCAGCTTTATAAGCACTTTTGACACTAAACAATTCCACATTACGACTTTTAAGGAGACTTCGAACATGAGAGTTTTCGAATTCCTTCCCTTGATCGGTCTGTATTCTTTGCGAAACACGCCTCTCATCGAAAATGCTCTGAAAAGCCGCTTCAGCTTCTGGTCCTCGTTTAGATTTCAGCGCACGTGCCCAAGCATAGCAAGATAAAATATCTATTACGGTTAAGATGTATTTATAGCCATCATTGTATTGTGATATCTGTTGCATGTCAGCCAAGATCGCTTGCCATTGACTATTTATATTGTTAACAACATATTTTCTCGTTGGAAACCGCTTTCTCGCATTTTTGTGAAGAGTGTGAGTCGGTTGACTCCTTAACCACCTCTTGACTTTATCTATTCCCACACCTGCCGCACGAGCTAGAACCTCCGGACGACTGAAACTTGCGGGATGATTTAAGTCGTAATAAATCTTTCTGAGTTTCACTGCTGTACTCATCGTCTTTGTTCTGATTTGCACGCGTATTACTCGCACAGCAACTGCTAACACAATTGATATCAACCTCTTTGCCCTCTTCTCCTTTACCTTCGAGCGCAGATTTCAAACAACAGCAAAATTTTTGTAGCGACATGATATGAGAGAAGCAAGGCTTAATTCATATTTGCTTAATATTTACTATACTCCTTCGCAACACGCATTGAGCGCCTAGTAGCTCTTTTTGGTTGAAGATCATCGGGATCATGAAGCTCTCGCTTGACCGCCATCGTGGGTGTTTTTCTTTTTGATCCATCTTGTAAGTGACCCTTATCCAACTCATTCATAGTCGGTCCTCCAATAATATTGTGAGGTACATTTTGATCAGATAAAATTTTCTGAAAATATGTCCACCCTTGTGGTGCACCTAGTTTTCGCCTTACATCTCTGACAGCATATTGTAGAAGGTCATCTATGTGACTATTTCTAATAACATCACCAGTTGTTTCATCTATTATCCCTCTCTCTCATTGAACTTCACATGTGGATCAATGAAGTCAAATAATCGCTCACCGCGCACACGATATGGTCGAGGTGTTGACGAGGTTATAAATCGTCGCAACTTGTCACGAATCTGTCGCCTCTCATCAATGTTTTCAGCTGCTAACTACATTCGTCGATAGGGATCCTTAATCTTCTGAATTTCCATATCCTTTTGTGTTAGTTCCTTAAGTTGATTCGTAATAGGTTGATCTATATTTTTGACTTCTTGTGCACTTTGTAATGTAGTCAATTGTATATACTCCTCTTGAGGAATGACTACCATCTTTGAATACGACATGTTTGAAAATAATAAGGCAACAAAGTACATTGCTTAAAACTAACTGTGAACCGAGAAAACTGTCATTGGTTCAACGGAATTAGGTATGATATTTGTTCGAAATCGAAGTCGTTGCGGACATTCCTGGGCTAGATCAATAAATAGATAGCCATGTGGTTTCTTTGTTACATCTTCATATATTTTTGAAAGTACTTTAGGTTGTTGAGGTAATATCTGCCTACTGAGATGATGTATCTGACTGCTATCTCTTGGATTTTTAAATATTGCCAAATAATGTGTATTCAAACTTCTAGTTCTTTGCTCTTTCCCTCCATCGAAGGTGTTTTGGTTGATGTAGATAATAAAAGCTTCCCTATTATGTGCAGTTTGAATGAACATTTCAGTTACATCCTTTGAAGATTTGCTTTCACGTAATAGATCATCTAATACTAGTAAGTCACCTGCTTTGATATCCTCAGTTGATGGCAACCCTTGCTTCACCTCCTAACCTTTCTGGCGAAGTGCAGAATGTAGTTGTGGTTGAAATATACCATAATACCATTTGACTCTCTTAATTTCTTTGTTAAACATTTCATTTCTATATTGTAGCAATTGAGCTACAAATGTAGTTTTACCGGAATGACATCGTCCAGCGACACACATTGTGCGATCAGTGAATAGACGAAAATCTGTCATCTCATAATTCCATTAACATTAAACTCATCATCCCGCTAATTTTGCTTAGAACAACAAAACAGACACATGTTCCAGATCACGTTTATTTACATTCAGAATAGAAACTTTCGATTTACATTTACAAATTAAAACATTTGTGTTTCCTCATCACAATTAGGATTATAGAAAGTTTTCAAGTCAGCATCTTGGCTCTTCAACTTCAATTTAAGATTTCCGCCCTCCCTTTTTGCTCTCTTCCTTCCCATCACTTGAAGCAGTCTTATCAATGTTAATTAAGCATTTATCAATTGGTAGTGGTTCATAGACTAGTTGAAGAACCTTCATTTGTAAAGATGCGACTTTACCAGTCGAACCATGTAAGCCAATATAAAGTCCGGTAACGTGCACTAAGCCCATATAGCGACCCCGTTTGAGATCCTCACATTCCATCGCGTTTGTAAAGAGATCGAATGCTTGAAAATGATCCGATAATTTTAAAAACAGTGTATTGAATTCCGGCAATTCCTTGTAACCAACTCCTTCCTCTAATGCCTTTCTCCAATGAGTGGGAGCACTTTCAGGCAGCTCAACACATTCTTTCGCGAAAGAGTCAATAGTTTTAAGAATCACCTGTTGCCATTTTGGAAAAGTCACTCGCATTTGTCTCATATTGCTATACCCTGATGTAGACATGCCATTACTGTGTAAAAATGGAACTTGAAGATAAAAGCCATCATCACCATAATTCAAGGTTTGAAAGTAGAATGTATTTCCAATCCCTTGCACCTTTCGTGTCGGACGAAGCTTCAAGAGATCTTGCTCAAAAGCGACACCTTCTGATTGTATACATTTTCTGAGTTATGTTTCAAGAAGTACTAATTCGGAGCTTTCAACCCTCGCAAATGAATTGTCACTTGAAAGTGGTAAAATATCAGGAAAGCGTCTTCCTTATGTACACCTATATATGACTCATCGATCAAAGTGATGACGTGTCACTTTATGATTCGTTAACGTTATATTAACATTGCAGCAGTTGCCGCAATCATTCCAAGTGGACTATTGATTACACCATTAATACTGTTTCCAATATCATTTAACATACTTAGAAACCCACCATCACCGCGTTGAATTAAGTTTCGCCTTTTTTTGTCACTGCTCCTTGGATTTGAATACTTTTTTATGCTATTCAAAGAGCCAGCATTCAATAGAGGCTTGTAAATAGGTAGAGATTTGTGTACTGCAAAATCTAAATCACGAATGAAATCATCACTTGAATTTTGAATCAATTTACACTTCTTCTTATTATCCTGTATCCTGTTTAACTTTCGCAACGCCTTTTTAAACTTACTTGAAGGTTTGAAGGAGCGTTTCGATTGACGAGAAGATGCCTTCTGTTTTACAGACATTTTTAGTCTTATATGGAAATAGATAATACAATTACAATTTTTGCTTAGTACCTACAACATTATACACAAAAGTTTACAAGCATTCACATATCACACAGAGTTTGTTGCTGGTACCTATAAAATTACACAAAACACTTAACAAGTTGAAGAAGGAAACTGATATACACTCACATCGGCTAGAGTCTGATTTGCAGCAGTTATGAGCTGCTCAATGTCTTTCATTAGATGCTTTGAAATAGGACAGCACATACAGCAGGGCTTTGAATGGAAAGTCTTTAGTATATCGGCATAGTATGCCCGCAAACTGATTACCACAGAATGTCCTTGAGCAGCCACATTGATGCTTATTGATGGCGGTCCACTGAACAAGTCCAATTTACATTTCTGACCCTTCTCATCATAGTAGCTGGAGGTGATAATGTCATGGAGACATGTGTTGAGTTTCCGTTGGATACTGCTGCACCAACAGCGAGAGTATTCCGGTACAATCTCAGTTTGAGCTACTGGGCGAAATACTTCATTGAGCCAAAATCTTGCAACTCGTGTAAGAGCGTTGTTCACGACTCTCATCAACATTCTCTGCACCACAACGTCCTCTTCGCAGCAGAAATACTGCAGAAAAACTATTTCCTCCATCAAATCCACCAAATCCGCTTTATAGCCAGTTATATTTACGGCAGAATAGAATATATTGCTGGTGAAGAGTTGACTTCGGTAAATTATTGAAATGGGAATGTTGGTAGTGAACGACATGCTGATTGACATTGTATTAGCCTCAAATTATGCTTGAAATAGAACGGTACAATGTCCTCCTTATATAGAAAAGCCACACAAAGACACAATAGTGACCAATCACAGACGTGCATGATGACTCATCATGCACGACATACAGTGACTGTTGAAAATATTTCTTGATCACAAAGGGGACAAGATGAAGTTTCAAAGGGTACATAGCATGTAGAACACATAACGCTATGAGAACATGGTAAAAAGAGAAGGAATCGTTCCCGTTCAAAACAGTTAACGCAGTTCTGTTCACACAATAATTTAAATGTCTCTTCTTCTAATTTCCTTCTGAAGTCACTTTTATTGGGAGAACTTTTTATTAAAACACTGTCAAATGTCTCCTTCTTTCCATATCGTTCCAATTTGATCCTCCTAATTTCACTATCATTGCAGTGTAGCATGGAGAAATCCTCTATCCACCTACGATCCAAATTGTGATTCATAGCATGCTTATCTAGATCCATTAGTCGATCAACTAAATCACCAGCGTTGATATTTTCACTGAGATTTGTTGCAGTTTCTATAGCTTTGAACGAATATCCAAGGTCTCTTGCGACAACCCATGACGTTGGGATACTAGTCATCATTATGTATGTCATCAAACAACTAGGTAGATAGACAGGTAGATGATCTATATTGAGAATGAAAATCATTGACAAAACACTTGATGAATACACTTTGGAAACAATGTACGATTGATATATTACATGTACGAGTATAGTATGAAAGAGTACTGAGTCCTATAGGCATATAGTACACTTGGGTACTTGGGTATACTTCAATAAAATATCAAAAAATAGAAGTAAGAAAGCAAAGTTCTACTGAACAAGAATGCCTTCAAATAATGCACATGTATAAGGTACAAACGAATTAAAACGTCTAGATGTTGCACTGTAGGGTTGAAGATAACGACCGGATCGACATGAGATGTCTGGCATAATGCCGTGGAGAATGTGATTCTCGTTTTTCGAAGAGAGATGGAAGTGTTTGACAGCAGCTTCTTCACGTCGACGCTTGAGTGGTGGAAACTTGCCGCAAGGGCAATCTGTAGCTCGAAAGTCTTTCGGCAGTGAACATACCATTTTATGGATTCGGTTTTGAAAACGATTCAAACGAGATTCGAGATGGGCAGGCAATTGAATAAAGACACTCGATGCATATTCGAACAAACTTCGGATGAGAGAATGGTAGATAGCTGCGAGGGAAGAAGGTGGTACCAGAGGCTTCAGAATTCTCAACCCATACATACGCTGACTTGCGGTCCTAATCTGGTTGGTAATGTGGCTGTCCCATCTCAATTGGCTGTTGAGTATAACTCCCAAGATACGCAGTTCATCGACATCCTTGACATTATTCAATAGTGTAGGCAAACAACTAGGCACTTTACGAATGAAGAGGGACTTGCATTTGTCATAGTTCAGAGAGAGTCCGTTTGCCAGTGACCAGCTGCTTATGTTCGCATGTTCTTCAGATACATTGGAGCAAACTTGAGTTTTAAAAATCGGGATTCATAAAGTTACGTCATCAATATACTTGATCATCCGGGTTGAGTGATGAACAGGTGTTAGAGATGCTGCGACCACACAATACAAGTAAGAGCCAATAAGAGATCCTTGAAGTACACCTGACAGAATGTTCGTGGTTGTGCTGATGTTATCTCCAATCCTTACGGCTTGTCTACGATCTTCCAAGTAGCTGTAAGTAAGATGTAGAAAACCTCGAGGAACGTTGGTCTCTGACAATTTTTGGATAATGATGTCATGTCTCAATTTTTCAAACGCTTTTTTGAAATCATATGAAATAATATGCAAACCACCAATATCATCTCGGTCTAGAAGTAGCGTTGCATCATCCATGAGTTTGATTAGTAGTTGATGAGCCTGGTCTTCCACCAAATTGATTATTGCCAAAAGAATTGATGAGATTACACTTTACTGTTCCACTCAGGACAAAATACTCAAGCAGCTTACCTGGAAGCGGCAAGAGTGATATCGGCCGAATATTGCTCATATCGAATTTCCCTGATTTTGGTATTGGGGCAATGTGGCTAAATTTCCATCTTGTTGGAAAAATACGTTCACGTACGCAGATGTTGAATATGTGACACAGAGGCCCTGAGATGAATGGTGCAGCAGCTTTGTAAACCGCTGTAGGGATGCCATCACTGCCTGCAGCCTTATTGGTTGGAATCTTCATGAGTCGCTTCTCAACGTCGTATGGGGATATGTCCATTGACCACAAGTCATCGTCCTCATCTATTACAGGAACACTACTGGGAACGAAGAATTCATATAATGTCTTATTGATGAGTTCTACGGTAGAAGAAGGGCCTCAATGTTGAGAGCATAGACGTAACAAAGGGTCAACGGATTTAGTGCCACGGATACTGCCAATAACCTGCCACATTTTCTTCGAGCTTTCCTCTGCATTATGGCTCCATTTGAACTTTGCGACTTTAATCTCTTCTTGAACTTTAAGCTTCCAATAGTTGTATGATGCGAAGTTTCGTTCTCGATATGCGTTCCAACGGCGTTGAATATACAGCTTCAACAAAGGGGTGATCCATTGTTTATCCCTTTCAGTGAAGTATACGATGTACTGAGGAATACACTCTTTGACTATGTCATTCAATAAATCTTGAAACATATTGCATTTATCCTCACAGGACATGTGGGCAAGGTAAAAATCGCGCCAGTTTATCCCTCTAAACCGAGAAACAAGGATCGCCAAGTTTGGTTCACGTAAATCATAAACCTTTTTCCGAACATGATAACATGCAGATTCATTTCTAGGTCGAGCTGTGATGCTACAATGATCAGAATTACCGATAGGAACAGTCACATTGACACAATATTGAGAGGAAATATCATCGCTCACAAAAATCAGATCAAGAGTTGCGTCTTTGCGTGTAGGAGATTGAACCATATTCTTTACACTGAGATTAACAGAGAAATCACATCGAAAGCGGTTGAAATCGCCAGCAATGACAATATTGTAATTAGGATAAATGTCACATAATGAATCAAAATTTTTAACAATGAAATTGTTGATGTCATCTTTTGATGAGCACGCATTATTAGGGGGTATATAAATACATAAAACTATTAAATTCAAGTCAGTCAAAATAGCCCATACAGTATTCACATGATCAATCTTTGAGGCGGGCAGAAATGTTTTAAAAGACAAGGAATTACGAACAAATATTGCCGCACCTCCACCTCGATGAGCAGATAAACGATCGTCTCTAATAGCTGTATAACCAGGAATGTCGACGAGAGAGCTTGATATAGTATCACAAAGCCAGGTTTCAGTAAACATAAAGAGATCAGGTTTTAAAGTACATGAAGTTATTCGAACATCGTCAATTTTCGGCAACAAAGATTGTACATTCGCAAGGATGAATGATGGTAAATGACGATTTGATGAGGGTTTATAGCACTGGTTAAAAATCATAGCCGAAAATCCTGTTCTGCTTCATAAATTTTGACATCATCAACTTATAAGATGCTTCTATGAATTCGAATGATTTTTCCAGAATTTTCCGGTTTCGCCTTCTCAATATCACACCTCTTTCTCAATTCTTTCTCCATCTCCCGTTGAATGGGTGTCAGGTCACAATTGATATAAATGTTCTTCGTATCGTCTCGTTGCTTCAACAACTTAGCAGCCTTTAAAATCTCCCATTTCTTTGACACATTTCGAAGAACCACTTTGATAGGAATCTTACGATGACCGGTGGCAAAATTAAGTTTCCCAAAGCGATAGACACTTTCACAATTTTTGGAAACATCTAAAGAGACGTTGATCGCATTACTCACATTTGTAACTGCCGTTTTGACGTCCACATTTGCATCAATTCCTGATATTATGATGTTGGACCTACGGATTTCTCTTTCATGCCGTTCAGTAACTGCAATCTGTGTTTTCACAGTTTTCTTTAGTTCGTCAACTTCTTTTTTCAATTAATTATTCTCCGAAATAAGGAAATCGAGTTTGGAATTTATCTCAGAAAGTAATGCTGAATGTCCTACAGGCGAATGATCAATAACCACATTGGATTGAGCGTGGGGTTTATTCTTTGCGAGCAGCAATGCTTCAAGGAGATCTGCCTCAGTGAGCGTTGTCCGTCGAATTTCATTGTCAGTAAGTTGCAGTAGATCTTTTAAATCCTTCGTAGTTTTCTTCGACATGCTTGCCAGGCAGCACTGTTTACAGTTTGTTATCAGACGTATTAGGAGAAAGAACAGGAAACAGCAGTTCTTGTGATATAATTTTTGACAAATTCTATAAGGGTATTGCACCAACTATTTGCGATAAACTTCAACCAGACGAGACGCGCTTAACAGACCGACCGCACAGCGCAGTGACGACAGGAAATGATTGTTCTAGAATTGGTAAAAAAAGGGTTGCCGGCGGTCTCGAACTACGGACCCTGAAAGTAGAAGCCGCGCACCAATCCAGTGGACCGTCACACCGACAGAACGTGGGATGTCAGGATGCAGTGTAATAGAGCGACACTTCACGTCAACGCCTTGCGTGGTTTGCTGTCTGATAGTGTAGATTCAACAGGCTCAATAATCACATGTGTAATAAGTAGTATGCTACAGAAACTAGTCAAAATAAGATAGAAATATGGAAGGACATTAATGCTCAATAATATTGACCTTGAAATAGATCCTAGGAAGATAAGGTAAGGGTAATTAGGAACCACAAAATTACTTAACACAAAAAATAACGAAAGGGTTAAGTACAAAATGATGAGAAGAAGAGATACCAGTAAAAGAGCACAAAAGGATCACTACAGGAACCACTACGGAATTCTACGTCACCAATGGCGTGTTATGTCACGACAGCACAAGCAGCAACAGGAAACAGCGATGAATGGGAGTAATCCTCGAAATTGGGGATGATCCACCACGAAATATGATAAATTGACTCCACCACTTGACTCTCAGGTCCGGACTTGATATGGTGAGAACCAAAAATAACGAGAAACGGACCATGGAAACCGCAAAAACTGACCGAAGAAATAGTTCGCGGGAGCAATCAAATTTCCGACCGCACAGTACGACTCAAGTATTAGTTTATTGCCATATCTCATTTTTCTCATTTTTTTCATATCATTTTTATATTAACTATCTCATATTTATAGCTTAGTTTGTCTACGTAAAAAGGAAAATCAATGTGACTGTCATCTTGATTACAATGGTTGCAATAGTCACAATAGTCGCAATTGATCAAACTCATTCAAAATCAAACAGCGGACGTCTATCTGCACGTACCCCAAGTACTCAGAACCAAGTCGCACAAGTTCGATCATTGCAGCAATGCAGAGGTTGCTGCGCTCTTTATGTGGGGCAAACGGGAGACACTTTAAGATCAAGGACGCGAGTGCACAGACAACAAGTTAAGGACAAGGACTATCGATCTTTATTTGTGAGCAAGCACATCTCCTCATGCTCAAAAAGTGACCCTCCTTTCAGCATAATCCCGGTTTTGAAGTTACCCCCAAATTGTGATCGATCGTATAGGGAGAGCAAAGAAAAATGGTGCATTAGTGTTTTTAGACCTTCACTTAATCAAAATTGATCAATGATATCCGCCTGCACTCTTCCCCCTGTACGATGTCTGTGAATTCTTATTTTCATCCATGACAGTTGCGTAATTCGCTTACTATGTATGTGTAGCTTATTTTATGATCATTTAAATTAAGTTATGATATTCATAATAAACATTAGCCCTTGAGAAGCTTGGATGACCAAGTGAAACCGGTCGGGCTTTCAAGATTCAAAGTTTTTCCTTGACGACTTACGGGAGTTATTTTCCTTCTTATTTTGATCCATTTCTGATAATTCTTTTATACTATTATATATATATACATACATATTTGGCTGTTTCTAAACTGAATTTATTTATCGTCAACTCGAAAAAGATTTTATTATGTTCGCCAAAATGTATACATATGTATAGATATATATATAAATACATCTGAAATGGAACAGATAGATCTGCTCCAAGGATCCTCACGCCCACCCTTTAACCCAGGCACCAAGTCTCAAAGCAAATTGTTTGTGGAAGACCGACTTCGTTATTACAACTTTCTCAATTCCACAGAGCAAGAACGCACAGACAAGTTGCAAAAGTCAATGGCGAGGATTGTCATTAACAATATATGTACATATTGGGCTGTTTCTAAACTGAATTTATTTATCGTCAACTCTAAAAAGATTTTATTACATGTACGTTAGCCAAAATGTATACACATACATGTATATTATATATATATAGGGGAAGGTGGGGTAAAGGTTGGAAATTTTTCAATTTTCTTCCCTGTACCCCATTGACTGTTCTAACTAAACACGTCATATTTCAGTCATTTGGAATATGAGTTACATGTTTGAGTGATTTTATTATCGTAGGCGATATCAATCATGGTCTAATTAATCATTAATTAACAGTAACTGATTTCTGATCTTTGCCCCATGCAGGGGATAAAGGTTGGAACGCTATGGGGTAAAGTTTGGATTTTTTGTTTTCTTCCATTTTTGTATCTATGCTCTGTTATCCTTTTGGCTATTTGTAAGAAAGTTATACTTCAATAAGTTATGTTAAATATGTGTGTAATTAGGTATTTAACCCATGTACAGCCGACGAATTTTGCCATATAAGGCCAACCGGGTCAAAAATGACCCGAATTGAAATTTCAATGTTATTTAGTGATTTTTATCAAAGAGAAACACTTAAATGTTGTTATGTCATTCTGGTAATATATTTAACATTTTTGTGAATTTAAATTACCCTATGGAATCAGCTTATATTTTATATATTCATTACTTGGAAGTAGATGTATATAGTAAATAAATAGGTATGTAGGCCCAAATGGCGACATTTCTAAGTATTTTTGATCGTTCATTCTATGTAGCCTCCTAAATTTTAGATCAAGTTTCATTTATCTTATAATTGAGAATAATCGTTTTATTCTGGTGTTCAATCTTTGATTTTTTTGTTATTGAAAAAAAACAAAATTTCTACGAAATTTCAATTTTCATACTATTTGAGAATCATAAGCATTTATCACAAACAATTTGTTTTGTTGAATGACTTTTGCAAATGGTTTTGTTACACAGTTCACATTTGGATTGATGTTTGTTATCGTATGATGGAGGACATATGTAGCACCGTCTCCTTCTCCCTGAGCTGCTTGACGTATGAGTGTTTGGAGTCGCGATGAAGGTGATTGCTGAACGAAATGAAGAATATCTTTTGAGATTGTTGGTATGTTATGAGAAATTGTCCGAGAAGCTTGGGAAATTTCCATCAGTTGTTCGCCGAGTTTCATCAGAAAATATCGCCGTTGCCTGTTTTTGTTACCAGTGGTTGGGTGAGCTGACTGATGTATGACAAAAGCTGCGACACATCCAACATCCATAATTGTATAGAACAATTTCGTCGGCCATCTTCGCGTACCCCTGCGTACAGTTGTCCATGAAACCATCTTTTCAAGTACGTCGACTCCGCCTTTTTATTAGTTATAATCTAATACTATTTCAGGTTTGCTTTCATCGGAAGAATCATCACACTTTCCATCGAAGTGCATTGTTGAAAGAAGAGTAACGTTCCTGCCTTTGTTAGGAACGTACGAAACAATGGTTGCATTTTGACGATATCCAAACATGCTAGAGTATTGCTCTTGATTTGTGAAGAAATTCTGATGGGATTTCTTTTTTATTGCTTCTCATAGTTCCTAAGTACGATAATCGTTGCTCACACAATTTGTCAAGAGATCAAGATCAAGGCAAGGTCAAGAGACGTAAAAAAGTCATCGGCGCATACATTTCGACAACTGTTCTCTAAATTTGACACTAAATCCAAAACTATGCGTGCACTTTGACCAACTTCTCGAGGCTTCCCCAAATACACTTGTGCATTGAAAGGATACCATGTAATAGCATCACACAAGAACCATACTTTTATACCGTATTTCGCAGGTTTACTTTTCATATATTGGCGGAATGGACAGTGTCCTCGAAAGGGAGCTAGCATTTCGTCGATTGTTACATGGCAACCAGGAATATACGATGACCGAAGCGCACTGACAAACATTATCCATACCTCGCGAATGGCTGCAAGCTTATCATTCGTTCTTCTCGAGGATCTAGTTCTTCGATCATCAAAACGTAGATACAATAGGAATTCGAATTCTCGAAATCTATTCCTCGACATCGTTGCGTTATAAATGGGTCTTCCACGCTGTGTGTGGAACATTTCATCAATAGTTAGCCGTGAATCTTTACATATTCCCGAAAATATCAGAATACCGATAAAGCCAAGTAGCTCTTCACTTGAGAAGTCGTGGAACTCTTCATTTCGCAGATGTCCTTCTTCATTAGTATGAAGTAGTATCTTTCGCCAGAAAGTTTCTTTGAAAATAACATTGAAGAAATCGACCAAGTAGAATACCATTGCTGTTCACATGTGCAGATGGTCTGCTTCCTTGAGCTCTGTATACATTTATGGACCGAGCACAACGAAGAATTTGAGGATTTCGCTGCCATATAACGCCAGATTTAGATGAGAAATGTCCTGTTATAATATCTCCGTCTGGACTAGTGGTCAGGTTGTCATCATCTGCATCACTATCGTCGCCACCAGAGTCTACTTTCTTCATTGTCTATCATCTCTTGTACTTCTTCATCACGAAGATCATCATCATCGTCACCACTGCTAAGTTCATCTTGACTGTCATCGTCGATTAGATCTTCATACGTAGGAGTATTCAATAGCGCATAAAAATTTGGCAGACCCCTTGATCGCGAAGGATAACGTTCGGCCATTGCAATTCACGCCCGTAGTTGTCAATAAACAGTCAGCAATCAAGCAAAAGTGAAATACGTTCAGGCATTCAACGCGGAGCGTGACGTCACACTCATCACGTCAGTGCGTGGCGTTCAAGTAACAACCATTATCGATGGGAACGCGCGCTCTCATGCAATCCAGATGAATTGTATGAAACCTAGTTATTACGTGCGCCTAGAGCAGACTGTATGTCTAAAGAGGGTACAATGTATATGCAGCCGTATTCTAAGTAGGCCTATATGGATATAGAGTTGTGTAGCCTGCGGCCCGTTTGAGAAGTGTTGGACACGCTGTGTGGTCATTGGTAGTTTTTATATGATGGTCGGCTGTGTCTGCCCGCATGTCGGTCTGTCTGACTTTGCCACCTTTACTAATGGTCACTGCAGTAGCTCCCCAGCAGATGGCCTCTCAGGGATGCGATGCTCTCTCTGAGCCATTGGCTTATCAAGCGTGCGAATCATGGAAATTAGATAGTTTTCTATCAAATGTCAAATAAAAGCAGTCATTTTTATTGTCATCTTTTCTATTGATGATTTAATAAAGCAAATTGTCAAGCATTTTATTTTTTAAAAAAGTCGGGTCAAAAAAGACCCGGTCGGCCTGTAACGTTGCCAAAATTTAAAATAGCGAGTCATATTCCAAGTAGCCTACGAATGCGAGGAGAACAAATACAAAGGGAATCTTGATACCTTTATCAATAAAAAAGTCATGAGATTTGATGTCCATCTGCAAACATTATCATCTACAATTTTAACATCAAAGTCCGTTCGGGTCATTTTTGACCCGGTTGGCCGTATATGGGTTAATGATAGGCCTATAACATATAGGCCTATAGGCCCAGGTCCCCTTGTTGATATAATTGAAATAATTTAGTACTTGTATGGAAATATCTAAGATACTCTAATTTTCCAAATTCTACTGAAAGAAAAACAAATGCACATAAATTTTAAAAAAACGATTATCCATTGCAAAAACATGCACAGATGAAAATTACAATAGGCCTAAATTCGGTCCATGGGAAAGGGATAAAAACAATTAGTGTAACAGACAACAAACACACTGCTCAATACAGTCTTACCAAAAAACTTTAAAATCACTTAAATCTTCTTTGAAAGTTAGTATTCCTTGGGTTCTGGTGGTAGTTCCTGTTGTCGGAGGGGATAGTTTGCAAACAATATCAGTTATTTTAACCGTCGAAGTGTCTCGAGTGTCGGCAAAGAAGAATGCAGATGGTGTTGTCTTGTTCTGTTTCATGAATTTGACTGTGATGTCGTGATCATCATTAGTGTCTTCAACATGACCAACAAAGTTTTTCGTTCCTCCTTTCGATGAATCTACAGAAACAATGACATAATCTCCAGATTCGACTTGATGACTATATTCAATCGCTTCTGTGTCTTCGTCTTCAGATTCAAATATAACAGATAGATGGCACTTGTAGGCTTTTGCTGGAAGTTCCAGCTTCATCCCCTTGCGCAATTGTTGAGTGGCTGATCAGGCATCCCGATGGCTTCGATTTCTTCATATTCTTGCTCTCGTCTGATGTCATCAGTTTTCTTTTCAAGTCTCTCTCTTCAATCGCCACTCTTTCAGGACTATCAGTTAGCACTCTCGAGCTGCCCTTTGCTCGGCCCTTTTTCTTTTCTGAATAGATCACTTTGGGCTTCGGACGAATCATCTCCGGTGAAATCGCATTTGAAACATGGTCAGATATTTCGGTGGGTTCGATGTTCTGTGTGATATTTTCTTCTTCCATGACACTGGTACCGGAGCATCTATGAGTTGGCAGTAGTGCGTCAGCGGGTGCGAAATCTTCTTCGGTGAAGATATTGCAATCAAACGGGTAAATTCCCGTTGTTTCAAAGCCTTTTGTGATATTTAGCAATGTGAATGAGTGTTCGTAGGCAAGCTTGAAAATCGAAGGAACGTCGTAGATACTTGGTCTCTTCCCCGCGTTTGTGACGGACCAATCGTTCAATGCGCGGTTATAAGCGCATTTAAAAGGTCCAAAGACACTTACATCCAAAGGCTGTAATTTTGAGCTTATGTGTGGTGGAAGGGTGAGTAGGATGATACCATTGTCACGACACAGATCGATAGCTGCCAAGGACACATGGCTTTCACGGTTGTCCATAATCAATAAAACCATCCTCTGAAACGACGGTTTGACGTAATCGATGAAATGCAAGAATCGATAAAGCAAGAACGAGTCACTTGTCTGCCAGCCAGACTGGCTAGCAGTACCACCAGATCCTGTCGGAGCAGTGTTCAGAAAATGTGGTTGCCATCGTACGCGCGGAATGATGAAGAATGGAGGAACAGCTGATCCAGATGCGCTCACAGCACAAGTGGCCGTAATTAAAATACCACGCTCGTACCACGTGCACACACACAGATTGCTACAATATTGTGAACTTGAGTTCCTATCAAAATTATCCAACACCGTGAACAGTCTACATACAACCGAGTATGCTTATATTCAATCATTCCAATCTTTACCCCATCGGGAAATCCAACCTTTACCGCACACCACTTAGATTACCAAACCTTCATTTTACAAGTTTTCAAATAACCCTGAAGTTCATCGCGGGCTACGAGCATATTTTTAAGACGTTCTAATCCAATATTCTGCAAAAATGGATGACTTCAATCAATTTTTCATAACCAAAAATACTTACAGAATAAAGTTCTTAAAAGTTTCAAAAAAGTCGGAAAATTAATCTTTTGTATGCCACAGCGAATGCAGAAACAGCACAAACATAATTTTTTGTTTATAGAGGTTTCTAATGGTAATGGATATGTGACTTCATGCTCGAATGAATTAGTCTTCTTGTTTCCGCTGTGATGGCACTTCCAACCTTTGCCCCACTCCAATCTTTACCCCACCTTCCCCTAATGCTCACTGATACGAGTATTGTAATGTCTCTTAGTGGCACCGACGTACCGCATGGAACAGCGGTCACAACTGTATTGATAAGTAATATTCGATTTAACGCCTGTGCCTTGTGGGATGAACATATTTTTCATGCTAACTACAGAATTTTAGAGGTCAGCAGGCATATAGCTGTTTGTGCGAACGGCATGAATCCCATGTTTGAGGCTGCTCCCATCTACCAATTACATCCAGGCGCCACTCGAATAGAGCGCGAACTAAAAGAAAAAGCTATGATCAAGCTCCTTCATCCCACATTGAATGAACGATCATCTTAAGTTTATTTCTATGTATTATTTTATATTATGTGCTATTGATTTCAAATACATTCATTTTCCATGAATAGCCTGCATCAACAGGTGAAACCGGTTGGAAATTAAGTTAATGACTTTTTCCTGAGTTTTCTACTATTTATATATATATATATATATATATATATATATATATAATAAGAATTGCATGCTAACAGAGCATCTTGATGATCAGGAAACTTATGAGCTGGTGGATAAATATGATCCATTGAAAGCGATTCATAAACTTAAAACGTAATACAGCAGTTTGTTAACTAAAACGGAGAGTGAATTCATATGGAAATTCAATGCCTCTACTCCTTTCATGTATGGCCTACCAAAAATCCATAAATTGGTAGATGTGCTATCTGATAAAAATGTAGATGAATATGGCTATCTGTTAGTTGACCTTCCGGATAATTTGAAATTTCGACCTATCATATCAAGCCGGAATGCCCCTACAAGCCATTTAAGCCATTTTTTGGATGAGCTATTGAAGCCTCTGGTTCCAACTTTGCAAAGTTATGTTAAAGACACTTTCCATTTCTTATCAAAATTACCAGATCAGGTATTGCACGAGGAAAGTTTCGTTTCATTCGATGTAACCTCTCTTTATACGAACATTAATTCAGATATTGGATTGACAGCAATCAACTTTTGGATATCTAGGAAAAGAGAACTCATAGCTGAAAGATTTTCCAATGAATTTCTGATTGAAGGCCTAGATCTTGTCTTGAAGAACAATTACTTTACTTTTGAAATGAAGACATACTTACAACGTTCAGGAACTGCAATGGGAACAAAGGTTGCGCCAACCTACGCGACATTAGTTATGGGTTTCCTGGAGGAAAATATGTATTCCCATGCAGAACAAGTTCTTTCTCCTACTTTTTTCCAATTTTTTTGCTGTTCGTGGTTAAGATATTTGGATGATGTCTTCATCATTTGGAATGATAACTTTGGAGACGTAAAGGATTTCCATTCCTATCTCAATCGACTGAATAATAAAATCAAATTTACAATTGAAATTGGACAAGAAAAAATGAACTTTTTGGATGTTTTGATTTACCGTGACGATAACAAGATTAAAACTGACATTTACTCCAAACCTAGTGACAGTCACGCATATGTCTCTTTCCATTCATGCCATCCAAGACACGTAACACGGAATATTCCTTACGCTCTAGCCAATCGTATCAACAAAATTGTTTCAGATCAAACTATTAAAGAGATCAGATTTAAAGACATGAAGAAAAGACTCAAGAAATTAGACTATCCGGATAAATTAATAAATGATGCAGTTACAAAAGCAAAATCCACTACAGCATCACCTGGAAACAAGGACAATGAATCGAGGATAATACCTTATATTCAAACATACAATCCCAATAATCCTGATTTCTATAATCCTCCAATATAATAACTCCATCCTTTTCAAGTTTGAGGCTCACTGATACATTCGAATCATATAGAACAAGAATATCCTATCGGCAACCCCCGTCTCTATTGCGCATATTATCAAAAAACAATCGTATAAAAATCATTGGTGTAACAAAGTGCGGAGATTCCCGATGCCAATGCTGCAGGTCCATTATAACAGGGACAATGTTCAACTATAAACGCAACAACAAAGAGAGCACTTTTTTAATAAAACATAACATGGATTGCAACTCGAAAGATTTGATCTACGTGCTGCAATGCAGAGGTTGCTGCGCTCTTTATGTGGGGCAAACGGGAGACACTTTAAGATCAAGGACGCGAGTGCACAGACAACAAGTTAAGGACAAGGACTATCGATCTTTATTTGTGAGCAAGCACATCTCCTCATGCTCAAAAAGTGACCCTCCTTTCAGCATAATCCCGGTTTTGAAGTTGCTCCCAAATTGTGATCGATTGTATAGGGAGAGCAAAGAAAAATGGTGCATTAGTGTTTTTAGACCTTCACTTAATCAAAATTGATCAATGATATCCGCCTGCACTCTTCCCCCTGTACGATGTCTGTGAATTCTTATTTTCATCCATGACAGTTGCGTAATTCGCTTACTATGTATGTGTAGCTTATTATATGATCATTTAAATTAAGTTATGATATTCATAATAAACATTAGCCCTTGAGAAGCTTGGATGACCAAGTGAAACCGGTCGGGCTTTCAAGATTCAAAGTTTTTCCTTGACGACTTACGGGAGTTATTTTCCTTCTTATTTTGATCCATTTCTGATAATTCTTTTATACTATTATATATATATATATACATATACAGTCCCTTGCAAAAGTTTAGAATCAGAATTAATTAATTATTTTATCAGATTAAGTTCACACATTTTACCATTTTTAGACACAACGCTTTCCCGTTTGATCGAAGTGACTCAGCAAATCAAGATAGCTTCCTATGCCATTAACAGAAGAGACTTTCAGTCATCATAGTTGCTAAGTAACGGCATAGATATCTTTCATGACACTATAATTCATCCATACACACACTGTCTGCATAGTTTCGAAACATTTGTTATCGTCGTCTCATCTGTTATGGGTAAACGCAACTCGGTTTCTCCTACTATTCGTGCACAGGCATTTGTACTTTATGAGAATGGTTTGACTCAACGAGAAATTGCTGAACAACTGAAGATCAGTCAAAAAGCTGTTCACGTCGCTATCAAGAAGCATGAGTCGACAAATGGCAGATTCTGCGATGCACCGAGGTCTGGGAGGCCACGAGCCACAACGAAACGCGATGAAAGATATCTGAAATTAGCCGTGCAACGAAATCCTTCTGTTAGCCTCCCTGTATTGGTCCAAGGACTGAAAGCGACTGGTACAACCACAAGCACAAGTACTCTCAGTCGACGTCTTTCTAAGGAAATGGGCCTCAGAAGTTATCGCCCAGCACACAAACCGAGATTAACGGTGTCTATGGTTAAGAAGAGACTTGCCTTTCCGAGAAAGTATGCTCACTGGACTGCTGAACAGTGGGACACTGTGATGTGGACCGATGAGTGCTCCATCGAACAGTTTGGTTCCCGTCAGTTAGCAGTCCGTCGTCCGACTTCACAACGATACAACCCCAGATATGTGGTCCAAACAATGAAACACCCAGTCAAGCAAATGATTTGGGGCTCTATCAGCTCTCAAGGAAGAGGTGGTCTATTCTTCCTTCCTAAAGGGAAAACCATGAATGCGTCAACGTACCTCGATCTGTTGAAAGAGAAATTGAGTACACACATGACAATTCATTCCACAGGTATTCTAATGCATGATGGTGCGCCTTGCCATCGAGCAAAAGTAGTCTCTCAGTGGCTTGATTCAGAAGATATCACGGTGCTGGAATGGCCCGGCAATTCACCTGATTGCAATCCAATAGAAAATGCATGGAACAAATTGAAGTCCGAAGTTGCTGCCATGAAGCCTCGTTCTCTTGATCACTTGAAAGAATGCATCAAGCTTGCTTGGACGACGAAAATAACACCCGAATATTGTCGCCGACTCGTGCATTCCATGCCTTCCCGCTTGGCTTCAATTATTGAAGCAAGGGGACAACACACCAAATATTGATAAAGTGAGTGACAATTGACACTATCCTTCATAGACATCCTATTTTCTAGACAGTCTGGCATTTTAAATCAGGAAAATATTGAGACGCATTTGTTATAATTTGAATAAAAGCCTTTTTTTTGGAAAAATGGATTTTGATTCTAAACTTTTGCAAGGGACTGTATATATATATATATATATATATATATATATATATATATATATATGTATACATGTATGTAAAAAAATTCAGAGTCTCAGCTTTGGTTTGATATATTGAAATATGCACGAGCGCTTTCTTTATTCCTCAGGTGCAAAGTGAAACAAAAAACAAGATCATCATAATTTCAAATACACATTCATCATAGATATGGAAGTTGCATGGTCATTTACATAGTAGGACATGAAAGCGATCGATAAGATATTTTTCTTTACATTTACGTTCAATTTTGTTCTCAGAAAAAAGTTTGTAAAAAGGAAAAATTGACATGTTGCCCGTACCACAAGTTTCCAGATGTTCACTTAATTTCATTTGTCAATAATTGGCATTCAAAATTTGTTGTTTGTAAACTCTTACTGTGGGTCTTAAGGAAACTGGGACATCCTTAAGAGCCAGAGTAAGGGTTCACAAACAACACATTTTGAATGCAAATTATAGACAAATGAAATCAAATGAACATTTTGAACACTTGAAGTGGACATTTTGAACAAAATTAATTATTTTTGATGTGCATAGAAAAACAAGTGCTATACTGAATCATTTGAAATTTATACACGCACGTAATAGAAAACTTTTATGTCAGTAATCATACTCGTCTTGCTAAATAGTATAATGATATCCATTCCTGTGCATTTCTAAGTGTATAAAGACAGGTAAGCTTTTGTACAGTATATGTTTGTGAAATCATTTATAAGAAGAGACATTGTAAATGTATATTTTATTCCGTATTTGTGTAAAAATTGTAAATTTGTATGTAATACTATAATTTGTAAACCCTTTATGTTCTTTGTAATTATGCGTGCATGCAGTTTGTATATGCGCAAAGTAAGAGATTGGGCCAGGCCTAATACACCATGTGCGAGTCATCTGGTCCTTTTCTCCAATGTAGTTGATGTCATGAAATCTGACTTGTGTAAAATGTATTTCACGTATGTAAAATGTATTATTGAAACCCATCTCTATGGGAAATAAATATATTTTCTATTTTATTCTATTCCGCTGCAGGATTAATCGTGCGGAATCGATTAACTGCTCCCGACACTGCGCTGAGGATGTAATGAATGTGCATTCCGAAACATGTTCGATTAAAAAAAGACGAAGAAGTTGGGTACAGTTTCTAATAGGGTACGTTGATTAAATAGAATGAAAGTTGATATTATGCGCATCGGATGAAAATTACTGTAAACATCATGATTTCCTGCAATTGTGCATTTTGCTATCAATATCAGTATTAAGTTTATAGTTTGCAATAGCGGAAATAGTTAAGTGTCGAATTAATCGGCCTTACTGATCCTAAAATTTTCATGGAACACATTTGTCCCATGGGTTTTTTTGCCCAAGTTTTTATCAGAAAAGGCTAAATATCAAAAATTCAATCTTAAATAAAATGGCTAAAACTTTGACTTCAAAATCCAAATTTTTCAACCTTGGGTTTTCTGCCAAAATTTGTCGAAAAACTTAGGGACCATGCCAAACCTTGCATCAGTCGCGTGATGACATAACAAATTGTGATTCGTTTTCTCAGGATCCCCAAGATCTTCGAAATCTCAAGAGCATGAGTAGTAAGTGAAACTCCACTTCTGGATAGCGCAAGATGGCCGCCGTCGAAAATAGTCGCTGACGTCACCCCCTCGAAAACGACAGAGTGTGAGACTCGGGTGAGTTGGCCTCGGGTGGGTTGACCTGGGCGTTGTCGTGGTGGAATGCTGAAACGGACTTTAGATTCGTGATCAGCGTAAAATTCTGCATCGGTATGGTGAATTTGAAAGCAATCGGCGAGAAAAATTTTTTCTTCAAAATTTTGACAGAGTTAAAATTTTGGACGTTTTGGGCTGTAGCGCCAAAACGAAGCATCGGATGGGAAAATGGAGGCCAGATTCGGATTCAGCGTGAAATTCTGCATCTGTATGGTGAATTTGAAAGCAATCGGAGAGAAAAAATTTTCGCTGACGTCCCCCCCCCGGCACCGAACTTCCAATTTTGCTTCTAGTGGATAGATTTTGTCGTGCAATAGCTCGTTTGAAAGCTAAGAGTGAGACAAATTCAGTGAAAGAAACGGCTTGTTCATATCTGTCTTCGTTTAGATGTGAGACGCCATTTAAGATTTGGGAGATTGGCGAAAAAACGACAAGAAACAGCTCCAGCGGGCGAACGAAGGCTCGGATTGGTAAACGGAGGCCAGATTTGGAATCAGCTTGATGTTATTGTCCAATGAGGATCATCATCCAATGAGAATCATGCATTTCTATATAAATAGCGAGCCTTCCACAGTGAGAATCATTCCATCGTTGAATCACACGAGTGACGGACGCACATTTTCTCTCTCTCTCTATTCTATTATCCAACTAAAATGGTAAGTCGCTACTTCCCTCCCTCTCCTCCCTAAAACGTAAACTTAATACAATCTTTTTCATTTTCAGGCATCTACTCCATCTGCTGCACTAGTAGGACAAAATGGCGGTCAAACGTTACAAGGTTCGCTACGATCAGATCATCTACAACTGAGGCCAGTGGAAGAAACAACCAACGTACATAATCCTACACCGCTACAGCGTAAATTAAAACAAGTCTTGCGTTATGACGATCATAGCGTAGTACTCCAAACGGGAATGCTCCCTTCCACGGATGTCAAGATAATGCGCAATCAGTATGGGGACTACATACTGATCCCCGTGAGTCCGTACATTCGCCACCAACTTGATATTATTGAGGAGTACGTGACATTAAATATGGACATTCCTACTCCTCTTGCTCAAGAATGGAAGGCGAGAGATGACAAGGATACTCCCTATAGAGAGATTTGGGATGGTAATCAAATTTGCCTACCGGTATCACATTGGTGCACTTACTATAAGAAGGAGGGAGATCATTCAACATCCATCACATGCGACGAGCTCGGAGAAGGTACTTGGGATATCCTTTTCAAAGTGAATGGGCTGTATTATGGTCGGCACAAGGATAATAAAATAGCCTCGCTCTCCATGCATATGGAATCCATCCTATATATTCCAAAACCACCCAACGTGGATGACATAATTGATCAAATCCTTAACAGCAGTGGTACGAAGCGCAATTCGGAGAAGAATGCTGCATCAAAACGCAAATCAAAGAAGGAGAATTACTAGTCCTTTCCTAACTCTAACCTATGACAATTCGCTTATGTGCTTTGAGTGTCGTAGACGTGGTCTTATTAGATACATTTTACTTCTTCGTTGCCATCACATCATTTGTGTATTTTGTCCTGAAAAGCATCGATGTAATTCTTCATTTTGTAATATGTTATAGAACGTTTTCTTAGATGTGTAAATTTCCGTTTTAGGCTTCTATCATCATTTTTATGGATTGTGAGGGTGAACCTGTACAGGAGCTCAGTGCTATTGCTATGAACAATTGGACATATCAGATTGTTAGTGTCTATCATCAACATGCCACCTGCGATCCCAATGTTGATCAATGGGCGAGAAAACACATTCATGGACTTAATCTGAAATATTTGCAAGACTATGGCTTTTCTTGTGACAGTGCTCTTCTTATTGACTTTAAACGATGGTTAGCTGCTTTCAATGTTATACGCATCTTTTGTAATAATCCTGGTAAGGAGAGGAAAGTATTCCCCAATCTAATCATTGATGACATTTTGCTCCCACCTTGGGATAGTAGAGTGAATCAACACTACCATGAAGTCACGAAACGTTTTAAGGATTTGTGTGTTCCTATTTTGTCTGTTCGTTGTAGTAGCTACGTTCATAACCAATGCTTCTTTCCTCCTTACCTCAACACTGCCAAAGTCCTGTATGGTTATCATTGCTCGCTGTATGATAGTTACCAGCTGTATCTATTTTATCTGTTTCAAACCATTGATTTGTAATGCATGCTTGTTACAGTTATTCAATAAATGTTACTATGAGAAGAGTTGTTGTTTTCATCCAATGGATGGGTTAGATAAAGGGCGATCATGTCTTTCTCAAACGACTGCGGAACATTACATTTTCATAGGCAAAGTTTAAAAGGAGCTGTTCAAGATTATGTGATAAATTTTCATAAAGATGAGACCGACATCGAAGCAGTGGTCGATGATGCTAGCACTCTATTTCTAGAGTTAATGAATACATTCTCTGATAGCATTGTCATGGCGCGATTAGTTGCGAAAATTAAGTTTAGTCATTTTGGAAAGGAGGAGGTGGAAAGTCGCTCTTTCCATTTTGCTTCTTATTCAATGGAAGTGGTAGATCACACCGAAGAATTTTTTAAAAGACATATGATAAAAATTGCTGAACGTCTTAACGCATTTAACCATCATGGCAGCAGTCTAGTGATTGAAGCGATTTCAGATATTCACATTCAACTTTCTATAAAGAAAAATTGAAAATGCAGTGGTACTTGATTGTAGCACAACTGGTTTTCGAGCTATGTCTGCTCACTCTCGAAGTATATTCCTTCTGTACATGCGTCTATTATTTAGAAAAGGCTAGCAAATTCATATCTTCAAAAATACTTGCTATAGACATCAGTAACGGTGAAACTATGTGTTGCGATGTATGTAAGCGAAAGGATGGAAATGAAAAGCGCATCTTCAAGAGATGTAAGCATGCTTTTGGTCAACGCTATTTCATACGTAATTGCATTCAACTTTGCAAATGTAACCCCTGTGATATTGCTCATTTCGAGTGTCACTTATGCCGCAATAGTTAGTACCTATGCAAGTGTGGTAAAGACAGGTTTTAGCAAAGACTAACACGGAAAATGGCGAAACGTAGAATGACGAAACGTAAAAGTCAAAAGTCTTCAAAGTTTTCTTCAGCCATTCAAGCTCTCCGACGAATGAAAGCAAATCAGCGATACAATGCTATACGACATGCTAACGATAAATTCATTCGTGAAATTATTTCTCATGTGAGAAAGTTGAGGACGAAGAAATTAGCGCCAAAACAACGAAAGTTACTTAAGCAATATGCTACGAAATTGCGTTTCATCTCCAATCCTAAAGTCACCCTTCAAAGAAAGAGGGAAACTCTAACACAAAAGGGTGGTTTCCTTCCAGCGTTACTACCGATGCTAGCTCCTATCGTGGGCAACGTATTGGGTAATATCTTTGGCTCTAGACGTTAATTATGCAAATGTTGAATCTCAAAGTATTATAATGGATTTCAGACTTCAATGTGATAAAGTTCTGACTGTATCAGGTCCATCTCATGCAGGTAAAACTGTTTTCACGCTGAATTTATTGGATAAAAGAAGGGAGTTGTTTAAGGAACCTATCAATCGAGTGATTTGGTGTTATGGTTTTTATCAACCGTCGCCGTTTCAGGAATTGCAAAGTCCCAACTTTATTCGACATGAAGGAATTATTCCAGTGGATAAACTTCAGTCTAATGATGTTGCTGTATTGGATGATTTATTAAAAGAAAGTAAGAATTCAAAAGATGTTACAGATATGTTCACTCGCGCAGCACATCATAAAAGGTGCTTTATCATCTATATCACACAAAATTTGTTTCCTGATGGAAAAGAAGCTCGTACACGAAACCTGAATACACACTATTATGCTATTTTCAAGAATCCGCGAGATAAAAGTCAATTTGAAATTTTAGCGCGACAAGTTGCACCAAGAGGATCAAAAGCCTTAATTGAAATTTTTCAAGCAGCTACTGAAAAACCACACGGTTACTTATTCAGTGACTTTACGCAAGAGTGTCCGGAAGAATTTAGATTTCGAAGTGATATTTTGAAAACTCCCATGATTATCTACAAACTATGAGTTCTTATTCTCGCATGATTGTTATTCCTCAGGATGAATATGTACAATTGACTGCCATGCAGCAAGTAAAGCAACCTCTTGCAAATCAAATGTATAGGAAAGAAATAGATTATCAGCAAAATGTTCACATCAAAGATCCACATCGTGCTGTATTATTACAATCGGAAACTGTTGAGCAATTGAAAAACTTGAAGAATAAGATGCGTGACTCTGTATCGACTGCTACACCTTTAGCATCTCGCGCACATGCCATATCTCTTTTCAATAGTATTGAACCCCATCTCAATGTAAATGATAGAGGAGAAATCATTACAGATGAAAATAAAGTGATTGATGCTTCACGTTATGAAGACTTGATTCAGTATCCGACACGTAGAAAGCGCCGTCAGGGCTATGTTCCACCTGGTTGGACATACTTTCTTAAACTATTGAAAAAGCATAATGTACCAAAATTTGCTTTGAATAATGAGACATTGAAAGAACTTGATTCAGCAGTGGCTACTGCTCCAATGCTTCAGACGATGAAAATGCCAACAAATTGGTTTAAGAAGTCACCTGCTACATCACCTCCCACACTCACTAAGCAAACAAGAGGAAGAACTCGACGTAAATCTACGCCACCACTAAAACTAGTAAAAGGAAAACGTAAAACAGCTCCTCCCAGGAAATACATGTTCTCAGACTATTAATATGAAGCAGATGTGTTGCTTGCCATGTAATGAGCCGCCAGAGGTGAATGTCGTTGTCACTTGCACTTGCTGCGCCAGCTCTCATAATGAAACCCCTAAGCAATGTGAACACGATCGCAAAACCGCTAAAGCTAAATGCTGCAGTTGTTGTAAATGTAGAAAGGCAAGAAAACAAAAAGATGAGAAGGAGGAAAAAGAGTCAGTCGTCATTGACTGAACGTTTGAAGTCAATCTATTATGATGTAAAACATCCGGCAGGATTTGCATCGATCAAGAAATTATCAAAAGCGAGTGGTCTTCCACAATCACAAGTGAAACGATGGTTAAAGGATCAGGCTACCTATACACTCCACAAACAAGTGAAAAAAAGTACCGCACCCGCCATTATATTGTTCATGACATCGATGAACAGTGGCAAGCAGATTTGTGTGATGTTGCCTCCATTTCAAAACATAACTCGGGCAATAATTTCATTTTAACCGTCATTGATATTTTCTTGCGTTATGCGTGGGCTCAACCTTTAAAAACTAAAGAAGGGAAAGGAGTAGCAAAAGCATTCCAAACAATTTTTCGAGAAGGTCGCATTCCAAAAAGAATTCAGAGTGATCAAGGAAAAGAGTTTGAAAATTAGCATGTGAGAAGATTATTTGAGAGGCATGACATTGAGTTGTTTAGTGTAAAGAGTGCTTATAAAGCTGCACTCGTTGAACGTTTTAATCGCACATTAAAAAATCGCTTGTGGCGACATTTTACTGCCAACTTGACACAAAATTGGAAAAAGGTTCTACAAGATACACTCCATGCCTACAATCACTCTATCCATCGTTCTATTGGACTCAGACCAATAGATGTAAATGCTGACAATGTAGATAAAGTGCGCGAATCATTCCAACGTAAACGCACTCATGTGAACAGTGATGTGGAAATTGGTGATAAAGTTCGTATCTCAAAAGTGAAGAGTGTTTTTTCTAAAGGGTACCTTCCGAATTGGACAGAGGAGGCATTTACAGTATCAAGGATTGATCAAAAAGACTCTCCCACCACCTACAAGTTGAAAGATTACGATAATGAAGAAATTGAGGGTAGCTTTTACCGCGATGAGATTGAGGTAGTCACTGAAAGTGAAACATATTTGGTAGAGAAAATCATTCGATGTAAAAAACGGCAAGGTGAAGAATGGTGTCTTGTTAAATGGACTGGTTATCCTTCAAGTATGAACTCTTGGATGCGTCGTGCCGACATCTTTCATCTAAGTGATCGACAGTGATTCATGCAAAGTTGTAACTAACAATGTTTAGGGTTTGAGCTATGAATCCAACTGCCTCATTTTATTCACGACCCTCCTATGTAAGTGGTGGAGGACAAATTTACATCGGCGCTCGCCGCCAACTTGGAGGTAGCATACTTGGTGCACTGAAATCTGTTGTAGCACCTCTCATATCCAATGTCGGAAGATCTTTAAAACGAAATGTTTTAAGTAATGCCGTTGGCTTTGCTGGTGATGTTGCTAGTGATCTTTCCAGAGGTAGAAGTTTTAAGAGCAGTTTGTTGAATCGTGGGAAGGAACGCGGTTTAAAAACATTGAAGCAGACCTTTGCTGGTGTTACTCAAGGAAAGAAATCGCCTAAACGAATGAATAAAGGAAGAAGGAAACATCGCGGAGCTGGTAAGGTGCGATCTTCAGTCAAAAGGCATTCACGCAAACGTCGCAGAGGCTCTAATCATTCATCAGGCGCTAAACGACGACGCTGCTATAACTTCTAATCATGGAGTGTAAAACTTTCGGGTTTTGTTTGTTTGATCAACAAGCCATACAGACAGATATTCTTAGTTCAAGTATTGTAGATTATCATCCTCGAACAGCTGAGAATGCTGGCCCCATTGAATTTGTTATTCCTGGTGGTAGTGATGACTACATAGATTTGAGTTATGCGATGGTTGATTTGAGGTTTAGAATTCAGCAAGCAGATGGAACTGCTATTGACGATACAAATAAAGTTGGACTGAACAATTTACCATTGACTACATTACTTCGCGATGTTTCTCTAACGATTGGAGAGCAGCAGGTGGAAGGTGGTCAAAGCGATTATCCCTATAAATCATATTTCAATCATGTATCACAGTTTCATCCAGCAGCACAAAAAAGTCATATGGAAGCCATGGGATGGTACAGAGATGAACAGGAAAATTTGATGTTGAAACAAACAGTGGCTTTGTAAAGCGATCTGCCATGATTAAAGATAGTAAAGTATGTCAGCTATATGGTCCGCTGAATTTAGACTTCTTTAGACAGTCAAAGTTTTTACTCTGTAATACCAGCATGCGACTCAAGCTGACATTGAATAGGCCTGAATTTGCGCTGAATGCATTTGCTAAAGTTTACAATTTTAGAATTCATGTGGAAGATATTGCACTTTACATTCGTCGAGTAGTACCGAATCCAAGTGTCATTAGAGGATATGCTGAAGGTCTTAACCGCCAAAATGCCATTTACCCCGTTCAGCATACAAAGCTTCTCACCTTTACAACTCCGAAAGATCAAAAGACTGTCATAAAAGATGGCCTCTTTCCATCGGAAGCACCGAAGCTCCTCATGGTGGCAATGGTTGAAAATGATGCATTTAATGGTAATATAAAGAAGAATCCTTTCAATTTTAAACACAATCAGTTAAGTGAAATTGCTTTACGTGTAAATGGTGTGAGTCATCCTGGTCCACCCTACAAACCAGATTTTGCTGCGGATCAATTTATGCGCAGTTATGTTGATTTTATGGATGTCTTTGGCTTTTACAATACGGATGACACCAACGGACTCACTATGAAAGAGTTTAAGAGTGGATATATTATTTATGCATTTGATTTGACTGCTGACAGCGATATTAGTGCACCCTATCGTCAAGCGAACGTGCCTCATAATATTCGTTTGGATTTGACGTTCAAAAGAACACTACCTGAGACGATCAATGTATTAATTTATGCAGTCTTCGATTCAAATATTGAAATTACAAAGTATCGTGACGTGATTCTTCAGCATAATCGTTAATGAGTTGGTTGACTGCTGACGATATTAAAACTAAAGTGCAGCGTAATGCAGACGAAGCGACGTTGAAAGCTTTCGATAATGTCTATTCGCTCGATACCTTACCACCTGCAGTAAATCACTATCCCATCTTTATTGTGCTAAACACTCATTCGCAGAATTTAGGCGGTGAGCATTGGAAAGCGATCTTTATTGGAGAAGACCGACGTGGTGAACTATTTGACTCTCTTGCTCAACCTCCAAATATACCAACACAGCAGTGGTTGAGAAAACATACGCTTCAATATCAGCGAAATGAACGCATACTACAACATCCACTTTCATCAACGTGTGGTGCTTTTGTACTGTACTTCATCTTAAAACGTTTACATGTATCTCGATTTGTATCTGTTATTCAAAACTTTTCATGTAATCCATCCTCTAATGAAAAAATGATTTGTAAGTTCTATCATGATTTGAAATAAAAACATCATGTTGGAAAAATTGTTTTTTATTTTACAATCCGCTGGGTACGTACATACTCGATGAGATAGTCAAGGATCACATTTGCTTGTACATGAGATTTTAGTCCAGTAATGATCACTTTACTATTATGAAAGATTGCAACATGCACAGGTAACCAACAACTGATGAGAGCTGCAGGAAAAAGTTCGGGTTCATAACACAAATTGTAACTGCTGGTACGAATCTTCAAAAATGATACACTTTCACTCAATTGAGTAGAGATCACCATATTGTCCACAGTCAGATTCGACATCACACACCTCTCCCTCTTCCATATCCGACGTAGTAGTCTCTGTAGCTCTAAGCGCATTGACTGCGCCGATGAATGAGAAAGGGCGCCGAGAATCTGTACAGTCCCATTTGGGAAGAGTTGAAGATTCCGTGAATTGTTCATCTTCAACACTAACATTTGAGGACGGCCCGGGTAATACTTGCTGTTTGGAAGGTGTTGGTGTAATGTTGTGAGATCGATTTTGGTGTAGAGTCTGAAGCGACGGAGAATGTTGACGATGGTGGAGCGATGGCGCTTCATGATGAAAAAATGAGTAAATTAAACGATGTACCTTCCTTTTATACTTTTCTCAACTACCTTGATGAAATGTGAAGTTAGTATGGAGTTGGGAATGATAGAGTTGAATTCGCCCTTTGTTGACGCGCAACCAGATGCGATTTCCAATACGTGAATGTCTTTTCATATAGAAGTATTTCAAATCCTTCATGATGTGATGTAGAGATTGAAAATGACGATAAGATAAAGCAAACTCTCTTCTCACATTTCCAGTTGAATCTTTGAAATAGACGTTTCGATCATGATCCGTTTCAATACGTTGTAGGGAATCTAATTTCCAACTCATGGTGCGTGGTAGTCATGTCTGATTAAGATTTGCATAGTAGGGCGATGAACTCACGACGAATAAATGTCATGATGGAGCGATGTATGTATCTTCTATACTTCTCCCAATTGTATTTGCGAAATGAGAAACAGTTTGCGGAATGAGAATGGCAGATTTGAATTTCATTTCTGTAATGTTGAAGCCAAACTTGATCACCCAAGGAGATGAATCTTAATGTTTCAAAATATTCCAAATCCCTCATGATATCATTAAGGTTGACAAATTGTCGCCATGTTAATGTAATACCTCTTGATGTATGACCATGAGAATTTTTGAAATGTACGTTTCCATTACGATCAACTCTGATATATTGCAGAGAGTCCAAAATCCAAGTCTTCATGATGTTATGCAAAGCCGGAGATCAGCAATATCAAAATGTCGTTTTATCATATTTTGCCTAGCAATGCGGCCGCAAATAGATTTGCTAGTAATCGAGCCGCACTCCTTTCTACTCCCATTGATCATGCACAACAACTAAATGGAAAGTGGGAAGTGGGTGTCACTCAACTTGTTCATAGCAACTGTGTCTATACTTTTGATCATGAGGTGATGACTATTAATATGAGACGCACAGCTGCTTACCAATGTGAAAAGGGCTGCCGAGTATGCATTCCACAGTGGCCAAAGAAAGATCTCTTATCATGTAAAAAGTTTATATATGATTTCCTGAATAAAGCGTGCAAACATATTGTCCAATTTACTCCGCACAATGATGATCATAATTATGCACATCATGTAGTTGGGAAAGATTGGACTGTTGGCTTAAGTCCAAGTTTAAGAAATGATTTAGGTTACCTCGCTAGCGCCTTAACAAGCTATGATAATTATAACGTTAATTACCACCCAAGTGGTCATAAACAGTTAATATATCGAGAGGAAGCTTATTATGTAGATCTTATTCCAAAAAATGAGAAGACGTTGGTGAAGAAGATTGTGATTAAGCCAAGACAGACAAACATGACTCCTGAAACATTATTGAAGAAATTTAATTATCTCCTTCGAGTTGATGGTAAACAAGTGCCAACATTGACTTACATCAAATCATCTAATCATATTGCAATAAGTAAATTAAATGATGATGATCTAGTATTAGTTTGTTCAAAAGATTTTCATCAGTTCTTACGACATCGTTCTGCAGCTGTTCATGGAAAATTTGATATGCAGCATTTACCATGTGAAAGGTCAAATCAATTTGATACAGAATGGACCGTATCTTTATACATAAAGTGTGTAGAGCCTTTAGGTGGTATCTTACATGAAACAAGAGTGTTGATGCCTCGCATTATTACTTCAGTTAAATTGGTTGTAGATTATTTAAATGAAGTGATTAATGAGCAACAAATTTCATTTTCTGAAAAAGAAGGTGTTTTGTCTCTCACTATAAGTGGAAAAGGTATTGAACTAATTATGGATAAAACTCTAATGGACATTTTCGGTTTTGATCAAAATATCTTTAAAAGTGGTACTGTAACCAAAGCTAGCGCAGACATGTCACTATCGCGTCGTATTAACTATTTTCAGATATATTCCAATATTGGTGAAGATGTACGTGTGGGAGATGTTGAAGCTCCATTGCTAGCAATGATACCATACCAGCCAAAAAGCTGCAGTATTTTATCTGAGCATACTTTCAAGAAAGTGGATTATACAAAGCTGAAATCAAACTACATCCCACAAATTGATATTGCAATTTATGACGATGCTGGTGCGTTGATTCCTTTTCATAAAGATGCTGTGACAAGTATCACACTCCATTTCCGAATGAAGAGTTAATGCAAAAGTATGCTAATATATTTTTCCAATGTGAATAATATGGAAAGTGAAAATAAGGACTCGTTTCTAATCTACTTGCCCAGTAATGCTTCTATGAATAAATTTCCCAAAAATAAACCATCAGACTATCGAGTAGAATTAAATCGCCCACTACATTTAGAAGGTGAATGGGAGGTTGGCGTTTCTATTATTTGCTATGATAGCAATATTCAGAATGTGAATGATTTGGAAGAAATGATATTGACTCCTCGCACCCATGATGGAATAACGATGAATGATGCATTCCAGTTCCCATACAATTTAACGTCAGATGGAAAGTGGAACTATGAATGGATTCAGATGAAATCAGATTATTATGAACCATTCGGGAATGAGAAAATTATTAAGGCATTCAACAGTGGTAATACTTCCATCATGAAGAATAAGGATCAGAAATTTATGAGTTTACTATCTATCATTGGAGTGGGAGACAGTTCCTTCGCTTTCATTCTTTTACTAAAGGTCTTACACTGAGGTTGGATAATGAATTCTATCCACATCTCGGTTTTGTTCATGGACTACATCTAACGTCAATTGCTACTGCAAATGTTAAAAAAGTTTATTCAAATCGAATCAATAAATTTCATTATAAATTTAAAATATTTGATGAAGATGTTGTAGAATGTGAAGAACGCATCATTTTGAAAAAGCGTGGTGTTCAACCTTGATCACTTATTGAGTTAGTAAAACGATGGAATGAGACTGTGGGTAAGAAGTATGGAGAGAAAATTATGGCGGACAAAAATAAGTTGGTCATTCAGAAATATAATGACAAACTTACAGTTTATTTCTCTCCACCCTTCCGTCATTTTGTAAGACATTATACACCTATTATTGGAAGCGGTGTGGTGTATATGCTTCTCATGAATATCACACTAAAGCTGATTCAGTTAATGATGAATGGTGGGCGGACATCTATGGTGATCGCATCAAGAAAATTTACCAGTCTTATGAAGAATCTAAAGTTGCTATCAATATAATGCCGCGTCTATATCATGCAGTTGAAAGCTTCATTCATGTAGTAAATCCTTATATACAACAGAAGTTGAAGCATGTGATGAAAAGTAAATATGATGTAAAGACGCACCACATTTCGTTTTCAATTGAAAATCAACGCGTTGTTCTGAGACTGGGTGATGACATTCAATGTCAATTGAGTAAAAATTTAAAAAAACTCTTTGGTTTTTCAATGCTACAAACTGTGTTTACTGCTGCGCATACGATTGGTATAGAAACACCAATGACACTTGATAAACATGAACAGCACCTTTACATTCAAAGTGATTTGATTCTACCTATTTCTGTTGGTGAGAAAAAAGAATACATTTTACGTGATTTCATTCATGATAAAGACGCTTCATATGGAATAGTCGAGAAGATGTTTGAATCTATTTTCTATCATCCCGTCGTCAAGCAAACTATACCCTCTATTGCTATCAAAATTACCAATGGTTTACAAGAGTGCATCCATGTGAAAGATACTAAATCCCTCGTAACTTTAGTGTTTCGGAAAACAAAGTGAAGTCATTGTGATATGTTTATTGAAATAAAAATATGTATATGAAAAAGTCTTTTCGCAGATATAGGGGGAATGGGCTGACTGTAGGCATATATTCACAAGGAAGAAACGATCTCATGCGATACATAAAACAACCATGTATATCTACAAAAAGCAACATCAAAATACTGAGTTAAAGTTGATTATGTCAATACATCTCCTGAATGTGGTAGCGTGAGTTTTATTCTTTTGGGTGGAGGTATGTTTGTGTCAGGATGTCCATGTGGAAGAGATGTGTCATGTCCTATCCAACACCTCTTATCCTCCCATGCTGAAAGCGCTCGTTTCTTGAACGTGTGCGTTTTCACAGTATGAACTTGAGATTTTAAGATTGTCATATTGACAAACGTTATAGTTTTATTTTTATAGGCCTTCTTATAGGACCGATGTTTCATTTTGTGAGCAATGGATTTTGATATACCTTTAGCACGCTTAATACTATCTGCACATTCTTTTAATTTCATGGAATACATTTTAGGACGGAGGAGAATCATTTCATCTATTTCCTTTCCTGCTGTTTCATCCTTAAAACAAACAAGTTTGGCTTTATTCTGTATGGAATAGAGTGGATGAGTGGGATTGTAGTTAGATGTGTCGAAATATTTTTCGAATGACTTAGCTACTTCATTAAAATTTAAATCTTTTTGAGTGGTAATTCGTAAAAAGAAACTATCTGTATCACCACCCAGCAAGCGAACCTCTTTTTCGAGAGGGCATGGTTTTAATATTTTGTAGAAGAGTTGATACATTTCAAGCTTGGAATAATCTAAAACGGCTTGCCCAATATAGATGGGTTTGCACAACTCTACTTCTGATTTTATCATTTTAACACCTACAAGATCCTCATCGATGATGTCTCTATCACTGAAAAGAGGTGATGAAGTCAATTTGTGATATTTTTGTTCATCAACGACTTGTTTGTAGTCCATACGTTTTCTAACATCCTCCATGGTCTTTCCAAAAAGACTGTTATTCTTATATTTATAAAAATCCTTTTCAAAATTATTTTGGGCGAGTGCACGTTTTTGACTGTTACTATCTATGTAGGGTTTGAGGAAGGCTTTCTGTCTAAATTTGATAATGCGGTGAACTGACTTTAGAAGCATGCGCATTTCTAAGTGGAATGTTAGTATGCAGAAGTGCACGAGATAATTTTTCTTATCATATTGGGTGAGCAAAAGTTTGCGGCATGGTTTGTACCTTGGCTGTCCACACTCTGTTGAGTTATTATGAAATTGTGACATGAATATATATATATATATATATATATATATATATATACGTGGTGTGATCCCAAAATGTCCCGGACTAGCCTAGTTGCAGCTATTCCCTGATAACGAATACTGTTCCAGCTGTTTATTTAGGTCTCTAAAGCACAAGAAATATGGTAATAGAAACATGTTTAGTTCATTTTATACTTTTTACTGACTTATTAAACTTATTACTCAAATTTCAGTATTTTTCACTTGAAAATTATGAGCATTTTACTAGTAAAAATTTTGCCATATTCTTCAGGAGAAAGTATCAGAAGAGAAGAGTTTTATTCGAAGAAATTCAATTTATTTTCATTTTTCTATGTATGACCCGTTTACATTTGTCACTTTCTCCCAGCGACTTTGCAATTCCAGAAAAGTCTCGTGAAAAAAATCAGGTGATAAGGAATCGAAGAACTGATTGACAGAAGTCTTTAATTCATTTGATGTGTCAATTAAGTGCTTTCGCAAGTGTTTCATAAGGAATCTGAAGAGATAGATTCGTTCACTGTGTGGTAGATACAAAGATAAATGAGTTTCATCTTCTGTTAGAATATTGCTCACGAACAGCCCCCGTAACTTTAGTACAGATCCAAATTCGACTGTGCCGCTTGAGCTCTGTTTTCTATCACATCGGGCGAGAGAAACTTTGGCACTAAACGGGAGGACAATCTTCGATACCCAGGATCTTTAGGCATGCCATAACAAGAGCAGTAACTAATCCGTAGATGCTTTGATAATTCACGGGCGGTTATTCTCCTGTGTGTCAATATCGATTCATCACATTCCTTAATTTTATTATTCGGTATCTCATGTGGCCCACCAACACTTGAGCAATCCTGCTCTACATACTATCTCCCTCTTTGAATTCACTGATCCAAAAGTACACCGTTGTTCGTGACGGTGCACTGCTACCATAAGCGAGGTTCAATTCATTCAAAATGTCACTACTAGTGAATTCGCAGATCATGAGAAATCGTACTACACTTCGGTATACGATAACAGAAATGGTTGACGCATTCATCATGATGACTGCACAATCAATGAACAAGCGATTTGAGTTCTTGCTGAATGTGAATCTCATGACGTCAATCATAGCTTAATCACGTGACAGATGAAGAACGTAAGATGTCACAAACAAATGCCCTTCGAATGTGTACGCGAAGTCAATTTAACTTAGAAAGTTGGATAAACTGAATACTGCTAGACAGTTAGATAAACAGATAAACTTGGAAAAATGCTGAAATTTGAGTAATAAGTTTAATAAGTCAGTAAAAAGTATAAAATGAACTAAACATGTTTCTACAACCACATTTCTTGTGCCTTAGAGACCTAAATAAACAGCTGGAACAGTATTCGTTATCAGGGAATAGCTGCAACTAGGCTAGTCCGGGACATTTTGGATCACACCACGTATATATATATATTATAATATAATATATATATATATATAAATATATATATCCAAACATATCTTCAGTCACTGCACCAGATTCAGGTGCGAGTGGGAAATCAGCAGTTTTATTTTTAATACTGTTTGGATAAATCAAATCCACTTCAAAATAATATCCCCAATCACCTTCATCCTGAATCTTCAGAATGTTTGAAGGGTTGGAGTAATACGCAAGCTCATCTTGATTTAACCAACTAAACTCGGAGTGAGGTAGTGGTTTAGACAGTGAACTGCCATATAAATTATTTTGGTCATAGTATTTTAGGTGGATATGATCATTACCTACTGTTTTAGATTTTATGTGATGTTTATTCACAAATGTGAGACCACCGCGTATTCCGCGCTCAAATATATTATACATCTCGGGGTCTTGTAAGAGATGGATGGTCTCACCAGTCATTTTAAAGGCTGATTTAAAGGACATGGCTGGTAGACTGACAAAGTGGACAGGATCTAATTTGTCTTCTTCTAATGCCACTCGTCGAAATTCCTGAAAGACATCAGCCAGCAAAATGACATCTAATTCTAAGTAAGCGATCATATAATCGCCAAACGTTTTACAATCAAATTTTAACCATGCCTCTTGAGCATGTTCATAGTCCTCTACTGGACAATCTTCACCCGTCAAATCGCTTTGGAATTTGTCAATGGAAGGAAGGGTTGTTTCATTTAGTTTAGACATTGAGCTAAAATACGCATAGGGAAAGACTCCTTTGCGAGTGATTATTTCATCCGTGAAGTTTGAATAGTGTTTCTTCAAAGTTTGACTATGGGGAAGAAACTTGAGATTACGAGCGAGAGAAGTTAGTGACTCTGACATGAATTGAAATGAATCTGAAAATTTTATTTCGAAGAAGACTGTCTTATTTTCTTTAGTTTTATCTACTGGTACTTTTGCTGTCATTGCCATGAATTTTTCTCTCGTTTGCGCTATTACATTAAACTGCCACGATTTCATCTGGCTCAACCCTCCTTTTATGAGCATATGACTGTCATAGCCCTTAAAGTTATGAAAAATGACGGGTAGTACACGACGTCTCAACCTAAGTGAAAAGTTACATTTGGAGCAGAGTGTGTTTCTAAATTTACCAGTGATGTGATCATGATCACGCACTTTCTTAATTTTATCGTCATCAAACGTTTTATGACATTTAGGGCACGATGTGCAACTTTCAAGTTTTTGTTTGTCTTCATCTGACATATGTAGTGACTTACGCTGCAATTGGGAATCATATGATTGTTGAAATGTGGCAGCTCTATCGAGAAATTCTAGAAATTTTGAAATGCAATCTTCACCTTGCCAAGTATGCATTTTGTTTTGCCTATTTCTAAAGTGGTCATGCCATACTTCATAGCAGGATATGGCTGCTGGCTTGTGGATGATATCATCAATGTAGCATTCTATGTCTGCGTAAATGACACGCAGGGGACTTAATTCGTCACCATTATCCCTATGTGAAAATATTTTATCTTTGGGCATGCGTTCCATTTGTAATTTACCTCGCTTGCACCATTCATAGTGAGTTTCAAATTTATCTTTACTCCAAAAAGAGCGGATGCAGCGGTCGCATACAAAATGTTCACCTCTTTTAGAGTGCCCCAAGTGAGTGTACAAGCGAGAGATTTTGGGAATACCACAGTAGTGCCATTCCTCGCTATCATCTTGTTTTACTAATAAGAGGTTGACTACACGTTCATAACAAGTTGAACGTGAATTATAGCGGGCACCCTTCAACCCCTTCTCCCACACGTGAACGACAATTTTAATCTGATTATGTTTTTCGAACGTTTCTACATCTTTGATTTTCATGTTGTCACTATCACAACCTTCAAAGTCTAGTTCATCCTCCCACTGTCTACAGCTATAGGTATGATTTCGATTCGCGTTGATATCATTATAGTGAAGGATGGATAGGAATGCATATTTGAAACACTGTGATTTACAATCGACATTGATGACAGCTTTCTTATTATACAACGCTTTTGGTAGTTTAAATGTGCCTCGAGCTACATGACTTTCTAACAGGGACATTTTGAACATGGCTGAGTCCACACCATCAAAAATTAGAGCGCTGTCGCGTTGATTGAATTTATCTACATTTGATTTTAAACATTGAATGTGAAAATTTAGCCAAGACTCGCAGTCTACAACTTCGGTTGCGGAAGAGGAAGGAACATGAAATTGTATTCTCTCCGTCACTTGACCCGTTTGAAAATCTATTTTAATATATTTTAGTTTAAGGTAGATGAGCGCCTTCATTCTAAAATTGTCTAAATTGTTGAAGAGCGCTTCGATAATGTTAGAATTTTGAAGGAGCCACTCAGGAAAATCTACTATTTGAGTATTGGACTCCATGCAGTAGTCGCGTACTAAATTATTATGTGAAACATTAATGAGGGAGATTGTAGAGGTACCGTTGGTGTAGTGATCATTTGCATGCGTGTGTTGAAGTCTGTGTGAAGATCGCTGAAAGTGACTATCAAAACAAAGAGGGCACAAATCGCAAGGAAAGGAGATGTCATCGTCAGAATCAACTTCACCTCCGGAGATTGATGCCGCTTTGCGTTGACACACACGTTGTTTGATGTGTCGAAGGAGAATGTGCTTCTTTGTAAAAATATGTCCGCAGTCAGCACATTCCCACTCGTTGCCTTGTCGCGAGAGTCCTGAGCTGGAACTAACATCACCTGAAAGAGAAATCGTTCTATCATCTCTGTTTAAGTCTCAGTGTATTGTTACAACCTACCTTCACTCAACAACTCTAAACTTTCCTCGAGAAGGGAGGGCTTTGGTGATGAAGTTGATGCCTGAAATTGAGGAAGATGCTATTAGCCACACGTTTGAGGGAGATGAGAGAGGAAATCTTCAACTTGCCATTTCAAGGAAATTATGTTTAAGGTTGATTCTTCAACAAGATAGAGACTTCACCAGAGAACAGTTTACTTACACGTCTCAAAGACAGAGTGAAATGACACGGATGTCACTTTACATATATACTTTCATATTCATCATTCATTGGCTGTTCATTCTGATTGGTTGCTTGTTTATACTTAAGAATTAGAAAACATTTCAAAGTTATTATTCACAGTCAACATGACAGGCCCTCCGACAATACCGAACACAAAATTCTCTTCTCCATGCTCATCACCAAAGACGCTCGTTGCACCAAACGCTCCAACGAAGGGGAAGGTGGAGAAAATATACCGACTCGACAATATCAGAAAGTTGTCATTACCAGCGGACGACGAAGAGAGTGTATGTGAGAAGGAGTGTCCCGACTTAACAGGCGTGAGGTGGAAGTATCTGCAGTACGATACTGATGATGTGATGGAGATCACCAGCACCAAATTCCTCCACCAATTATGGGAATGGTGCACCCCTAACTCCCAACCACGAACTATGGCGGAGTGGGAGTACATCGACAAAGTGAGGCTCGCGGTAGAAGAACGATTGAAGCAAGTGAACTGTTTTTGCGATCTATGTGAAGTCAGACTCTGGGACGATATTGATGATGAAGACCTTTTGAAATACATGCCATAATAAATTTTTATTTCGTATTATCTTTGCTTTCATACTGACTTACTTGAATGGGGCTTCAGTGGATGATTTAACCATGTATACTTTTTCATTTGGAAATAGTAGCACACTTAGCCTAACTTGTAAATCTTATAACATTTCATATGGGCGATGATGGTAGCTGAAATAGTGTTAAATAAAATTTAGATAGCTTACATGATTCTGGGATAGCAATCGACTGCGATCCATGTGTAAAGAGCTTGTTAGACTACGGAAGAGAGAAGTGTGTTATGTTGCGTGTGGCGCGTGAGTGTCCTCCCATTTCATTCCATTCATCAATTCGTCTCATTGATAGAGACAGGTAGAACTCATGGTTCTCATAACGTATGCAATAGAAAGTTTATAAGGCAACCTTCGACAGTTGGCTAAATGTCGCCCTGGCGCGAATGCATACTACGTTGAGACAGAGGCAATCACTTGCACACATGACGCAGAGAGGTTTAACAAGATTGACCATTGCCGAATGTCCCTTGCGGTATACATAGCTACGGGTTTCACCGCCGCCCTTTACAGGAACGTCCGTCGAAAGGAAGTATTACACCGAACTTCATTTGCAACGTTCAAGTTGACTGATACCAGATTCAACTTAATGATAGTATTCGCCAGTCTGAAGACTGCCCAGGGCAAACCGCGTGGAGGTTCTATCATGTCTTGCCCCTATGGTGGCCCTTAAGAGAACCGATGGTTCGTTCTCGGGAGTAACAAGTTGACTATTGGCTTGAATAGTCAATAGGTATGACGGTTAGGTTCTCATATACCCTATACCGCCTAGGTCGTGCTGGTGCATCTGGCACCTTTCGGATGCGAGTGGTATTCGGAGTCCACACCTCATCCGTCCAAATGATCTTCTTGATCTTCCCCTTCTTCTCATCCTCTTCATCCCACTCGTCGAGGATGATGAAGTTGGGAATGGTGTTGTCTTCATCCCACTCGTCGAGGATGATGAAGTCGGGAATGGTACTAGCAGGTGATGTTGCTTCCATCGTGACTTAAAATTGAATGAGAAGCGCTACAATCTTCTGGCTTATATAGGGTTTTAAACAATGAATTGCTCAACAGCGAATCAGAATGCTTCAGGGATGGCAATCGACTGCATAACGTTCAAGTTGACTGATAGCAGATTCAACTTAATGATAGTATTCGCCAGTCTGAAGACTGCCCAGGGCAAACCGCGAGGAGGTTCTATCAAATCTTGCCCCATGGTGGCCCTTAAGAGAGCCGGTGGTTCGTTCTCGGGAGTCGTCATCTTACAGCCTACCGATTCTGCTGAGAGAGTCTTTGACTCTCTCCATGGTAGCAGTGTCGACTTCCATGCTAGTTGGTATGTGAGTGGAGGATGGAATGTAGCGCCATTCCATTGGATTGGCAACACTTGCTGTCATCGCATTGCCAATCCGAGCAAGAGTGTTGTGGACTCTGTCTTGCTCCTCTATTCTAGCAAATTCATTAAATAAATTTCGCGGTCTTAACTGCGGTCCGCGAGGAGAGCTGACTGCAGCGTTTGGTGTCTCCATGATTGAAATGAAATGAAATGAGAGGTAGTGGTTTATATACCCCTCTAATGCGACGCAACGTTCAAGTTGACTGATAGCAGATTCAACTTAATGATAGTATTCGCCAGTCTAAAGACTGCCCAGGGCAAACCACGTGGAGGTTCTATCATGTCTTCCCCCATGGTGGCCCTTATCAGAGCCGTTGGTTCGTTCTCGTCGTATCTGAAAAAATAGAAAGAAAAATAGATGAAATTATATTCAAGTGATGGAGATGATATTAACTTACTATAAATCAATTCAACCGGTTCGTTGAACCTTCGATGGTGGTGGCTGAGGCAGGTACTTGGCCGGCAACTTTCGCTTACGATGGCGAATTTCCTTGATGTCACCATTGTGTTTGATGCTTATGTGGAGACAGCGAATATCTGGCGTTGCTCCTTCATAGCACTCGCTCGTTTTATCCAACTCCTCCGACTCCATTATTACATCGTCGATAATTTTGCTACCGACTACGGGGAGGTGGAGCGTTGTTCTTCTCTCCTTGACAGCGTTATTCTTCGCCTCAAGAAGAGCCATCTTCTCCTGCTCATGTTGGAGTTTGAGCGTCGCCTCCTTCGCCTTCATGTTCTTAATGCATGTGGCCTGATCCTCTACGCGACTCTCACTCGCTAGAGCTCTCTTTTGGAAACCTTCCAACTTCAATACTTGAGCCTTAACCCTTTCCTTCGCTGCGTTGTTCCTGAACAACATTCAAGAGATTGATTCTAACAGTCTCGTCATTCGACTATTTGATCAGCGAATCACGTCGCAGTATCACCCGAGATCTGAACTAGTCGAAAGGGGTGGTTTTCAACTTCAGTTTTCCTCTGTCGGCCGCTATTGTGAGGTAAATTAATGAACACGATGAGCAAATGAGTCAGCGATGTGGAAGCTTCGGAATTGATATAGGATAACTAATAAGATTACGCTAAAGACAGGAATACATTTTTTTTCTGCTCAACAGTAATGTCAGGAACTCTAACGTGTAGCTGTAATATCGGTAATAACTATAATTTAGAATTCACACAGGTGAATTTGAATGTTGTGTATGAACAACATCATGAAATAGTTGAAAAAATAAGTAATTTTATTTTTTGTTATGTTTCTCACGTGTAATCGAATATTTCTCCTACATTAGAGTATATGCTGAGAATGTTATGTTGCATTATGGTAATACATGTATTAGGAAACTGAATGTGATCGTTTGCTATACGCTAAAATCATTCAGTTCATACTTAATTCAGACGAATCCATTAGAATGTTGTATATTTACAACATTGCGAAATGTTAGAATTATTGTGTTTTGATAAGCTTAGATTCCTTATTTTTTTCTGAAATGTTATCAATTATTTCTTGACTTGAGCCATCATACGCTTGTACAGAAATGTGTCTTCGTCAATAAATCTACCATCTTATCGCATGTATTGGGCAAAGGAAACCAGAATCGATATAATTGCAAATGGACCCAGAAGACAGACTAAAGAAGAAAGCAAGAACTAGCTCAACTGTGGCGATCCCTCACCATGATGTTCGTTGTGATGAAGTCGGACACTGGCCTGTTTACAAAGAAAAACAGAGCAGATGTCGGAAATGTGACAATGGCTATACATTCTTTACATGCTCTAAGTGCTGCATCAACTTGTGTTTGACTAAACAGCGCAACTGCTTTTGCCAATTTCACCATTCTTAAACGATATTCCTGATTTTGCTTTTTAGATTTTGTGTATCCGTGTTTCATAAAGTAGGCCTGTCCTTTACTGTACATTGACGCGATGCTATGCTTCTCATTAGGCCTAGCGGATGTGGCAAATAATATGATGGAGTTATGACTTTAATCAGCATAATTGTAAATGCTTATGTAGATTTTGTACTGTACAAATGCTTTTGTATGCGGTATTTGATAAAGTACGTCTGATCTTGACATTAACCGATGCTTCTCATTAACAGATGTGGAAAATAATAGTTGACTTTATACATAATTACTGTACCATACCGTGCATGCACATTGCTTTTGTAGATTTTTATTGTCAATTCAGATTGGTATTTCCATCGAGGATGAATTAGCCTCGATGTTGTTATACATTTTTTCATATTATACATATACTTTTGCAAATGAATTTGTTTTATTTCATGGAAACTGAATGTAGGTACATAGTTTATTATTGTATAACATATCGAGATGGATGCGCTCATATGACTCATACGATGATCATAATAAGGATAAAACACATATTATCATAATTTTTTTGTTATTAATAGGCCTATATTTATTGTGGGTAGGCCCTATAGCTTATGTAATAGCAGCCTAAACAAAATACAAAGAAATAAAAGAATATAATAGCACAAATATTATGCTTGCTAGTACGTTGTGCAACGTCGTTCGGGTTAATACGCATATAAAAATGCAACAATTTCGTAATGTTGTTATGGTACTACATTGCGACAATATAATCTGGTAATGTATATCGTGCACAATGTTGTTTCAGAACAACATTATAAAAATCTATGTTCCTCTGCATTTCTCTGAATTTTGCTCCAGTATATGATTTTATGGACCAATTAAAGCTACCTAAGTGACAAAAAAAATTTTTTCAGTTTTATTTAAAAATAGTGAAAGAAAGGGTTAAGACTCCTAATTTCCGCCACCTGCTTTTTCAGTTCAAAATTCTCATCCCTTAATGCTGAGCATTCGTTTTTATAACGGCTCATTTCATCCTTCAGCTTCTTAATGGCGTACCCTTGGCTAACCCTCGCCACACCATCCTTAGCCCACCGCTTGGCTTGGGCTTTGATGCCTCTCCCTTTTTTAGGTGAGGAGTGCATTTTTGGCGCTGGCACTGCCCGACTCTTTACAATCGCCTTATCGCGTTTAGGAGCTATGACCACCTCTTCCGTTTCCGATTCAGATTCGGAGATTTCCGACTCAGAGCTAGAAGAGCTGAGGTGAGATGTCGTTGGCTTCTCATTCTTGCAGTCTTGTATGGCTTGAACTGCCATCTGCAACTCTGTCTCCGCATCCAGATCAACTTGAGGTCTTTCAACAGGTGGGATGATGACCTTCCCAACCTCTGAGGCATGCGTCTCTGTCTCCTCATCTTGATCAGGTTTTTCGAAAAGTGGGGTGATGGCTTTCCCAACCTCTCAGGTGGTATAATTCGTCACCTTCTTAATGAGACATGTTGAATGCGTCTTATAGAAAGACTCGTTCAGGTTTCCCCTGACGAATTTGATGAACGATGTGCATCCGCTCACCACACCGACCTCCTTATGCTCTTCGGGAGTGTCGGGGAATTTATTTAAATGGCGCTTGAACTCGCCACCTCACCTGACTTCGCCACATAGACACTTTTTAAAATGAAACTTTGTATTTCCTCCCATTTTGTAACTTATGTATCTGTAAAGGAAGGATGAAATAGAATTACTAACAGGCGACATTGGCAGTCATTTTTATAATCATACAGCTAAATTGTGAGATTGCTGGAAAGTGTCGAACCTTTGAATCCGTTACAGGCATTACTCAGAGGGGATCTTATCCCAACTCCAAGGCCTCGGCCCACAAATCCAACCTCCCGCCGACAGAGCGTGCGTCATATCACTGTGTTGGTATCCGCACCCTGATTTTGACATGAAAACCAGTGGATTGTTTACAAAGGTTGCAAATTCCAAGCCGAAGCTCGCCTCCCACAACTTTATAAATGTCTTAGTTGAATTCAGCAGGGTCGAAAACCCCAGAAAACCTCCAAAACTAGTGAATTTAAATTTTTCAACTTTTTAGCACTACTTATGAAACTTTATAAGTAGTCTATCACTTAGGGCAGGTCAATAGCGACCAAACCATTTTTGAATCAAGTCAAACGGACTTGTAGAAGCAAAGTTACAAGCCTTTAAAGTTTTGGAGTCTTTTATGGCCTGGAGACGAAGGCCATCTCCTGGCTAACCTCTAAGTCTGACGGCTTAGCTGATATCAGCAATGAAATTTTCTAAGTCGGTTTCTTACAGAAACCCGGAAATTGGAATGTCCGATGCTCAGACATCGGAGCTCAGACAGACGACTTACCTCTGACAATCGCTCTCGTCTTAATGACAAGTCTCTCT